>CM076584.1:78873949-79270860 GCA_034641835.2 Pinus albicaulis | reverse complement strand
ACCCGTTGGGAAAAAAATACTTAGAGGGGGGGTGAATAAGTATTTAGGGCATACTCAAACTTTTACTTTTTCATTTTCTAAAAACCCATACGCTACTTTGCTAAAGCCAACTAGCGTATACACACAGATATCCTTCATAAAACTCGCGTATATACAGAGATCTTATTATGCCATTAATTCTTTACTTAGATCTATCCAACATTCATTCTTCTGATGATTAGATAACAGTAAGCATGTGCAGTAATAACATAATAAACCATCACACATAAGCATCACACAAGAACACCAAGATTTAAGGTGGAAACCCAAGTCGAGAGAAAACCACCGCTGCTGTCCTCTCAGTCTTCAATATTTATTATATAAATAAAACATGTTACAACCATGTACTAGCGTAGACTCATACCAATACGCAGGCACCCACCTGTAGAAGGCTAAAACCTTCTCTCGTTTACCAGCCTCTCCTGGAAGGGAGCTACGACCCCCCTGCTCTCGTTTACCAGCCTCACCTGGAAGGGAGCTACAACCCCCTGACTGAAGGCTACAACCCTCAGCACCACCATGGACCACGTTTCATCAATTTTCACACTGGATCCAAAAGCTTTCTTTAGAGGACAACTTGCAGGCCACTTTTCATCATATTTTCAGACTAGACCCACTCCACACATTTAAGCTCAATCATACATCAAACTGAAACTCATTGACAGATAGCAGTAAACCAGCAGAACAAATTAGACATTTCATACCCCATACTTCAGCAAACCCTAGTTTGCATACGCGCTTTCCTTTCACTGATATGGCGTATATACGCACCTTCATGCATATAAACCCGCGTATACCTCTGCAGATACTTCAAAACTAGTTTTACATTCCATACGCGCTTTCACTGAATTAAACACGCGTATATACGCGCTTTCACTGTTACAAACTTGCGTATAGATCTTCAGATATTAAGAGCAGCATACTTCTTTAGATCAGATATTCAGTTCAGATTTAACCCTTCACTTCAGACAGATGTTCGCCTCATCTCAGATCTAAACATTCCATAAACAGATCTAGAAGATACAAATACATTTCAGATCTAGATATCCTTCTTCATCATTTTCTTCATAGGTGCATCACAGATTCAGATCTATCATCAAACTGTTACCCTTTCCATACATACATACTTTAGAGTGAAGTATTCATTCAAACCCAGACTCATGCTCCCTCTTGCACAATGATTTTTTTCTCCTTATATAGATTTATCCTTTTTCAATACCATGAGCCAAAACCACATCACTTCCAATGGTATTCCTGGACGGGATCAAATAGACAACCCAGCGCTCAATACAATGGGTCAATACCATGGTAGTAACCCCTGGTTTTACACATTTAGAGTGCAATTGACCATACGCGACTTGTCACGTACTTTTCCATGTACATACGCGACTTCCTTTTACTAAACTCGCGTATGCCTTGTGACATGCACTTTTCATCATTGTTCTGGCCTATTCTGGAAATTATTTCTTCTACACCTTCATCATTAACAAGCTCATCAAGTCAAGAACAACTTCATCAAGTAGGTTGCCATCATCTTCATCAATTGGGTTGCCATCAAGGACAACACTCTGCATCATATTGCCAACAATCTCCCCCTTTGGACTTGAGGGCAACCACGATGGTGTTTGATCACAACAGATAGATACATTAAGCATAATGATATTCTCCCCTATTCAAACACCATGTCACTCTCCCCCTTTGACATCAAGGGCAAAGGGTGGATCAAAACCAACACAAGGTTGTTTTCTCCTCATGTAGATAGAAGAGCGTTGTAGATCTGATGTGCACTGAAGTTACCATGCTCCCCCTGAGTTCATGCTGAATGTTCAAACATATTTTTCAATGAAGTACATGACTCTATGACCTTCCTATCACCAAGGACTCATACTTACATCAAAGATCCAACCAAGTGGATTTACATATGAGACTCAAATACCAAACCAAGAGGGTTTACATATTTTGACTCAAGTACCCAACCAAGTGGGTTTACACATTTTGACTCAAGTACCCAACCAAGTGGGTTTACACATTTGATCAAGTCCTTACATGACTGAATATTACAATTTACATCATACGTCTCAACATGACCTTTTAATCAAATTACAAATATGAATTTTCATGACCAATACCAGAAAGACCTCAAGAGAGATCATATTTCATAACCAGCATAATGCCAAAAATGCATTATACTCAGAAAAAATAATGCTCCCCCTAAAAATGTGCATCCACGCATCCTTTCCATATGACCAAGGCTCCTCCTTAGCTTGTGCAACCTGAACACCATAAACTTCAGCAACAATATCTGCATGATCTGTCCTTATCTCTGAATCATAAGACTTCCATCTCATCCATGAGTGAAAGCAGAGAATACTCTTCATCAGAAAAGCAAACAGGGTTCATCCATAATCACAAGAAACCATGTAACATGTCATCATCATTTAGAACTGAGAAATAATCAGATATAATGCCAATAATACAATCATTAATAGTCAGACTGTTGCTCCCCCTGAACCTGTGCTCCTGATCTTCAGCTATCATACAAATTTTCTGATCATAAATGCATACGCGACTGTCTCCACTGTAACTCGCGTGTATACATGGCTTTAGTTCACTGAACCCGCGTATGGAAAGTGAAGCATTGAACACTTCACATTCCTTCATCTCCCCCTGAGTTTGTACCACCTGTACCTGTCTTATTCACATCAGATGCTCTGTCAGAAGCAAACATAACCAGAATAACCAAACCAACTGTGAGAATCATCATACATTGCTCCCCCTCTGATGATACATTACTAATCCCTATAATGTATCTCACATCTCTCCTACAGTCATTCAGAGAAGTAAGCTTTAGAAGCGGATGACTGCTGTAGGGTCAGTATTCCTTATGTTTCTGACCAGTCCTCCTTCCTTTTCCAGCTTTGCTTGAGATTTCTAATTGTGTGCTGGAAATTATCCAATTTCTCAGATCTGTTCATCTTGCATTCTTTTTCCACATGTCCATACTTGTTACAAGCATAACATCTTATATGACCAGAGAAGTAAGCATAAGGATCATAGTGTGTTTCTCTGTTCTTCCTTCTATTGCAATCAGCTGCTTTATGACCATACTTGTTGCATGAAAAACAATATCCCTTGAAGCAACCAGAGTACCTTTCTGAATAGAATCTGTTTGATTGTGACTGAAATGATCTGCTTCTGCAATTTGCTGCAACATGCCCATAATTATGACATTTAAAGCATTCAACATTATTGATACTTCTATAGTTAGGAGCGAAAGATTTCCTTTGAGAATTCATAATTGTTGGTTGCCCTTTTGTCTCTTTCACTACTTCAGGTTTTGCTTTGACATCTTTTGAATCTTTAGCACTTCCTTGTGAACTAGATTCTCCTTTAACCGTTTCATGAAAACCCAGACCAAGTTTGATAGAAGGAGACCTTTGACTACTAAGAATATTATCCAGAATCTTAGTACTATCTTGAAACCTCAAAAGTTTATCCTTTTCTTCTAATTTACCTTTGAGAATGTTTACCTCAACTTCCAATCTTTGGCATTGCTTCTTCATATTTTCTTCGACCCTTTTTCCTTCTTCTACTTGATCATTCAGATTTAGAATCTCTTCTTTCAACCCATTTTCTTGATCTTCAAAAGTTTGTAAGAGTTCTTCCTTCTTCTTATTCGATGATTCGAGATTTTCTTTCAGAGAGATGATTTCTGCTTCAAGTTCTTCATTCTTATTATTTGATATTTCCGGATCTTCTTTGAGCGAGATGATTTCAGCTTCAAGTCTTACATTCTTCTTGTTTGATGTTTCGAGATCTGAATTTAGATCGTTGATTTATGATTCTAGTCTTTTCATTCGATTGGATGGATAAGAATGCAACCTTTGATACATGTCTACCTGTCCATTCAACATTTCTATTTGTTCTTTCATTCTAGAGATCATCTCATCGTAAATAGATTCTTGTCTTTTAGATGCTCTTTGTTGTTCTTCAATTTTGATCTTGATAGCTTCCTCTAGATCCAAAACATTACTTTCACTATCTTCACCATTGCATGCACAAGAAAGTGAATCACAAGAACAATTATCAATACATGTTTTATCTACTTCATTTTCTGCTGCATATGTTTTCTGAGATATCTCCTTTTCAGTAGCCTTCTTCTTTTGCTTCTTTTCCATGAGCACTTGTAGATCTTGGTCAAAATCTTCTTCATCCACATCATTCTCTTCATTTGTATAATAACTCTTTCTCTTTTCAAATTGTTTCCCTTTACCATGATTTTCTTCATAAGGACATTTAGCAGCATAATGACCAACTCTTCCACAACCAAAACATTTGAAGGGAAGCTTACCTTTGAATCTTCCAGTTCCTAGTTGGAGTTTTCTCACAAAATTTGCTTCTTCTTCTTCTGATATATAATTTGATTCCTTGACATCTTCCTTTTCTTTTCCTTTTGCACACGCCTTAAAAGCAGCTTCTTTGATTTGAGAGGGACCTCCTTGTCTCATTTCATAAGCAGTCAGGATACCATGTAATTGAACAATAGTAAGAGTTTGTAGATCTTGCCTTTCTTCAATAGCCGATACTTTAGATTCAAATCTTGAAGTCAAAGATCTTAAGATTTTTCCCACCAGAGTTTTATCGGTTATGGTTTCACCCAAACTTCTCATATGATTTACAATATCATCTAGACGTAAAAAGAAACTGGCAATACTCTCATCACTATGCATCCTTAAATTTTCATATTCAATTTTGAGAGTTTGGAGTTTTGCACTTTTTACCTTTGTATCTCCTTCATAGCTCAGAATGATTTTGTCCCATATTTCTTTTGCTGAATTTAGCTGCATCACTTTAGCAAATGCTGGTTCAGACATGCTTCCTAATAAGACATTGACGGCTTTGGCATTGATTTCATATTTCTTCCTTTCTGCTGCATCAGTAGGAATACTTGCCAGATACTGATAGCCTCCTTCCACGATTGCCCATACTTCTACACCAAGACTTTGCAGATATGCTTTTGTTCGTATCTTCCAGAATAACAGATTATTTCCATTGAATAGAGGTGGCCTTATAGACATTACCCCTTCATGACTTCCCATTTCGACGGATCTCCTTCAAGCGATCAAGCTTCTGCAGAAGGACCTGCTCTGATACCAATTGTTGGGAAAAATACTGAGAGGGGGGGGTGAATCAGTATTTAGGACTTACTCAAACTTTTACTTTTTCATTCTCTAAAAACCCATATGCTACTTTGATGAAGCCAACTAGTGTATACACGCGGATATCCTTCATAAAACTCGCGTATATATAGAGATATTATTATGTCATTAATTCTTTACTTAGATATATGCAACATTCATTCTTCTGATGATTAGATAACAGTAAGCATGTGCAGTAATAACGGAATAAACCATCACACATAAGCATCACACAAGAACACCAAGATTTAAGGTGGAAACCCAAGTCGGGAGAAAACCACCGCTGTCGTCGTCTCAGTCTTCAATATTTATTATATAAAGAAAACATGTTACATCCATGTACTGGTGCACACTCATACCAGCACGTAGGCACCCACTTGCAGAAGGCTACAACCTTCTCTCATTTACTAGCCTCTCCAGGAAGGGAGCTACGACCCCCTGCTCTCGTTTACCAGCCTCACCTGGAAGGGAGCTACAACCCCCTGACTGAAGGCTACAACCCTCAGCACCTCTATGGACCACGTTTCATCAATTTTCACACTGGATCCAAAATATTTCTTTAGAGGACAACTTGCAGGCCACTTTTCATCATATTTTCAGACTGGACCCACTCCACACATTTAAGCTCAATCATACATCAAACTAAAACTCATTGACAGATAGCAGTAAACTAGTAGAACAGATCAGACATTTCATATTCCATACTTCAGCAAACCCTAGTTTGCATACGCGCTTTCCTTTCACTGATCCGGCGTATATACGCGTCTTCATGCATATAAACCCGCATATACCTCTGCACATGCTTCAGAACTAGTTTTACATTCCATACACGCTTTAGCTGAATTAAACACGCGTATATACATGCTTTCACTGTTACAAACTTGCGTATAGATCTTCAGATATTAAGTGCAGAATACTTCTTCAGATCAGATATTCAGTTCAGATTTAACCCTT
The DNA here is from genome assembly GCA_034641835.2 of Pinus albicaulis. Lineage (NCBI taxonomy): Eukaryota > Viridiplantae > Streptophyta > Pinopsida > Pinales > Pinaceae > Pinus > Pinus albicaulis. The sequence continues at coordinate 79,264,669 of CM076584.1, read as the reverse complement.
CACTTCAGATAGATGTTCGCCTCATCTCAGATCTAAACATTCCATAAACAGATCTAGAAGATACAAATACATTTCAGATCTAGAGATCCCTCTTCATCATTTTCTTCATAGGTGCATCATAGATTTAGATATATCATCAAACTGTTACCCTTTCCATTCAGACATACTTTAGAGTGAAGTATTGATTCAAACCCAGATTCATGCACACACATTTCACAATGATTTTCTTCTCCTTATATAGGTTTATCCTTTTTCAATACCATGAGCCAAAACCACATCACTTCCGATGGTATTCCTGGACGGGATCAAATAGACAACCCAGCGCTCAATACAATGGGTTAATAACATGGTAGTAACCCCTGGTTTTACACATTTAGAGTGAAATTTACCATACGCGACTTGGCACTTACTTTTCCGCGTGCATACGCGCCTTCTCCTAAGCAAACCCGCGTATGCCTTGTGACATACACTTTTCATCCATCATTGTTCTGTTCCATTTTGAAATTATTTCTTTTGCACCTTCCCGTACGATTAGATACATCAGATGTACATCATTCACAAAGTCTATCAAGTCATGAACAACTTCATCAAGTAGGTTGCCACTATCTTCTATCAAGTGGGTTGCCATCAAGGACAACACTCTACGGCATCATATTGCCACCAGGAGGCACCTCATGTTCTCGATTGAAAACGACGTTGTGCTCCCGCAATGAATATCCATCGTCTATCTTTGGTCAAAGCACGATGGTCAAATTCAACCGCAGAAAGGAACTCTGGCGAAAAATGGACTACTTGTGCCCACGGGTTACCATTGATCTAATATCAATGATAATCGCGCCCATTGATATGGGTGGACGGTAACAGGCACGACGATGCACTATTTGTTGATGGTGGACCCCAACGAACTTCAAACGATCTTCAAGAAGGGTTGATGAATACTTATCGCATCCATTTCTGGCTGGTGTGACGTCAGCTTCTAGACACGCGATAAAAACTTAATCGCGTAATAACTTTTTATCACATCCATTTGGGGCTGATCCATGTCGGCTCATTTCTATGCGATAGGGCGTTGATTGGCCCGCGGTTGCAGCGTTGGTGGAGATGGGTTCCGCCACTATGACGTGGTGTATTCAAAACAAATGAAATGGCGAGAGTTATGTTGGTTGGTGGGAGGTTTTAAAGCGCGAAGGTTGCAAAGTTTAAATGTTGGGTTGCGTGGTTTGAAACCACAGTTTTTTCTTTGTGGCAAAGGGCTACGCCCTTCATCAAATATTTGGAATTGTAGGTTTTTATCACGGGGTTTTTAATGTTCGATGGAGTGTAAATAAAACCAAATATTTTTTGCTGCTACTGTCTTACCAAATTTCCATCAAACTTAACTTTTTGTCCTCCTGATTACAGTTGCAGTTGGAATTAATATTTCCAACACTCCCCCTTAATTTCAACTGTTTCATTCTCCTACATACCCATACATTTTCTCAAATAATTAAAACTCTTTTTCCCCAATGGTTTGTCAATATATCAGCAAACTGTTCTTCAGTTCTGTAATGTTGCAAAACAATTTCACCATTGCTCACTAACTCTCTGATGTAGTGATACTTGGCATCAATGTGTTTCGTTCTCTTATGAAACACTGAATTATTTGACAATGCTTTTGCCGAGATATTATCACAATAAATTATTTTGCCTTTTACCTGTTCACGACACAAACTCCCCAACATTCTCCTCATCCAAACTTCTTGACATGCTGCTGTTGTAGCTTCCACATACTCTTCCCTTGTTGTTGATAAATCCACAATTGGTTGTTTCTTAGAAGCCCATGAAATGGCTCCTGATCCCATATGAGAAACATATCCAAAGGTTCTTTTCCTGTCATCTATACTTCTAACCCAATCATTATTAGTATATCCAATCAATTCAAAATTTTCTGAAGTGGTGTATAAAATTCCATACCTCTTTCTTCCTTTCACATACCTTAGAATTCTTTTTGTTACTTGCCAATGTGCCTCCTTTGGCTTTTCCATAAATTTGGAAATTAAACTTACAGCATGCATAATATCCATCCTAGTTGCAGTCAAATACATGAGGTTGCCAACTATGCTCTTATACAAACTTGGATCAAAATACTTGTTGTTGTCATATTTTCTTAGTTTCAATCTCATCATTGTAGGAGTAATTGTTGCCTTGCAATCCTACATGTTAAATATTTCCAAAAATTCTTTAACATACTTTTCTTGAGAAATAAAAAAATTATTTTCATTTTTCTCTACTTCTATTCCTTAGAAGTATCTCAGCAATCCCATGTCAGTCATCTCAAATTATGCTTTCATGATTGTTTTAAAATTATCAATGAGGTAAACATCATTACCTGTAAATATAACATCATCAACATACAAAAAAACAATCAACATCTTACCATCTTTCTCTTTGATGTATAATATGGGTTCTCCTTCACATTTCTCAAACCCATATTCCAGTAGATAGGCATCTATCCTACTATACCATGCTCTTGGTGCTTGTTTCAGCCCATATAGAGCTTTCTTTAATCTGCATACTTTATGCTCTTGGCCTTTTTTCTCATAGCCCAGAGGTTGTTCAACATAAACCTCTTCCATCAATACTCCATTTAGGAATGCTAATTTCACATCCATTTGGTAAAATTTCTATTTTTGTTGTGCTTATATGGACAAAACTGCTCTTACTGTTTCTATTCTTGAAACTAGTGCAAAAGTTTCTTCATAGTCTCTTCCTTGTTGTTGCTTGTAGCCTTTGACAACAAGTCTGGCCTTGTGCCTTTCAATCTTACCTTTAGCATTTCTTTTGGTCTTGTAGACCCATTTTACTCCAACAACTTCTTTACCTTTTAAGAGATCAACTAATTCCCATGTCTTATTTTTCTCTATGGCATTCATTTCTTCAACCAAGCATCTATCCATTTCTTATCTTTTACAGCTTCTTCAAAATGAATAGGATCCTCTACACAACAATACAATGAAAATAATGAGTTCATACCTTAATTTTTTGCCTCTTGCTCATAAATATCATTCAGACTTCTGAATCTGGTTCCTCTTTCACTTGTTGAACCTGTGCTTGTAGAAGCACTCAAATCTACTCCTTGTGATGTGCTTGGAGAAGCATTGTCATCACTTTTAAAGGGTGTTCTCATACCTACTCATGGTGTCCCTTGTTGTCCTTGTGTTGGTGGAGGTGGTGTTGCTAATGAGGGATGTATTTTAGCCATTTCTTCTTCATTATCATCATGAGACAAACAAATTTTTACATTCGTTGTTTTCTTAACGCTTCCATCCCAAGCTTCTTCAATAAATTACACATCTCTTCTTATAACAAACTTCTTAGTGGATGGGTTATACAATCTATATGTTTTGGATTCTTCACTGTATCCAATAAGTATGCACTTCTCCCCCTTACTGTCCATCTTCTTCCTTAGCTGATCTGGAATGTGTGCATAAGCTACACAATCAAAAACTTTCATTTGAGTGACAAACTGTTTTATGCCACTCCATGCTTCTTCAGGAACTCTATTCATTATAGCTTTGGTTGGGCATCTATTCAAGATATATGTTTCACAATGTACAACTTCAGCCCAATATTCATTTGGAATTTTTTTTTCCTTCAACATACTTCTTACCACGTCCATGATGGTTTTATTTTTCCTTTTAGCAACTCCATTTTGCTGCGATGTATACCTTGCTGTAAATTTCTTGTGTATCACATTTTCTCTGCAAAAATGCACAAATTATTTTGAGATATATTCTCCTCCTCTGTCAGTCCTTAAGACCTTGATATGATGCCCACTTTGATTCTCTACAAGAGCTTTAAAGTGGAAGAACTTCTCAAACACTTCACTCTTCACTTTCACGAAATAAACCCAAGTTTCTCTAGTATAATCATCAATAAAGGTCAGCATATAGTGGCTACCTACTAATGATAGTATTTTCATTGGTCCACACAAGTCTGAATGGACAATTTCTAAGGGTGATTTTTCCCTTATGCTCTTTCCTGATGGAAAAATTTCTCTGTGTTTTTTTCCCAATATGCAGCCTTCACATAGGTTGTCCAGTTTTTCAATCAATGGTAATCCCTTTACCATTATTTTTCTATGCAACAAATTCAGACCTCCAAAGTTGAGATGTCCAAATCTCAAGTGCCATAACCAGTTTTCATATTTTTCTTCTCTTTTGAATGTCTCTTGTGTCACTACTGCCATTTCAGCTCCTTTCTTCAAATATGCTCTCACCTTGAGAGGGAAAATTATGTTCCTTGTCATCTTCACTTGTACAATGCATTTCTTGCTTGGTGGTTTATCCATGATGGTGCATACATCATCTTCAAAGAAAAAAATGTACCCTTTCTGAATGACCTGTCCAATGCTCAAAAGGTTACACTTCATACCAGGCACATAGTATACCTCTGATATGGATCTTCCTTATAATTTTTTTGTCCAAACACTTACTCCGTCTTTTCCCATGACAGAGACCTTACTATCTGTCCCCAATGGTACTTGAGACTTTACATTTTCATCTAACATGGAAAACATGGAAATGTTTCTAGTCATATGGTTGCTACATCCTGTATCTAGAAACCATATATCCTCACTCTTTTCTTCAGCCACATTACATGATAAAAAAAACTTTTCTTGACTGATATTTTCTTTAATAAAATTAGCACTACGTCTATTACCCATGCCACTTTGTTTCTTCCTACATTTATTGGCATAATGGCCATACTTCTTACAGTAATGACATTGGACTTGGGATTTATCATAACTTTGTCCATGTGATGGATTTTGTCCACCTTGTTGGCTGCTGCCTTGGCCTTCATTCTGATTTTGATTGCTGCCCCTTCCACTTGTATTTTCAGGTTTGTTTCTTCCTATGTTTTGTCTTCTGCCTCTTCCTTTTCCTCTGTAGTTTCCTCTGCCTTTACCTCTTCCTCTTCCAAAGGAAATTTGGGTCTTGAAGGCATGCTCCAAAGATGAGTTTATTATTCTTCCCAATCTGTGTTCATGTGTCAACAATGATGCATGAAGCTCATCAACTATAAACTTTGAGAGATCTTTTGTCTCTTCAATGGTTGTGACTATCACATGAAACCTTGAGGCTAAGCTCCTCAATACTTTCTCCACTATTATTATCTCTTCTACTATCTCTCCATGAGATCTCATTTGGGTAACCAACCAATCAGTAGAGTAAAGAATGAGTCTATTGTATCAGACTCTTTCATGCAAATGACTTCAAAATCCCTTCTCATCAATTGAAGCTTTGTTGTCTTTACCTTTTCCATTCCTTGGTAGGCTATCTGGAGGGTATCCCATGCATCCTTGGACCTATTTTCTGTTGCAATCCTTGGAAATACACTTTCATGCATTGCTTGATAGAAATAGAAGAGGGATTTTGAGTCCTTCTTCCTATTACTCTTCATAAAATCCTTCTATGCATGTGTTAAGGCATTGTATGCTTGTTCATCTTTTGGTTCTTCAAAACCATCTTCAAATAGCTCCTATAAATATTGAGAGGCAAACAGGGCTCTCATTGTGATTTCCCAATAGTCATATTTCTTCCAATTTAACTGTGGGAGTTGATTATTTCCTATACTTGTGCTTGTGCTGGCTCCTACCATATCTAGCTTACTGAACTATGCTTTTAAAACTTGACTGTGTTTTTAAACAAACTGCCTCTCTGCTTAAGAGACAAAATCTATCTTTTAAATACTTCTCTAGATTGCACTCTTTAAAAAGAAAACAAAACTCTAATTTTGTAAAATACCTTGCTTTTGTTGAGCCTTCACTCTGCTAGTCAAAAGTTGCAACAAACTTCTTCCTTCTTCCTTCAGCTTCTTTGACAAATTCAAAGAGCCTGGACTAGCTCTGATGCCATGTCAGAATTTCTGAATAATTCCAAACACACAGAGGAATAAAAATTCCTCAAATTAAACATAAAGATTCAATGCAAAAGATCTGGACAGAGATGCTTTAAAACTTTCTATTTCATTAAACATAGAAATCTATTACAAAATGAAGATTCTGTCTTTAGAACGAAGTTCTGGATTTTCAAAAGATTAGTTAGTACAAACACAGCGTTACAATTCTTTCTCCATCACTCTTTCTGCCTTCGGGCATTAAAAAACAATACACACACAGTCTAACAGTCAAACTGTCTTCCATTCTATGTAAAAACAAAAAATTACATTACATATATGAAAAAATTGTCGTGACCTATAAAACTTAATCTAATTCAATGTGGTTGTTCAACAACTTCTGTACGTGGGTCGTCAGACTAACCCATACATTCATTATTTCAGAGGAGAAATATGGCTTTGTTGAAGGTAGAAAGATAATGGACAACATCATCTTGGCGTATGAGATGATTCATTCCCTTCAATCTCGGAAAAAAAGTTTGGAATGATAATCCAACTTGATTTATCTAAAGCTTATGATAAAGTAAGCTGGAAATACATGGAGGTTGTCTTGGGAGCCTTTGTATTTGGCCAATGATGGATAAACTGGGTGATGGCTATGGTTAAGTCCTTGAGTTTTTCTATCTTGTTCAATGGAGCTCCTGCTCACCCCTTCACTCCATCTAGGGGGATCAGGCCAGGGGATCAGATCTGTCTCTTTCTTTTTGTCATTCTCATGGAGGGTTTAAGCCGAATCATTAAAACTGCCTAGGAGAAAGAAAAAATTGTGGGCCTAAAGCCTCTTCCAAACATCCCAGTGACTAACCATCATCAATTTGTGGATGATACGATGCTCCATGGTATTCCTACTGTCCGAGAGGCCCGAGGTTTCAAAGCAATTCTAAACCTCTTTGGTCAAGCTTCTGGTATGGACTTGAACTTAGAAAAATATATGATCTTCTTCTTTAATACGCATGTTTCTATTCAGATAAACCTCAAGGCCATCCTGGGTTTCAAACGGAAATCTCTCCCATCCAAATAACTAGGGATCCCCTTAACGGACAAACCTTGGCAGAAAAGTCACTGGGAAAGATTGCTTTCTTCCCTCAAAGAACGTGGAAATTACTGGATGAATAGAGCCCTAAATTTTGTTGGAAGGTTGATCATGACTAAGGCGGTGCTACAAGCTATCCTGCACTACATGCTGTCCATTCTACCTATGCCAAAGGGAGTCCTCTAGAAAATCAGGGACATCCAACGGACTTTCCTGTGGTCTGGTAAAGCTAAAAAAAGGAAGTGGGCCCTGGTGGCATGAACGAAGATCTGCAAACCTAAGATCCTGGGAGGTATAGGGCTTCAAGACCCAGAAATTGTTGACAAAGCTTGTGGTGCTAAGCTCTAGTGGAGATGGCTTAAGGAGCCTACTACCCCTTGGGTGAGACTCTGGAAGGCCAAGTATGCATAGGAGTGGTGACCCCCGGACCTCTTCCGAATGTTAGGGATGATCAGTGGATCCCCTATTTGGAACCTTGCATGGGAGAATAGAAACATCATCCAAGACCACTGTTTTTGGGAAATCCGAAATGGTCGAATGACTTTCTTCTGGGAAGATGCCTGGAAACAACTGCCAAAGCTGGAGATTCAGGAGTATCAAATTATTCAACAAGATTTTCAGAGGCTTGGAAAATGAAGGTTCACCACTACTGGGCCAGTGGTCACTTGGAACCTCAATGGCGCCACTGGGCTCTAGATCTCCCCTCCCAGGATGTCCGAGTGGTGAACCAATTACTTTCTCTGCATCCTTGGGTGGATAAGAGAAGAGTGCGTTATTCGCAGGAGGATGATCAACTTAGGTGGGGAAAGATGGAAAGAGGTACCTTTAATCTCAAATAGGCGAGGTACTACCTAGAATAGAGGAATTTAGAAGAAAAATTCTACTGGCATAGCAATGTTTGGGATTCTATCTACTGTCCCAAGATCAAAACTTTCCTTTGGCTTCTAATGAACAGAAAAATTCTCACCTAGGAGAATTTAGGAAGGAAAGGGTTCATTGGCCCGTCGATATGTTGTCTCTGTGGGGCTGAGCAGGAAACGATGAACCACCTCCTAAATTCTTGCAATTGGGCCAACAACTTATGGGTTTGGATGGCAAAAATTTTCCGACAAAAAAACATAAGTAAAGACTCTATCCAAGAAAGCATCTCTAGGTGGAGGATAAAGTTTACTGAACATGAAACTGTAAACTGTCTTTGGTGTCTTGGCCCTGGTTTCATTGTTTGGTCGGTTTGGAATGAAATGAACAAGACAATTTTCCAAGATAAAGAACGCCAACTTGACCAAATTAAAATTGAAATCATGCAGAAAATGAGGGAAACAGTTCTTACCAAGGTCAAAGGGGAGCAGAATGACAGGCCCTCGGCTAGCAAGCAGCACATCATGTCCCTGTTCGGGTTTGAAGAAGTAATGGGCTTGAATCTCCCTCTGCGCCATCCGAAGCCCCCTCCATCTCTTCTGTCCTGGCAGCTCCCTCACCTAGGTTACTGTAAGCTGAATTTTGATGGCGCCTCGCTTGGAAATCCTAGTCTGGCTGGTTTTGGAGGAGTTATCAAAGATGACAAAGGAAATATCAAGCATATCTACAGTCGTCCGCTAGGCGAAGCTACTAATAACGAAGCAGAATTTACTGTGCTAGAACAAGGCCTACAAATGTTGGTCCGGTTGAAGAATGGTAATGTAATTGTGGAAGGGGACTCTCTGTTAGCGATTAATGCGGCCAAACGCCTGCAGAATGGCTCGCAACCCAGCAGGGTCACAAAGCACTAGTGTCTCTTGCAAGTCACGCAGATTATCTCTGGAAATATCTCAACTCTAAGTGACATTGTGTTTCAAGCTGTTAGACGCACCGAAAATTCTATGGCGGATGTCCTAGCTAATCATGTGATGGAAAACCCGGAGGTCATCCTTGACACCTGTTGGTAGGACATGATTCTTGATAATTTGAGGGAGGAGTGCGAACAGATTTTCGTCAAGGACCTAACTGGTTCGTCAGGTGATGCATACAGTTCACCAGGAATGGAATATTAATTGTTAGATGAGGCTCGCAGGGATTTTAATTCAAGGCAGTTGGTATCAAAGCCCTTTGTCCTTTGATAAGTGTGTTAGAGTGTGAGATATACCACAACGATCAGGGATAGCACACCAGGATCGAGAATTCTATGATGTGGCAAAATATAATTATTAAAGGATGTGACAACATATGCGAGATGGATCAAATGGAATGGAGAAATATCCCCCACTTACCCTCAGAACATCCTGTCAGCCGAAAGGATGGGTTAGGGTGGTCGTTTCATTCCAGCGATCGACATAACAGTATTCATGTTATAAATACTGAGACAGGGAGTAAAGGTGAGACCATTGTTTTGTTGCAGACTATCCTGAACCACATGGCCAAAGTTCTTGAGGTGCTCCATGGTATTAGTGAATCGAGAGAGAAAGTGAAAAATCGCGGAATGGCTAAGCGTATCCTCCGGAGCTCCAAGGCTACCCATGAGCTGCAAGAGGTAGAGGCTAGCTTCATCAGCTCTGTTTCCTGAAAGGGTAAACATAAAATTGAGGAGTTGCAAGTTGAAGTGGAGAAATATAGTGAAAGAGTGGATGACAGGGACATTTGTGACGAGGGAGATTGGATTAATGATCCTGGTACTTCGACCCCCAGTTCTACCCAATTTTTGTGCACCCAGAGCATAGCCTGGAAGATGAAAACTATGCTGGCCAAGGATTTGAACATGCATGAGGCGGCTCATAAGGCGGCTTACCAGGTTGGTACCCTCGCGTTTGCTAAGAATTCGGCCAAGCTGGATAGCCCGGAAGTTACTCTGAAATCCCTTGTCGAAGAGATGAAAGCTAAGTCCAACCGTCTTGAGGGGTTCGTTAGGCTTTTCGAGATATACCTGAATCATGTGCTGAACATTTCAATCCAGCTGCCTGACAAGAAGAACAGGCCCACCATCATCCGCTGCTTTAAGCCCCACAGCACACCCAGTCGAGAGGACACATCCGACCCTAGTGATGGCGGTGATCCTGAGGAGCAGAACAGAAAGCATAAGGATTAATCACCTGGATCTTCGTCCTTCTGTTTTAGGGACATTGTTAGTTTCTGTTATGTTGTTTGCTTCTGTAAGGCAACCTGTTTTGGTCAACCATCTATCTATTTTCATCATCCTAAGATTAGGACATCCTTTTGTAATACGTTATAGTATGGTTCCAGGCTTGATTAGGCTTAGTTTTCTGCTCTATCTCTATATGTTGCAGCATTATGCTGGTAGGCCTTGCCCACAGCGTGCCTTTTTGAGCTGTGATAGGCAGGCCCTTTTTGTAACTCTATGTACTCTATTTCCTCTTTAATACATCTGTTGATTTACACAAAAAAATATTATAGTGTAATTTATATCAAAAGTATAATATTATAAGGAGGTCATCAACCCCACCCTAGAAGATCAAAAGTATCTCTTTGTTTTAACTAGCTCAAAGAAGAAAATTAATATAGCCAAGATTAGAATGAACTCTCATGAACTCCATAGTGAAACAGGTCGTTGGACAGCTCCTAAAACACCATGGATGGAAAGGATCTGCCATCTCTGTGAGAATATGAACATCGAGGATGAAAATCACTTCCTCTTAGAGTGCCCCGTGTACAACCACATTAGAGCTCAATTTCATAATCTTTGTTGGAATATTGACCTTCCTAGCCTTTTAAGATGTCAAAATTATAGTGAGCTCGAGAGGCTTCTCTCCAAGCTTTTTGAGCATAGGAATAAAATCTTCAAACTAAATAACTCTTTTCTTTAGATCCGATAGACCAAAGATTGGTCTCAGTGGATGTTAACCATCATCATCATCATCATAATGTGTATAATAATATAGGGTTGGTTATGTATTTGAGTTTTTTCATTAATCATGACTAACAAAAAGAGTCATAAGATTGAAAATTAGATAGAAAAAGACAACATACATATTTACAAATTAGTTTGAACTAAATATACAAACTCATTAAAAACATCATTGAATTGAAAAGAAATCCTATTTTTTCTTTACCCATTTCACTTTTTTATTTATTTATTAAAGACTCGAAATCATTCCCTACCAAAGCACATCTTTTTAAAGACAATATGCTTGTGAGCCTTACTACTCTATACTCTCATCACAAATTTAAACATGAACAAAATTAATTAAATCATATAAGAAATAAAGTAAAATATATGTTGATTATTGTGTGTAAGTAATACTCTAAAGTAAATATATATTTATAAAAATTATTAAATAAGATGAAAAGAAAAATAATCTACTTTACTAATATCTAATTGATTTTGTATTATTTTATAGAATTTATTTTATTGAATTTGTAAATTGTTTTTAGAAAAAAAACATAATTATAATATCGTAAATACTTTTATATGCAATAAAAAGTTTGATGATAGTAATAAATTTTGAATATGTATTAAAAACGATTTTCTTAATTTAAATATTTTCCTTTTTTCCTTTTCTGGTATATATGAAATTGAGTTTAAATAATATTATTTTAAATATTTAAAATAAAATTATTCGAAAGAAACTTAACTTTAATCGTATTTAAAATTGGTAAAATTATATTTTTCACTTTGTAAAAAATTATATTAAATTGAGTTTAGGTATTACTTAATATTATTTTAACAATTAAAATAAAATTTATTCGAACAAAACACTTAACTTTTTAACGTATTTAAAATTGGTAAAAACATATTGTTTTTACCTTATTATTATTTTAAAAAAGATGAGATACTTATGGTTATGATTGTTAGTTAATAATTGGTAAAAAAATAAGTAATCTAATTAAGATAATATTGGACTCATAAACCTATTATATGGTTAATAATATATAATATTATAGTATAAGTTATAGTTCAAAGAAATATATCAATTAGTTGCATTTCCATTGCTAAATATCTTGTTAATTGAGAGATTGCCAGATCAAATTTCCTCAACGCCTTTAAGTTAAGCCCAAATAATAAATCTACTCAAGATTTACCGGAAGTGATTACTCAGTGACTTTGACTTTAAACCACAATTGTAAAAAAAATTAATAAGTTATAGTATTGAAAGGATTTATCATACAATATTAATAAGTTATAGTATTGAAAGGATTTATCATACAATGTATGAAAATGTTTTGATAGGCCCGCATGTAATCATAAAACCATGTGATTGGTGAGTGGATGGTTGGGATAGCATGCTGAGTTGCGTTGTTATATATTCAAATTTCACTATGGAGAATTTATCGACCTAACGAATCAATTAGCACAGGAGACAACTTTATACATTCAATGATCTTCATAATCAATTAAGGATATGCTCGGTTGGATTGATTGGTATATATTCAAATTTGACAATGAAAACTTTACTACCAACACATCGAATCAATTACCTTACCAGAAGACTTTATATATTTAATGGTTATTGAGTAATTGTTTATTAAACAATATATTGTCTTGATGCATGTAACTTTCATAAGATTTTAAATACAAATAATGGTTTTTTAATGATATCACTTATGTGCTTTTACTTTGGTTAGAGTGACCTTTTAATACTACATTATGTTACAGAGTGAAAATAGACCTTGTGCCTAGGATTTAGATTTAGGTCCTGCGAGACTATTATAAAGCTAACTTGACACTTAAGTGAATTGTGAGATATCATTTTTATTAATTATCAATTCAACATTTAGCTAGCTAAAAGTAATTTTGGATTATGTTTTAATATCGAAGATTGAAGGATTAATTCATATAACAATTCAAAAGTTTTTTTTTTTTTTTTTCAAATAAAATATAAGCGTGCTTGAATACATTTATATAAAGAAATACTTAGCAGTGATATTTCCTATGTGCATTAGTTACGGAAAATTGGTTTATAATTATATAAATGCATTTTATAATAAAATGAATAATAATATTAGTTAATTGGTTTATAATTATATGAATATTTTTTATAATAAAATGAGCAATAATATTAGGTAACATTTCAATATTTTTAATGTTAATTTATTAGGTTAACATTGAGTTATATCTATAATTTTGTTTTTTAAAGAATATATTTTATTAAATATTATATATTATGATTGTTATTTTTAAGTTGATTTTTAATTAATATATGAGTTACTAAAGTTTTTTTTGGTGGAGATTTATTCAGAAGTTAAAAACTCAAAACTCATAATTATCACAGGTAAAAAATAAAAAAGAGAGAGAAAAATGAAAGATACTACCAAACTTACAAAAAAAAATCCAAACATACATTATATATATTTATATATATATATATATATATATTCATTTTGCAAAACCTCTAAAAATTTAAGGTATTTTACTCACTAGGTTGACCATTTTGTTATACCTTTTGGTTGGAGCTATTATCTAGCACCCTCTAAGAAAAACACATTAGCAATAATGGAGTTCTTGTGTCTCAAGTCTTCCACTGTGATAGATTCCTCTTCTACAACATGTACCCATTACCTTGATTTAAATTTTACTCAATCCTACTAAAACCTTTCACTCATAGCATCATCAACTTATTTCTTGAAGTGACTTGTTCAACCCTCCTATGGCATCTCCATTTAGTAAACCTATGACATAGTATGTGTTTACATGGGATATTAAATAATGTCGTTGATTTAAGTAATAACTCTTAAAATATTTGGTTGAACCCTCACCCAAAGCAACTTTCCAAATAAAAAAATCTCTATTTTTACTAGATATCTCCTATTTTTACTATATAACCATTTTTTAACCTCCCAATACTTATAAAACTCCTCATCCTCCACATCACAATCTCCCACCCCACACAAACTATACCTACAATATATATACTCTATTTTTAGTAAATTTTAAAACCTTTTTCATTAAAAAAAAAACATATTAAAATATTGATTAAAGGTGAAGCCCCTATGAAACCTTCAGTCTAACTTATAGAAAGACTTCATTTGATAATGGTTCATGATATTGATTGTTGTGAGGCATTATTGGCCAATATGTAAGATTCTTGAACCTTATTTTTTAGACGTATATGCTTTTAGATTCAATTCACAAGTTCAAATCATAGAACAATTGAAACGAGTTGTGTTGCTTAAGTTAAAGGCATGGAAGCATGAATATAAATGAAGTAAATAATGAACAAGATACACACAGAAACAATCAATATAACAATGTTGAATACCATGTAAATGTTTTTTGCTATATCATACAGAAAATAAGATATAAAAGAGTTTGACCATTCTACACCCTATGCTTAATATTCTACATAATGTATATAATATGTTTTAGTTATAAGATCAACCTAAACTATTGAAGGAATTTCGGTTTTGCAATTAATGATGGGTTAATGTTTTTTTTGGGGCACATTATGTGTTGGTGGTCGTGTATATCATTATTTTGGCTTTCATAATTTTCATGGTGATAATGGGCTTTCATAGTGGATATATGATTTTCTATGTGTGCATAAAGGTTGTTGATTGTATGTACAAGTTGTTGAGTGTGAATGCACATTAAGATTATGGAGTTATGTGTATAGGGTTGTTTGTACAAAATTTTATTGATATTTTAAAGTATCATCTCTCAACTTTGTAAGGGGGCATCACTCATTGATTACTTATTGATCTTATAAGGGGTGTTATTTCTTGATTTTATATGAATAATTTGTTATCAATTTTTGAACTAAATTAATAGATTTTTTTAATTAAATCTTCATTTTATCGGAGTGTCTAATGCTACCTAAAAGCATTAAACGAAATGACTCGTCTAGAAGTCAACATTTGTTCAAAGGCAAGCTTTTTGGATAAAGAAAGGAAGTGTGGGGTGGACAAGCCTTTGTGATTGCACCAAAAGGTGATTTCTATAGTCTAATATGAGAGAGATATATAGCTCCTTACATGCTCAACGCAACATTTATATGTATCATTTAAAAAAATGTTAATAACATTTTTTTTTTAAATTTTGATCTTCTATCTATCTATCTATTTATCTATATATATATATATATATATATATATATATAGAGAGAGAGAGAGAGAGAGAGAGAGAGAGACTCTCCCTGATATTAAAATCTACACCTTCACAGACTGTTCTTTGTCCCAAAAAAAGGGGTTTCATACGCCAATTTAAAGTATGGCTTGGCCAAGACCTTAAAATTAGACTTGTTATTGTTATTTCTTATTGGTAAATCATTTAAATGGTGTGTTGCTATTCCATCAATAATCAATATGGAGTTACACATGGTATATATATCAAGAACTAACATAAATTCATCTTAACTCAAGATATATCATGTGCCAAGTGGGATCTAATGCCTCATATCCAAATCCTTCTTGAAATGCAAAAAAAAAAAAATGCATCTAAGAAAAGTTGATATCCTTAAACACATGATAAATTCAAAATTTTAAAAAATATCTTTTATGTAAATATTACATACAAATTTATAGTAAAACATAATAAATCACAACAACTATTATTAACCATAGTATAATTGAAAAAAGTTTCAAAATAAATACCTTCACAATTTTTGTGGTAAACCTAAACAAATTATTAAGGATGATGGTACATTTATCATTTAAATGATTGCGTAAGAGGCACTTTCGACCTTGGTATGGTAGAGATGTTGTAATATAATGTTTAACATATAATAATAATAATAATAATAAAATAAACTTATAAAAATAAATTAATAATAAAAATAAAAATGGCCCATAGTATTAAGAACCCATGGTATAGCACTATTCTTTGTTGGGTAGTTAAGGTAAATTTGACTCTTTCAAGTTATTTGTGGTTTTTTAACTCCAAGATTATGAGAACCCATGGTATTGACTCATGGTATTCATGTAGAATATAGTCTATTTAAAGGGGAAAGTAAACCAGCCTAGACCTATAGAGTAAAGGAGAATAAAATCTTTTTTGCAGTCAAAAAAGAGATTTGCACCTCCCTCTCAACACTTAATATATAAGTTTGCACCTGGACAGGTTTTATCTCTCTCAACAATTAATAGATTTGGACTTAACTGGCTTTAGGCTACACATATAAAATTTTAAGAAAAACACATACACACATACATATATATAAATTGTATAATAATTTATATGTGGAAAGAGATAATTGTGTAGAAAGCCATTAATTACTCAACTTCTTAAGAATGTCCAAACACTTTTGTATCATTATAAAATTTTAAGAAAAACACATACACACATACATATATATAAATTGTATAATAATTTATATGTGGAAAGAGATAATTGTGTAGAAAGCCATTAATTACTGAACTTCTTAAGAATGTCCAACACTTTTGTATCATTTTATTTTTAAATTTAATATCAATATAATTAATTTAATTATAATATTAATAACAATTAATTTTATATTTATTTATTGTTTTAAAAATAAATATGTTAAATTAAAAAATAATTATATGCAAGTAATAATCTGTATGTGAGAAAGAGATGGTTTCAAAGAAAGCCATGTGTATTGGTCCACCACTGCACAACAGTACCACTAATTAGAGGTAACCATTACAATTCATTAATCTATTTCTGGTCACTGCTGTCACATTGGGTAACGATTTCAATTGCGGTTACTTGGAAATAACTAATCTTAATCCACCTACATTAATTTGGTTAAAACGTCAATTCAAGACCTTGTTTAAAAGAAAATAAATATCCAAATCCAATCCTAAAACAACATAGAAATTGTAAAAGATGACCAGGTAAAAATGATCCTCACAAAACCTGTGGTAGACAAAACAAGTGTATAGACAGAGAGGTCCCCCTGGCCCTCACCTAACAACAATAACAGCAGAGTGAAGGTTACCATCAAGATTGGCATGAACCCCTTATAAGGGCCCATCGTTTCATGGAAATGGAAATAAGTGCATCACAAGGTGTGGCCATGTCTTCTTTAATATCATTAAGGTATTCGCTCCACACAATGATGAAGACAGTATCTGACAAATCTCAACAAACATAAACTGAAAATTGCTTGAAGTGAAGGGATCTTAAAAGTCATTGTTCTGGTTCTGTGGAAGATTTATGTGGAGATTGTGTAAACACCAAAACAATATATTAAATAAACAATGTATATTTGGCAATTATATATATATATATATATATATATATTTCAAATTAAACTGAGGCCAGGTCAGGATCAGCATAATGTCTTAACATTCTTTTACTGATATAAATATATATATTTACAGGGAACATCATAACTATGTCAACAACCCTAAATGTCTGCAATTAGGTAGAGCCGTTTTCATCAAACTTATAAATCCCTGAAAATAATTTAATATAAAAAAGTATTTAATATGTTTCTTCACTAACATCCGTATCCAACCTCAATAAAATTCGATTCAGTCAAAATTGCTCCAAACCTAAAATTCCATAACTGTTAAAATCCCTCCAAGGCTAAAGACCTTGGAGATCACTATTCCAAGAATATTGTCATTATTTCTCTTTGATCTCGGTGGACTGTGCAGACATTGACAGACACATTTGATTCCAAGTTTGTAAATAACAGCTGAAAGCTAATTATGAAAGACTATACTATAATTTTCCATAATCAATCCCATTTTTGTTGGGTTTTTTAAATTACTGAAAGTTTTGGTGGTTGTGATCTGTATCTAATAACCTCTGGTTTGATAGTTGTATAGTTGCAGTGACTTTGAGTTGATATATAACTAGTTTATATTTATTTTAATTTTGGATTTATTAAGTATTAAGAGGAATTAAATTTTTTATTTTTTTTTAAAAGAGATTTGTAACTAAGGAAATTTTATCTTGGTTGATACTGGATAGATTTGGAGTTAAAATAGATTTAGGCTGATTTAATTATTAATTAATTATAATTATAATTATAATGATTGATTTTTATTTTTATTTTAATTTACTTTCAAGTCATTTGATCTAGTCAAAATGTTTATATAGAACAAGATAAGACATAACATTACAACATTTTTTCCATACTATACAGAAGAGGTCAATGACATGCCTATTTTTTTAGGCTTCTTTTTTCTTTTTTTCTCTTTAAAATGATTTATCCATTAAATTTGTGAGAAAAAAAAAAAAAAACAATTATCTTTGATAAATCATCAAATATGAAACTTAATAATCCCTATTAGTTGCAAAGTTGGTCTATGATAGTGTCAAAGTCCCTATATATCATGACCCCTGTATCTATAGGAATGCTCATAGTGATAGAGATCCTCATATTAACATAAAGACTATTGCGTGATAGGTGATCATTTTGTGTGAAAATGAACAACTTGTTGAGTCCTTAATAGCCCCATCCTAGCGTTATGTTTTTAAAGAATTCAACAATGAACACCTCATGCAGCCATGTGGTTATATATATTGTTTAAAATCAAGACATAGGCAACATTTATTTATCGTTGCTATAGTATACTTTTTGATAGATGATTAAAATAATTTGTTTTATTGAGCCTGGAAACATTAGATATATGTCTTAGTTATTTGGGCTACTTTTAATGAAAGACCATTAATATTGGATATATGTTCTTTCACATGTGATTATTACTGAAGAAAATTCGAAATATTGGATATATGCCTTAGTCATTTGGGCTACCTTTAATGAAAGGCCATGTCACCACACTTTTTTTATGTGAAACAATTTTGTCTTACACACCTTTAACCTTGGGAAAATTTTGTGAGAGTTAAATTGTAGTAGGAATAATGAACGTTTTACTCTAATACATCAATGAGATCATATCTTCGGTGAAACAATTACAAGGTTTATTGAAAAGGCATGACTAAGGTAATGGGATTGGGACGTGGAGTAGTTTTTTTTTTTTTTTGGGACTTATATACAACAAAAAATAATGAATATATGATCAAAATAATTCTAAAATAGAATACTTAGATCATTCTTTCTCTATTTATTGATGAAAGTTTACATTCACCAATAAAAATTGAAAATAATTCATGAAGTTTTGGATTCATTGCTAAAGTTTATATTTAATTGATTTTTCTTGTTTGTTTTAATTATTTCTATAAACATTTTAAATATTAAGTTTCTTCCTAATGTTGATACCATATGTTGTGAAGATTTGAGTAGCTTTTGCACAATTCCTTGCCACATACTAGTTAGATTAACATGCTAATATGTCAATGCCTTAAATAGGATCTTCGTATAGATAGTTGTAACTTTTTAGTAATTCAATCTAATAGTTGTATGATATTGTATATATGAATGTAATAAAGAGTTATGAGCTTGGATTGTGATATGGATTTGCTAATGCAGTCAGATGAAGTAAGAGGTTAAAGCCTTTTGAGGATATTGTAACCAACATGAAACATATGAATTGTTCTTATAGACTTTAATATAAATGTTTGTGATATGGTTTCCCTTCTTAATTATCTCTCTAAATATTTTTTTTGAATGCTTGACATCGTGCACATGGTTTATATTGTGTTTTTTTTTTCATTTTTTTATGCATATTTCTACGTAATTCTATTTGTATCTAAGGTGAAACCAAACTCTATTTTGGGATATATAAAATCCCAATACTAGTGGTCTATGTAGCAAATATATAATCTAATATTAATGTCAACAATTGGTTCTATCGGTAGGAAAAAATATATGCTTCCATGAGGAAACAATAATTATTATTCCATGCAAACCCTTGAGGAAAGAAATGCAAGACTTAATTGAGGAAAGGGAGATTGAATTCACATTGAAGGGAACATAGAATTTGCAAATCTATCAAGAATGGTGGAAATATAAGTACTTTTATTCAAATAAGCATGAAATCAATTTTTCCAAATTTCCTTGTTACATGAGTGGATAAAAAGACATGTAGAAATCAATATAATATACCACTTATAAGAACATATAGTCCAAGATCAAGAAATGGTAGAGTTACTTAAAATACTAGACAACAAGTAGATACACACAACATATTATTGGTTTGAAATTTTGAAAGAATGATATATAGTGGAGTTTCTCTTTGAATATAATACCTTTTTTATCACAATCAATAGATATATTAAGGAAGCACTGAAAGGAAGGACACCCAAGTTGATGAATTTGTGAATCAAAATGTTATTTGTAGAAAAAATATTAATGAAGATGACACCAAATAGGATTGAAGTGTAAGCCTCACATAATCGGAATTTAAGAGAAGAAGGAAGATAAGATGATATAGAAATAAAAGTATAAGATGGATCTACAAGAGCATATGAAATGCAAGGTAGTGAGATGTGAGTAGATAAATAAATCGTGTGAAGAAATATGGAAAGTCCAACTCAATAGCGTGAGAAAAACGGGGAAAGACATATTACAAAGTAATAGAAGATTAATAGAAGACCAAAATGAAGTAGTGCCAAGTGTTTTCTAGTAGTAGAGGCACCAAAGGAGTGCACTAGACAATGGGAAGTGTAGGAGAAGCGTGCCAAACATATATGAGGTAGTAGAATAAGAGTAGTAAATGTTGACTTTGAATTTTTATGAAGCATGAGAAATGATTTAGAGAAAGATAAAAGAGATACTTTAGATCGTGACTACACCCCAAGTGAAAATGAAAGTAACCCATAGAAATAAAAGACATGGTGGTAATATTGGAGTTGATGAGAAAAAAAAAAGAATTGAGAATTTACTTAGATCTAAGAAAGATGAAACGCGAGAAAATGAGTTGGAACAAACCATTTTAGAGCTATCCCTTGTGTTCCTTTCATAATATTTCGAAGAAGAACATGATGGTTTATGGGATAGAGAGAAATAAATATAATAAAATAGATAATATGTGTGATAAAATGAATAAAAACAAAACAATATTAAGGAACTTGAACTTTACAATGGTAGGTGTAATGAAAATATGGGTACCAAACTTCCCATGCTCCATGGACTAGGAGGGATGATGGAGATCACACTAGTTCACGTGTGAATTTTTATTGTCTATAGTGTATTTAGGGGGGGAATATGTGGTACCTAAATAGGTATGTGATCCTTTCTAGGGGTGTAATGGTGGGATCCCAACATGGATGGTGAATAAGAATACTAATGAATCCTAGAAGAAAGCACAATAGAAAACCACACGTATCGAAAAATATTTGTAGTGGTACATGAAATATAAAGCTAATCTACTAGCAATATATACTTGAAGTTTATAGGAGATAAGGATTGATATAACTAATGAATTTTGGAAGTCAAAGTATAAATAACAAAGCATTATAGAGCTTAAGGAAATGAAATAGGTAGTAGGAGAGTGATTGTGGGACTATGACAAGAGACTTAAGGATTTGTTAAATAGACTAATTCTTTAGATTGAATATTTCCAGCATAGGGAGTGGTTCATTGCAGAACTATCCCCCATATTATAGTTCTCCTCACTGAATGAAGGACAACCTCCCAAGTAGAAAAAATGGAAATTTTAATGCATCTTGAATATACAAAGGGTTTCTTGAAACCATTTTTAAGACTGAAGTCAATTCAAATTCAATAAAATACATTGGCTTACTATTTGCTAGAAGTGGTCAAAGTTAAGGACACAAGATAAAATATATGGTATACTCCATGAAAAGCAGAGGCGAACCAAAATATTGAGTGCCCAATTATAAATAACTATACTATATTTGGTGCACAAAATCTGTTTATAGTAGGTAAAAAAGTAAAATAGTGTGAGATGTTTAAATAGTTGGTACATGAGCCACCTTGATCTCTAATGCTATATAATTTTTAAACATCCACTAGCACACCATTTTGTGAGTTTTGTATGTCTATAGGACACAACGTGTATAATTACAAGTTCTTAGAACCAATGAAGGAGCACGCAATAGGCGTATATAAAGTATATGGATTGGGTAACAACATGAAAATAGGATGATCCAAATGATAAAATGTAATGCTCCTTCCCACCCCCTTGAATTAATCTCGTTGAATGAGAGGTGTTACTTTTAAATAACCCAACCTCTATGGTCTCATTATGAAGATGGGTTTACAAAATTCCTTTTCACCCAAAGTGTGTAAAACTCACTTTGGAAAATACCATCACGTTCAACTCATCGAGAGATTTCTAGCGATATAAATTTTTCCTCAATCCAACCTCTGGATTGAAAGTTCTTCCCATTTGAAGTCTTAAGCCCCTTGAAACATAGCTACCGATCAAACAAGAACTTTACCGATTATCCATTTTTTTGAGGTAGAAAAAAAGTCATTTGATTTTAAAAAACGTTGATTCATAACACACTTTTTTTTTTTAGCATATTTTTGACAGTTTAAATTTTCTTATGTATCAAGTATGAAAATTGTTTTTTAAATGTTAGTGATTTTCATGCTAATTTTGAAAAGTGTTGATGCAACATCAACCCCTTTTCTTTAGAGAGCTTATTTTTTACACTTTAAATTTTTCAGAGTATTAAGTATGGATAATTGTTTTTAAATGTTGGTGATTTTCAAGTGGATTTTGAAAAGTGTTGATGCAGCATCAACCTCATTTTTTTAGAGGCCTTATTTTTTACACTTTAAATTTTCTAATGTATTAAGTGTGGATAATGTTTTTTAAATGTTGGTGATTCTCATGCGCATTTTGAAAATCATCAGCAATTTTTTTAAAGCATATTTTTGTCACTTTAAATTTTCTGATGTCTTGAGTATACACATTTTTTTAAAAATGTTGATTATTTAATCATTTTTGAAGTTGCCTTATTCGTGTTCTTGTTTTTTGTCCTAAGATGTTTGTTTTTTAATGGCTTTCCAAACATGTGTTTTTTGTTTTTCTTTGCAATTTTTTTATAATGATTTTTTTTGCAAAGTTTAAAAAAAAAAAATAACATTGATATTTTGAGAATAAGATTTTTTATAAATTTATGTGTCTTTAATTAATACTTCAATACACATGAAATAATTTTCACTAAAAAATAATAATTTGGAACGCTCGAAAAAAAATACACATTTTGCATATAAATATAATTAAAAAAATACGTTTTTCAAAACTTTTTCGCTAAAAATGACGTGTTAAATAAAAGTTTTTTTATGAAAAATTGAATGATTCTTTTTTGAAAAATAGCAAATTTTATGGTCTTTTAATGAATTTGATATCCAAAGATGATGACATTTGAAGTTATTTTCCCAAAAAAAAGATAAAATTTTAAGTATAAATAAAATATACAATTTAAAAATATGTATATCTTTAAGAATGAAAATTTAAAACATAGAAAAATAAAATATAAAAAACACAACAAAAAAACATTTAAGATAAAAAATCAACAAAAATAATAAAAAAAACGTTAAAGATAAAACAAACATAAAAAATAACAAAAAAACATTTTTTTTTTAATCTTTGCAAAAAAAATAAAATTAAAATTAAACCCAAGGAAAAAAAATTAAAATAGAAATTAAAAATATTAAAAAAACACATTAAAAATGACACACTAAGCGAGGAGGGGACCTGAGGGCCACCATAGGACCGACAGAGGGGTCCTGGCCATCCACCCTGTGGTGGCCCTCAACCCCCCTGAGGGCGCCATTATTTTTAAAATTATTTGTATTTTAATATATATATATATATATATATATATATATATATATATATATATATATATATATATATATATATATATATATATATTATTTTTAGTTTTTAATTTAATTTTGAATATTTTAAGTATTTTTTAAGGCTATTTATTTATTTTTTTAAATTTTAATTCTTTTTCTTAATCGGTCAATGTCACACACACACACACACACACACACATATTATTGTTATTTTATTTTATTTTAATTTTGCTCATGTTTTTTATCTTTAACCTTTTTTTTCAATTTAGTTGTGTTCTTTTTATTTAGTGTTAATTTTTTTATTTTTTCCTTAAATTATAATTTTTTGTTTTTTCCATTTTTGTTTGTTTTTCTTTTTTATTTTTATTTTAAATTTTTTTTGAGTCATTTTTTTTTAAATTTGATTTTATTTAATTTTATTATTTATATTTATCTTTTTTTCTCATAGCAATTTGTGCATTGACCCTAAAAACTATTTGTGATTTGTTGAGAAAATATTTTGTATATATATTTTTTATGTTTGATTTTTTTTTTTTTTTTTTAATTTGTCATTTTTTATCCTTTTATTTTTTATGTTTTAATATATATTTTTATTTATTAGTTATTATTTTTTTTAAACATTTTCTTTTTGTTTTACTTTTTTTTGTGTTTTTCATTTTTATTTATTTATCCATTTATTTATTATTTTGTTTTTTTTACAGGGTCTATGTCGATCCTCGACTAGTAACCTGACCCCATTATGTGTGTATTTCATAACTGATTTTAAATTTTTCGTTATAATGGATCAAAGCTTCCCCCACAGTGTGCCAATTCCATGGTTGATATTTAAGATTTCATTGCAATAGGGTGAGATTTTCTACATTGCGTGTCAATTTGATGGTTGATTTTCAATTTTTCATTGTAATGTGTCAAGTTTTCTTAGGCTAATATTTTAAAATAGCTATACTTTTAGCATTTAACAAAGAAATTGTTATTGGTGTTATACTGAATCTACGACTGCGGACATAATTATTTTCCCTAGACTTTATGGCCTAGTCTAGAACAACACAAAACAAAGAAGCTAATGTTTTCCTTACAGTAAATAGACAATGTGATGACGCCTACCTGGAATCAGTAGTATGTTTCGCTCGTGTCTTGGCTTATACACTCCAATTTTAGCTCTGATCACTATAATTATAACCTGCACAATCAAAAAACACAAGCCAACGATCTATGACATATATGTAGCGTCATCTAATCACTTTATTCAGTGGATCAACATGGCATCGAAATACATGAAATCATAACATCACATATAGGAAAACAATGAACTCTTTGTATTAATATAAATGGAGAGACTTAAAACCAAATATCGTAGTTGATCATATAGAAGAGCTCCTCCAAGTTGACTTGTCCTTCCTTGCCACAAAGTGTACCTCTATGTC
Organism: Pinus albicaulis; assembly: GCA_034641835.2. Classification (NCBI taxonomy): domain Eukaryota; kingdom Viridiplantae; phylum Streptophyta; class Pinopsida; order Pinales; family Pinaceae; genus Pinus; species Pinus albicaulis. The sequence continues at coordinate 79,239,755 of CM076584.1, read as the reverse complement.
ACCCTAATGCCTGAAATAATGAATCTCACAGCAGCAACATAAGGATAGAATCTATCTCCAAAAGGCAACCCCTAGCTTGTGGAAGGCCACAAATATATAGAAGACGATGGTAAGTTGAGATTTATTATCCATTTACCAATATAGGCTTAAGATCCACTCTTGATGGGAAGATGAGCTCAAGGGATAAGGGGTGAAATCTCGAATGTATGATAGGATAGGATATGATAGGATTCAAGACTTTCATCCAAGGTAAATAGTTATAACAACTCCAGGAAGCTTCTACAATAGGAAGCTCCGTGATTCTTTCTATTTTTCCTGAATTTCTAGAAAAAACACACCCCAAGTGAGGGGAAACGTGCTAGTGATCAACACAGGTCTAGAGAGAGCCAACCTACTAGTGAACGGTGGTCTTTGAAAGGCCGGCGTGCGTTGGGCCTAAAAATCATTGAAATGAAGCACTTTTAGGCAAAACTTTAGGGTTTTAGGAGATTCATGCTTAGGGATTTCTGTAGGGAGGATGACAAAGTGTTCAAAGGATGTGTATGTTTGAAGGCTTATTGACTAGATGCGACAAAATGGCATATAACACTTGGTATAATGACTCTTTCATTTAGGTATTCATTTTTAAAGTGTTTTTTAGCCATCTAATTTTTCCATAATGCCATAGTTGAAATATATTGAAAATTTAAGGTTTTTTGTAGTCGTGATATTTGGTTTTAATTCCATGGTTGAAAATTTGTCAAAATTTTAAGGTTTTTCCAAGTCACGATATTTTATCTTTAATGCTATGGTTGAAAAAAATTATAAGTATTTTATCTTTAACATCATTGCTAAAAATTGTTGAAATTTTAAGGCTTTTCAGAGACATGATATTTTAGGTTTAATTCCAAGCTTGAAAATTGCTGGAATTTTGAGGTTTTTCGAAGTCTTGATATTTTATCTTTAATGTCATTGCTAATTTTTTTTGAAAATTTACTCCGAAAAAAAGACGTTATTCCAGGATAAACACTTTTAATTTTCAGGATGTTTTTTGCACCAAAAAATTAGCTTTTACTGTCATTTTTTAAAAATATTGAAAATTTACACCCGAGAAAATAAAGTGGTGATGGAGAATCACCACTTTTTATTTTTGAGTTGTTTTTTCATGTTATTTGGGTTTTTTTTCTTTAGAGTTCTCGTTTTTAGGTATTAATTCTCGTTTGATCAGCGACTTTGTTTTAACGTTTGTCACATTAGCAAAGATTTTCCACATGGCACTACTGCCTCATACATGATCTAACATGGTTCCCACCACGTCATACCACAATATTTCATTGGGCTACACCCCTAAGGGTATGTTATATTACAATCTCTCCTCCATAGTTATATTATCCACAAATCCTTAATTTATTAAGGTTTAATTTTATCTCTAAACTTTAACATACTCCAAGTAGTGATATGGTGGGAAAACTCCTCCATATGGATATTAATCGTGTTAACTTGACCATTCTATAGACACAGTCGAGTAATCATAAATAATGATCAACAAATAGCTTTCTTTCGTCGGACCTTAAAATATGATATGTTTAATGACTTCCTTTCCGCCCGAAAAATTATATAATAGTATGAATTCAAAAGATCTAGTGATCACTCGAAAGAATCGACGGGCACTATGCCCCATCGGGTGTAAAATCACTTTTCTTTATTTAACTTTTTGACACTCGATGCCACAAAATCACGACATTTTCTTCCATCTCACGGCTCTTGTCCGTCATCATGTGGGAAAAAGTGTGTGTGATAATGGACCTTTTCCCACCCCATGCGATTTAATTGTCCATTACCTCTCGAATCTATGGTCAACATATTATATCAGGTGCAAAATCGAGCAGAATTTAAAGCATACAGCTCGAGCTGATGGATGAGACAACACACATGTTCCAAGTAGCATTTAATTGCACTAATTTAATTATGATGGATTTAAAAGCCCCTTAAATGATACATTTATAATTTATTTCCCTCCTCCACCAACGGTAGTCTATATTCTTGTCAAAGAGAGCCCTTTTTCCTGAATGTTGCTCTAACTGGGATTGCGTGATTCCACTATATTTTCTGCACAAAACCGAAATTTGGACTCGACCCTGTTATTCTATCAGCGTTAGGTAATTACCCAATTCATCATTCCTCCACTTTACCTAATTTTAGAGCCAATTCATGCGTAAGTTACAGAAATGTGTCAAGAATTTTCTAGAGAGATTTATATTAACGAATTAGCAGGAATTAGGGATAATCGAGTTTGTAATATTGATATTTTATAAATATCAGAGTGACGATTGATTAGTCTAATATAGGGTACTAACAACCACCTTTATTGTTGTTCACATTGACCCCAACTCCATCTTACTCTTGGCCATGTTTTTTAACTCTTAGACCAAAATGATCACCTCTCCGGTTCATAACCAAGTCTTTCTAGAAATTTTTGAAGCTACTTTTGCTAAGATGTTAAATTTACCTACTGTGGAGGTTGACATTACATATAAAGGGTTTTATGATGAGTTCATAACCTTGGAAGAGGATGATAAATTCCATTTTTCCAAATTTTTCTTAAAAACCCAACCCAAAACCAGAAATTAGAATTCCCTTTTCCTACCAACCTATTAAAACCCTTCTTTTAGACCTTGAATTCCATCCTCATTGTGATTTTTACCTCGTTGATGACTCCAAGATGAACGAAGTCACATTTTTAACTACATGTCTCATAATTTCCAACCCTAAAGAAGTAACTATTAATTTTCTCAGATATCGAGCTAGGGCCACAATCATCAATCTTAGTACAACCATTCTGTTCAAACCCTATCAACATTGAACTTACTTGATACATATGATATTGTTTAACTATCCCTCCTTTCTCATGTCCACAAAATTAATACAGAAAATCAAAGAAAAAAATGAAGTAGAAATGGAAGTCTACCAATGGACAGACACTATATATCCTCGATGGATTCCCTATGGCTATACTTGATTTATTGATCGCTTCTCTCTTTAATTAAGAGTGACATTTCTAGGGGATATCCCTGATAGAATATCAAAAGAATAAACAATAATTTCACTGTTAACCGAAGAGTACTGTATTGGCAGTTGGTTCCTTTACCCTGCTTACTCTTATTAGAATTTATAGCTTTGAGAAGGAACCTTACTGCCTTCCCAAATTTATCATTCTAATATTTTCTTGTGAGGTTTTGAAGCAAAGAATTATTGTAAATTAATTTTATTTTGCTTCAAAGAATAAAAATTCACTCTTTAATTTCCCATACGCAATTCTCTCTCTCATTGCTAGAAATAAAAATATTGTCAACATTATTGAAAAAGAAATGCTCTCATCTCATTTGATGCAAGATTTATGTTCAAGATATGACCCTCATGGTATCATCTCTAGCCTGAGGAAGCAAGCGTGACTCTCTACTTATATTCATGAAACTAAAAAGGAAATTGAGAAAACAGAAAACATTTTTTCTCCACCTCAGAGTAGCAAGGGACAAATGATTATGTAGGTGAGCATGGGACAAGGTGAAACAAAAGCAAGTAGGAGTGAAAGAAAATATCAAGTTATTGTAGAAAAAACAACTCAAGCCTATGATGTGGAAAGTTACCAACCTTTTGCAACATCACCCATGAACGTCATGAAATGGAAATCAGATTCATTATAGTTGGAAGAGGCAGAGCGAGCATGCAACATAACAATTGACAAAAGAGATACAACAAAATTTTGGTGAAGCATAACCAAATGATTCTGGTGAACAAACATTAGTTGTGAAGAACAATTTCACTGAGAACAACGTTGTATAAAAATTGGGTAAATAATTGATGTTGTGCCCCAACAAGCCCAAATGGTATAAAGGGTTGTTTTGGAAGAAATGGCTCCCATTGCATGGCCAAGATTTATTTCTTTAGCTAATTTTGGAACTAATAATTTTAACCTCACCATGGTACAAACAGAATCGATGGAGATAATAAATTTTTAGGCTTTATAGCTTCCTCTGTGGCCATGAATCTTGGTAAGTTGTCTAACTCATACATGCTAAATTGGCACATACAGACTAGTGAGGTCATAGACAAAAGGTTGTTGATTCAACTATTAGTAACAGGATATTGCCAGCTATGCTCGAAAATGTCTCTGAACAATTATACATTACACGAGTTGCCTTAAATACTAAAGATAATATGATTAAAGTACTCGAGTATAGAATAATCAAATAGTGAGGAAAAACTAATGACAAACTTTCATTCAAGAAATTGTGAGAAGATAAAGAAAATGAGATGAAAATTATTAAGGCGATAGCTGCAATTACTTATTATGATGAAATATTCGATTAGCTTCATTTGAAATAAAAGAAGAGGTTGAGAACCAATTACAGATTATCCAAAGCTCCCTCAAATCAAAGGATCATGAACTTAATGGACACGAAGATCAGATGAAAAAATTAAAAGAGGAGTTTGAAGATAAATAAATATGTATATTAGTATGATTAAAGAATATAAATTTGCCATGTAGAACTTTATAAATATTGTGATGTATTACCAGACTCTCCTGATCGAATAATTATATCCACTATTAAATACATAATCCTTCTACTTAAATATTTTGCGAAAATTTAATCGCCAATGGAAAACACATGAAGAAAAATCAATTGCACATAACACAGAAGTTTTTTTTTAATTTTAACTAGATAATTATTTATTGTCTTACTTTTGTTAAGGGCTTAACAAAAATCAACATGCATTCTAATTTTAGACATGCATTCCATGAAACAACTTTTCACATGCATTCCAAACTTAGACGCCCATCCATCCATATCATTTTCTCAACCATCTATAAATAGATTACTTCTAAAAATAGACTTTGATCCAAATTCTAAAAATAGACATATCACCTAAAAATAGCCTGCGAGCTCCACCTAGTGTAGGTGCTTAGTTTTCACTAGGATCATCATCTTGTTGAATCTCAACATGCCATATATAAAGCTTTTAATACACCATAAATTGCAAATGCAGATGGTCTAAATTTTTTCGAACTTAAGTCTTCACAATTAGAACAAAGGGTGAATGAATTAGGGATCGAAAAGGAACATTTTGAAAGGAAGTGGGTTTGGAAAGTACATATAAAGGATGAAATAATTGAGCAAATAAAAAAAACCTTAAAATATAAGATAAATGAAATCACGTCTCTGCAAGAAATTATTAATATCACATTAGCTAGAAATCAAGTTTTGATCCAAGCTAAAGAAGAAATATGGAGGAAAATTAATCGGAATATTTCAATAGTTGTGTCTTTTTGCTAGATTGTGAAAAGTTGGTGATGAAAAATGCTAACTTAAATGTTAAAAATATCACCCTTTTTATTTAAATACTGGTTATGATGCAAATATCCTATTATATGCATTGGAAAGAAAAGAAGAGGTCGAGAACCAATTACAGATGATGCAAAGCTCCCTCAAATCAAAGTATGAAGAACTTAACAGACACAAAGATTAGATGAAAAACTTAAAAGAGGAGTTTGAAGAGAAAGAAAATAGGTATCTTAGTATGATTAAATAATATAAAGCTGCCATATATAAATATTTTACTACACTAGAAACTGCAAATGCAAGTGGTTTAAAGTTTTTCGAACTTAAGTCTTCACAATTAGAATAAAGGGTGAATGAATTAGGGATCGAAAAGGAACAGGTTGAAAGGAAGTGGTTTTGGAAAGTACAGATAAAGGACGAAATAATTGAGCAACTAAATAACACCTTAAAAGATAAGCTAAATGAAATAAAGTCTCTGCAAGAAATTATTAATATCATATCAGTTGGAAAGGAAGTTCTGGTTCGAGATAAAGAAGAAATATGGAGGAAAATTAATCAAAATATTTTAGCAGTTAGGTCTTATGTCATATTTCGTTAGATTGTGAAAAGGTGTTGATGAAAAATGCTAACATAGTTGTTAAAAATATCACCCATTTGCTTTAAATAATATTAAGTGATTAGAGAATGGATATTTCCACAGTCAAAACATAATGTTGAGAGCTTCTGGATAACTGTGTATATTGCTCGTTGAGCCCAATGTTTCGAGTGAACACTTCACCAATATTCAGGGGTAGGAAGCCATAACATAATATGACAAGAGTATTGAACCACGATTATATAGGGAATGGAAAATTAGCCGTTTGAATGTATGGGGGATAGTAGGGATAATGAACATTAAATGAGTCAAAATAATGAAACCAATTTAGAAAAAAGAAGAATAAGAAATTAAATTTAAATTGAGGTAATGATATTAAATTTAAGTTAATTAATCCATGATAATTGGTCGTCAGCAATTGAATTTAATAATTTTTGGAACTAAATTATATTTAAATTAAAATTTTAGAATTAAATTAAAATTAAATTAAATTAAATTAGAATAAAGTAAAATTGGACATGTATTTGTATAATTTGAGATAACAAGTAGCAGATGAATAAAGAATAAAGAATAAGGGGCATTAGATTGAAAGAATAATATAGAAAAAGTGGGAGGGGGGGGGTCATGGAGGAATAAATTAATGGATTTTGAATTGTAGAGGGTTTAAAGGTGTATTTATTAAATAAAGAGATGAGGGCGGAAAAAGGAAAAATTAATAAGATTAATAAAATTTTATGAAATTTTAAAAATTAAGGATTAAAAATTTAGAATAAAATTCAATTATTTTGAGAACTAAGGAGGAGCAAAGCCCAATAAGAAATTATCAAAAGGGGGCTAAGAGTGGAAACGAAAAAGAGAGAGATGAAAAGGGAGGAAAAGGCACACAAAAATGGGGGGGGAGGGGGGAGGGATTTTAGGATAGGTTAGTATGTTTAGAGGACAGAAAATGGATGGTGGGTTTTCATGATTGGCTTAAATGATACTCGTCATCGAGATTAAAGTTATCATGATGATGAGTATCATTTAAGCCAATCATGGAAACCCACCATCCATTTTTTGTCCTCTAAACGTACTAACCTATCCTAAAATCCCCCCCCCACTCTTTTTGTGTACCTTTTCCTCCCTTTTCATCTCTCTCTTTTTCTTTTCCACTCTTAGCCCCCTTTTGATACTTTCTTATTGGGCTTTTCTCCTCCTTAGTTCTGAATAATTTTGAATTTTATTCTAAATTTTTAATCCTTAATTTTTAAAATTTTATAAAATTTTATTAATCTTAATAATTTTTCCTTTTTCCACCCTCACCCCTTTATTTAATAAATACACCTTTAAACCCTCTATAATTCATAATCCATTAATTTATTCCCCCCCACCCTCCCCCCCTCTTTTTTCTATATTATTCTTTCAATCTAATGCCCCTTATTCTTTATTCTTTATTCATCTACTACTTGTTATCTCAAAGTGTAGAAATACATATCCACTTTTATTTTATTCTAATTTAATTTAATTCAATTTTAATTTAATTTAATTTTAATTTAATTCTAAATTTTTAATTTAAATATAATTTAATTCCAAAAATTATTAAATTCAATTGCTGACTTTCCTAACGGTCAATTATCATGGATTAATTAACTTAATTTTAATATCATTACCTAAATTTAAATTTAATTTCTTATTCTTCTTTTTTCTAAACTGGTTTCATTATTTTGACTCATTTAATGCTCATTGTCCCTACTATCCCCCATACATTCTAGCGGTTAATTTTTCATTCCCTATATAATCTTGGTTTAACACTCTTCTCATCTTATGCTATGGCTTCCTGCCCCTGAAGATGGGTGAAGTGTTCACTCGAAACGTTGGGATCAACAAGAAATATACACAGTTATCCATAAGCTCTCAACATTATAATATTAAGGGAAGCTGACCATCTCATTGAATTTTATAATTTGCTTGAAGACAAAGAATTTCTAGATATGGATTTACCAAATAGAGATGATTGCATCTATTCTATTTCTATGATAAAAAAGAAACATAAGTGCCTCTTACATATGAAGGTTGAGTTTGAAAAGGCCAAAGAGGTTATTGATAACTTTAGAACTAAATGAAACTCTTTAGAATGGTTCAATGTTCCATATTCAAGGATATTTGATAACTTTAGACAAAAAAGAACTTTTTGTTTTTCCAATAGGGTATTTAGTTCCAAGGCCTCTTTTCTAAATTCATCTATCTTTGGATTATCTTTCAATTTCTCTTCAAAAAACTGCAATTGATGAATTTTAGTGTCCTTTGAACTGATTTCAGTTTGGTGTTGAATCTTCAATTGGTCCATGCTCTCTTGGAGTTGTGTTACATGTACCTATAATTTTTGGTTGAATTTTTTCTTCTATGCCTGTAGTTCATGTTCTAATTAGATGATTCTTTCATCCTTTTCTTTCATCAATTGTTGAACCTTTGAAGCTTTTTCTATAGTTTCATATGCATAAGCTTCTGCGAACTGGGTCAAATGATTTAGATCCTATGAAGGATATGCTTGTGGATCTTTCCATACAACTTCCATTAAAACATATCCTGGGACAAGGAGTTGAGATTACCTTGTTCTCCTTCTTTTCTTTTGTTTTCTCATAACTAATTTATGTTTAGGACTATAGAATATATCTAGAGGAGGGATTTCCTCAATATTGAGTACAATTTCTGTAGTGGGAAAGGTTGGGATGAATTCCACTTGCTCTATGCTTACTAATTCGTCAAAGGACCCAGCAGTGAATAGGTCCTGAATTTTAGTTTGAGTTGCTTGCACAGTCTGTTGATGACCAGTAATTATCACTTCTTGGTCTCCTTGGAGTTTTTGGTTAAACTCCTTCCAGACATCATTCAAATTACTCAGGAAATATAATTCCATGGTTAGAACTTCAACATATTTATCTTGTTCAATTTTACTAAGGACTTTAGTATCCTTAGGTGTTGGTTCTTTTTCCTTTTCCTTCTGTGTTAAGGGTTGGGAGACTTCCAACATTTTCAATGAAATTTCTTCTAACACCTTGTTTTTTTACTATTTAAACTTTGGAAATTGTTGTGGATGGAGGCATAGGGCTGCTAACTTCTGAACTGCAAAGTAATTATCGACTGACTCAAATAAGCCATCGAACCCATCATCTTCATGTACAAAAGGTCTGATTTTAACTTGGGTGGTAAAATCATTGGAAACTTTATTAAGGTCATATTGTATGTTTGAAATTGTGAACAATTTCAAACATTCAATTTGACTGATCTCTGAAACTTCATGCTTATAATTGTCCAAGGCATAAACACCACAATTAAATGGAAAGGAGGGCCATGATGCTTTCTTAGCTTCCTTAAGAAACCTGGTTAATCCATTGCCAATAGTTTGATAAGCTACTTCTCTTGCGAGAAGCTTATCAAGAACATATAACGGTAAAACATGCGGCCGAGCCAGACTCCCCAATACTCTGACATATGTAAACAGTTCTCCTCCAAACCATTTTCCAATGGAGGAGAAATCAACTTGAGCTTCTTTTGATAACCCAGAGGCTTTCTCATTGAACACGACTTCAAAAAAGGGGAGAACAATGCCATGGAAGATTTTATAATTTTTTTTTTTAAATTTTGACTCCTATAACATGCTATGATAGCCATGAATGGAGAGAGGGTCATGGGTAGTCCATTTCCAACCCATGGCAGGTAAATATGAAGTGAAGCACACAACATCCATGTTATAAGCACCCATATAAAAGGGGGGAAATTTTTTGGAGGAAATAGAATGATTTTTCCTATATTCCGAAATTTGAGTGGAAATATTGTTGGACAAAATGTTTCCCCAATCCATAATATAAGAGTTTGTGACTTATTCCATTAGGGGAACCCATTCAACTGAAAATTTGGTAGTGTCAGGATGACCAAAGAGCCTAGACATCATTTCATAAACATAACAGTAAGGACTAGCAAGGGAGTGAGTAGAATACACACCCTTGTCATCATTTTTTTGTTTATTCAGGTTGCTTCTCCATTGTTTGATTGAATTTGACTTCATCTCGTTCTCGCTGGTGAATCGTGCTAGAAATTTCTTGTCGTAGATTGTTCCTAGGTCTGTGATGTGGTACATAAACTTCAAATCTTCGGCTTTAAAGGAACATATCATCGTTCCTCTGCTGGTTAAGAAAGTCCTGTCCCCATTGTTGAGGTTATCAACTATCCATCTTACCATATTAGTGTATGTTAATATTTTAGGGCATACATTAATTCGATGCAGAAAATAATTGGCCACTTCTTCTGTAGTAGCTTATGAGGAATCAAAAGCATCAACAGTAACTTTCCTTTGAACCTTATGGGGTTTCTCATCCTCAAACATCTTGTACATGGCTTCCCAGGAGGAAGATCCACTCTGCAGTCTGCATGTAATTTCTGTAAACAGAGGAAGCGTCTATGTTCTTTCGCTTATAGTGCATGCATGATTCACAAGGGGCCATCGGTTTCTTAGCTTTCTTGAGAGATTTTTACATCTCCAAAGAACTCTACTTATTAGGAATTTCCTGTGAACAATTAGAAATGATAAGTGGAAAGAGGCAACTTTGATTTTACAAATGCACAAGTAACGTAATAATGGAAAAAATTAAATGAATGAAACCTAGCAGGCTATGAATAGATGAATTCAATGCTTCTTGCAGTCATTTGGAGGCATGGCCTATAAAATCGTTAATTTATGGCATTAATGGTCGATATGGGTTGATGTGCCCATGCAATCATTCTAGCATTAAACCGAGATCCGTTGCATCATAGTCTTTCTCTTATGTGAATCTTTATAAAATGTCGATCAACTACCATTTTCCGATTGCAATATCACAATCGCAATATCGATGAAAATGGATGAAGTGAAAGAGTGGTCATGTTGTGAAAGTGCGATGCGATCAGTATATCACATCAGAGAAAAGTGGAGGGTGACATCAAGACCGTCGAGTAGAGTTGCGAAATGCGATTTGCGATCTGCAATTTGAGTACGTGGTGGAAGTGGGTCCCATAAGATTTTCCTTATAGAATGTGTTTGGAAAATGCCTTTTCCAATTATAAAGTCTCTTTGATATATATATCACTTCGCAATATGTTTTGAATGGCTTTTAGGAGCCATATGTGTTACATTGTGATATTGCGATTGTGATCATTCTCCACTCTAATGCTTTTAAGGCCAAAATTCAAGGTTTTTACCCCCCTTTAATTCCTATTGCTATTTAAATGAATCACTTAAGGGTCTTTTTTGTTTTTCTCTAAAAAATTAAAATGTTCCCCATTATTTTCTAAGGTAACTAAGCTAAAATAATCGCAGTTGTTGAATAGCACAACACATTTCTATCCAACAAAATGTTGGCAATATGATGCAGAGTGTTGTCCTTGATGGCAACCCACTGAATGAAGATGAAGACATGAGATTGTTGACATGTGTTGTCCTTGATGGAAATCCACCTAATGAAGTTATTCTTGACTTGATGAACTTATTAAATGATGTAAATCTGATGTATCTACAGTAAGTACAGAAGGCAATGAAGAAAGGAACTCAGTATGTGCTAGATCTATGATGAAAAGAGTATGTTTCAAGGCATACGCGGATTTGTCTAGGGGAAGTCGCGTATGCACGCGGGAAAGTACGTGCCAAGTCGCGTATGGGAAAAAATGCTCAAAAAGTGCAAAACCAGGGGTAACCACCATGGTATTGACCCATTATATTGGGTAATGATTCGTCTAAATGACCCCATCCAGGAATACCATCAGAAGTAATGTGGTTTTGGCTCATGGTATTGAAAAAGGGTAAACCTATATAAAGAGAAGAAATTCATTGTGCAAAACAGAGGTGTGGGTGCAAGATGTCTGAGCTTGAATGAATACTTCTTGCTGAAGTAGATTTGAATGGAAAGGGTTACAGTTGAATGATAGATCTGAATGTATGATGCACCAATGATGAAGAAGGGGATCTAGATCTGAAATGTACTTGTATTTTCTAGATCTGTTTATGGAATGATTAGATCTGTGATGAGGCGAACATCTGTCTGAGGTAAAGGGTAAAATCTGAAGTGATGTATCTGTTGTGAAGAATTGCAATGACATAAAAGTCTGAAGAACCATACGCTAGTTCACCGAAGAGGAAGCGCGTATATACGCGGCTTCGCTGAAGAGAAAGCGCGTATGCGCAATGAAATTGGATCTGTAATATGTACAGAAGTATACGCTGGTTTATGTGAACGGAAGCGCGTATATACGCGACATCATAGAAAGGAAAGCGCGTATGCAAACTAGGGTTTGCTGAAGTCTGTGGTAAGAAATGTCTGATCTGTTCTGCTGGTTTACTGATATCTGTCAGTGAGTTATATGTATCAGTTTCATGTTTGACTGTGCTTAAAAGTATGGAGTGGGTCCAGTCTAAAAATATGATGAAATGTGGCCTGCAAGTGGTGTCCTAAAGGAAGCTTTGGATCCAGTGTGAAAATTGATGAAACGTGGTCCATAGAGGTGCTGAGGGTTGTAGCCTTCAGTCAGGGGGTCGTAGCTCCCTTCCAGGTGAGGCTGGTAAACGAGATCGGGGGGTCGTAGCTCCCTTCCAGGAGAGGCTGGTAAACGAGTCATGGGGTTGGAGCTCCCTTCCAGGAGAGGCTGGTAAACGAGCGCAGGTGGGTGCCTGCGTGCTGGTCAAGTCTGCGCCAGCACATATGTTGTAAGATGTTTTCTCTATAATAAAATATTGAAGGCTGAGCAACTACAACGGTGGTTTTCTCCCGACTTGGGTTTCCACCTAAAAATCCCAGTGTTCATGTGTGATGCTTTGTGTGATGGTTTATTCTGTTGTTACTACACATGATTACTGTTAACTTAACATCAGATGAATGAATATTGCAAAGAACTAAGTTAATAAATATCTGCATATTTAGATCTCTGCTAATATGCGCGTTGTATGAAGGATATCCGCGTGTATACGTGAGTTTACTACAGGAAAGTAGCATATGGGTTTTAGAGAGTGAAAAAGTAAAAATTTTTGAATATGCAGTAAATACTGATTCACCCCCCCCCCCCCTCTCAGTATTTTTCCCAACACAAAAATTCAAAACAAAACCCTAGTTCACTAATCTTATATCTAACCTAAGATCATTACATATCTAGTCACCTAATTGACTGAAAAGGTGACATTGAGAGAGCCCTCTCTGGCTTGGTAGGGCTAGCTATCAAATCTAAAGATCAATTTGAGGTTACCTCCTCCAGTCTCCATTCTTAGCCTTGGGAAACAGAGGGAGTGATAACATTTTTGGCACCATTGTCAGGGGCTAATTGTAAAAAATTCCCTAGACATACTCCTTTTAATTTACTGAAGGTTAGACATGTGGGTGACAAGTTCTGACATTCGAAGAAGGGTGAGTTAGTAAATTTGAGCCAAAGTGCAGAGCCTCAATAAAATTGGTTCCCAAAAGACACACTAGGTCAAATCTGGACCCAAAACCCTCACCAATTGTTAATAACCCTGAGAGTCTTTTGAGAAAGCAGAAAAAAAGTCTCGGAGAGTTAAAAAGGGTATACCCCCACTTGTGAAATCAAACTCCTTGCCTACGAGGTTAATTTCTCCAAAATATTTTTCCTTCAGTTTTAAATTTGAGACATATTTGTTCAGGTCTAAGTCTAAATCCTTCCTTTAAGAAATTTTCTTTAACCCCATTGATTTTGAGACCTACATTCCATTTTCTGATTCCTCTCATTTTGAGCTTGATAGTGAGCTTTGTTCTAATTTTTCATAAACTTCGGGGTTTTGTCGATAAGTTTCAAATGACTTCTGAAAATTCTTATTTCCAATACCAACAACAAGATTTTGCTTCACCACCTACTATCCATTAGGGGGATTTTGAGGTTTAAAATGGGCCTTCTAAGGAAATTATAAAATAAAAGTGGAAATAATAAAGGAAGATTTGATTACATCATCAAATTTTAGAGGGAAAAATGAAAAAACTACTTTTTTCAACTCATTTTTTCAACTTATCTCCCAAAGTTTCTACTCAAATTTCGAGCAGGAGTACTCGTTAGATACAAAATTTAATTCCTCATCCAAAAAGTACCCATGTTGCATACTTTCGATGGATCATTCTACATTAAAAATGACAAATACATGAAAAACGTGACTGCAATCACGTTTCTTCATGTTTTTATTATTTTTCATGTCAATATGGGTAATCCTTGGATGAGGAATTAAATTTTTCATCCAATGAGTACTCCCTCTTGAAATTTGAGGGAGAATTTTCGGAGATAAGTTGAAAATACGAGCTTAAAAAGTAGTTTTATTATTTTATTATTTTTTTAAATTTTTATTATTTTACTTAAAAAATGGTGAATCATCCCCCATGGTTGACATCATCATCTTGAATTATACTGGTTCTTATAAATTTTATTTTGATTGTACATTTTCTTAGGAGGCCCATTTTAAACCTCAAAATTCCCCTAATGCACAGCTTCTCACATAGCTACACCATCATCCCTCATTTTCACTCCATCATTACCTCTGCAGTTATACATTCCATCAACACCTCCACCACCTCCTCCATTAGTCATGGCTAGATTTTCTCCATTGATTCTACCACCACAACTCATTCCACTACCTCAAAATTGTGGTCAAAGAGTGCCTCTATTTGATGGAACATCAAAGGTTACTTCTCACCAACACATCGTCAAAGTAGTTGATTTCATCGATCTTGAAGAGATTGAAAACGATGAAGCCAAGATGCACATCTTAGCATAGAGTTTCTAAGGAAAGGTTATGATCTGAATGGAGCATGTTAGTGTTTTTGTGCTAATTTAATTCAAATTATAAATTCAATGTCCTATATGTGCTTAAGGGTTTAGTTTCTCTTGTAAATTATCCAGTCTCATGAGTTTTTTTCATGTCAAGTTAGTGAGAAATTTAACATAAAAAAAAGAGCTGAAAAATAGCAAATAAAGTAAAAAACATCACCATACATAACATTAACACAGGTATTTTATGAAGGAGTTCACCCCTCCTGGGCTACATATCCTTGGTCCAACTTCCATGGCTCAGGCCTCTAAATTATGCTCAAAATGTCCAAAATGACCTATTTACAATGCTCCTTTGCTCCTGTAACCTGCTCCAATGAGTCCAAAATAACTCAAAATGTTCGACTAGCCTCTTTTTTAGCCTGAATTGGTCGAAAATTGCAAAATTTATGGCCTCTTCGATTTTCTCCACTAAAATCCAATCCTAAACTAGCTAACTGTGACTAGAACTGGCAGTTTCCGCAAAAAATAGAGGTCCGCCAAGTTAATATGCATTTATATTTAAGTGGTATTCAGTGATCTAATTAATCACACTTAACGTGCTAATCCATCACTTAAGTTAATCCACATTTACATTTGGATTAGCGCAAATAAATGATGTATTAGGGTTGATTAACCATGTTTTAAATCCGTGCTTAACTGTTTCTCTGCTGGTGGTTTTGGCATATGGTCATGTGGATTGGAGTTTGGGCCTTTGGGGGTGGGCCCAACCTTCCCCCTTCGTGACAATATTTTTGAATTTAAATGTATGTGAGTTGCATAGTATGGTAAGGACTAATGTTGTAGGCGGTATGGTAATTCATTGCGTTGTGTTGGGAAGTCGTGGGGTTGAACCTCATTGCCTCCACATAGACCTTGACAAAAAAATTTACCACACCATTTTGACCTTGGGGGCACACATGGTGGCCTCTGGTCTTGCCATGTGTTGTCACCTGATTAGCTTAAAATTGACCAATAAAAACTTGACACATCACTCTCCAATCGGACCAGT
This sequence comes from Pinus albicaulis, assembly GCA_034641835.2. NCBI lineage: Eukaryota > Viridiplantae > Streptophyta > Pinopsida > Pinales > Pinaceae > Pinus > Pinus albicaulis. The sequence goes on along the minus strand of CM076584.1, from coordinate 79,224,022 downwards.
GCCAAGCTGCCACTTGGAAACCTACCATTTGCCTATAGAAAATGCCAAAAAGTTGACATTTCGTATAGTCAGCATTCCACGCTAGCAGTATGGACTGCTGACAGGGCATCTGACTGTCCTTTTTTTTAAATTTACCTATTTGGAAAAGTGGACAAAGTCATTTTCAGGAGCATACGACGACCATTTTCATGAAATGAAGTGTGTCAAATTTAGAATGACGAGCACTATGTGGTCATTCAGGTTCCTAGCCAATCTAAGAACTTTCATTTTTGAGCATAAAATTGAGCCCCTGATCATTCCTCCCCATTAGAAGCTTTTGGACCTGAAAATATCACATTTAATTGCTAAATAGGTGAGGGTATTGTTCCTCACCTTCCCAATTTCAATCCATTTGGCCTTTGAAGTATTTTTTCCTTTAAGCCCCACTCGAAGATAGTTGAAACGTCCTCTTTTCAATGTCCTTGTCCTCTTGTCAAATATGGTGTCTTGTTGTAGCTGAAAAAAGCAATCTGGAGAAAAATATTCAATAGATGGTAGCTAAACATTCTCTCCTTGATCTTCAATCAAAGGAGGCTCATAAAATTTCAAATTTTCAACATTAACAACTGAATAAATTTGCATTTATGAAGGCAAATCAAGCTTGAAGGCATTGCTACCAATATTTTCCAGATTTATTAAAGGACCATAACAGATTGGTTTCATATTTTTACCTTCTCCTTGAAGCCTTTCCCTGCTAATGTGAAGCCAAATTTATTAACAAATTGAAACTTATGATCTACACGATGTTTGTCATGCCTCGCCTTGTACTTGCCTTGACTTTTCTCTAGTTTCTTTTGCAATGCTTTTATGACTTAACTAAATTTTCTCAATTAAATTCTTTGCTTTATCTATGTCGCTATGTCCATCGATAGCTACATATTTCCCAAAGATGAAATCCAATGGCGTCTTTGGCAAGTAACCAAGACATGACTCAAATGGCGATGTTTGAGTAGAAGAATGTTTTGCACAGTTGTAAGCATGCTGCATGTAATGCAACTATTCACCCCACAAATTAGGATGTTTTTTGCAATATTCTCTAAGAATATGAATGGTTTTTCTATTAACCACCTCAGTCTTACCATCTGTTTGCAGATGAAAGGTTGTCCTCTTCTTCAACTTAGTGTCAAGGCACACAAACAATCCTTGATTAGTTTTAAATGCGATCTTCCATATGTCCTCTTCAGATATTATAACTTGATGATAACCACTTCTTAAATATAACTTAATGAAATAATTTTCATACCTCAATCTATCAAGAAAATCATCAATCCTTGGGAGCAGATAATGATTCTTAATCGTGATTTTTTTGAGTGCTCGTAAATCCACACACATGTGCCATGTACCATCCTTCTTGGGTACCAATACAATCGTTGAACCACAAGGCGAGGTAGATGGACGAATGATAACTTGTTCAACAATTATTGGATTTTCTTCTTGATTTATGCACTTTCCATTATCGACATGTGATACATGCCAATGTTAGGGACTAGAAAATATTGCTGCAACTGTATCTCATGTTGGTCCCCTCTTGTGAGGTAACCCTTTTGGCTCTTGAAACATATCGCCATGTTGACTTACCACATCAAAAAATCAAATTTTCATCTATCATCACAACCTTCAAAATATTCAAAACATTTATCATTCTTTTGTTTGATCATAAGAAGCATAAAATTTTTTCTTGAGTTTACTAGTCACTTCATTTGGTCATCATTAACTAAAGAGAGGTTTAGCTTTTTGCAATGAGCTCTCACAATATATTTCGCCCCATATTTGAAAAATTTGTACCTGTTCTCATGGTGATAGAAGACTCATTTCCTGTCATAGAGATATGCGCTACCCAAAACAATTCCATATATGCCAAGCAGTACAACATCTAACTCAACTTCATCAATAAAATTTGTGGTAATTGCAAATCGGAAAATGCATTTTCTTGTAAACTATAAGTTTGTATCTTTGGTTATCCAAACCAATGGGTATGGATTATGATGAGGTAAGGTTTCAAGAATTAGCTTCTTGACTAAGTCTTCAGAGATTAATTTCTCTTGAGACCCACGATCAAATAGTTTGTCAATTTTTGTATGTTTTGAGATCACTCTTACATGAAACAACTCTATTATTTCTTCTTCATTTGGAGTGTTATTGTGAAAATTTGAGGAACTAGTACTTGCTAAGGATTATTTTCCCTTTGTGATCATGGCTGCAATTTTAGTTTCATCTCCTGAATCAGATCCAAGATCCTGTTGTGAGGTAGTAGTTGTCTTTTGTTTCCCCTTATTTTTGAATTTCATAGGCCTCAATTCTGGATGAAGTTTCCAACTGTGGGCTTCATCATGACCCTCTTTGGACAAATGAGTACATATGGTTTTCTCCCCTTCTTTATTAATGGATTCATTCTTTTTTTTTTACCCTTGAAACCATTTCCTTTTTCACCTTCCTTGAATGGCTTCTTTTTACCCTCATCTTGTACATTTTTCCCTCTTGCCTCAAGGTGTGTAGCTTGCACAAAGACTTATCTAAACTAGTTGGATTAAACATGAGGATGGTATGTTTCAGGTAACTATGCAATCCACCTATGTACTTCAACAAAGTTTCTTGCCTATGCAAACTCATGAGTATAATCTTGCACACTTTGACCTTTCAATTGTCTAAAATTTTTCCAACTCATAATAGCTTTTTGCATGTAATCTAGAGGATATAATTTCCTTTTAATGGAAGAAATAAAATTTGACCAATACATCAAGATCTTATCGTGTTTCTTAATCCCCTATTGTGTCTTTTCTTCCCACCATACAAGTGTTGATCCCTCCATCCTCAAGGAAGCCAATTGAATCTTTATGTCATCTTCTTGAAGGTTCTAAATTATGCAATAAATATGCAATTGACGAATCCAATTATCCAACTTATCTGCATTCACTTCACCATTATACGTTGGAAGCTCAAAATTAACATCAAGTTCAATAAAAGGTGATTTTCCAGCTCCTTTGGAAGTATGTGTATGAACAGATGGAAGAGTCGTGGTAGTGGAAGATGATGATGAGGAGGGTGAATATGGTGGTGAGGATGATGGTGGAGTGGATGGTGGCTTATTTCCATCTCCATGGCCTCCTCCTCCTAGAGAACCATCTCCTATTGGAGGAATTGAAATCTCTCCTTGCATACTTTCTTCATAGAGGACTTTGACCATCTCATTCACATCAAAGAATGCCTTCCTGAATGCTCTCTCATATTCTATCATGATAGGTTCTCCTTCATGAGACATGCTCACTGAAGACTCAACTTAAACTTGAGGATGTGCTAGTGTTGAAGACTTTGGAAACCTTGCCCTTCTTCCTCTTGAACCAAATGCAAGGCTCTCAACCAGCTTCCCTTCTCCTCTTTTGAGTTTTAACCTTGTAAGCATGACACAAGCTTGCAAACAATTAGATCCATTCTTGCACAAAAAAACCTATTGAACTTTAGCTTTGATACCAAAAATGATCTGAATGGAGTATTTTAGTGTTTCTATGCTAATTACTCATTCAAATTATAAATTCAATGTCTTATGTGTGCTTAAGGGTTCAAGTTCTCTTTCAAATGATCAAGTCTCATGAGTTTTTTTCATGTCAATTTAGTGAGAAATTTAACACAAAAACAAGAGTTGAAAAACAACAAATAAAGTACAAAACATCACCATACATAACGTTAACACAAGTATTTGATGAAGGAGTTCACCCCTTCTGGGCTACATCTTCTTGGTCTAGTTTCCGTGGCTTCAGCCTCTATATTATGCTCAAAATATAAAAAATGACATGTTTACAATGCTCCTTTGCTCCTATAACCTACTCCAATGAGTACAGAATAGCTCAAAATGGTCAACTAGCCTCTTTCTGAGCCTGAATTGGTCGAAAATTGCAAAATCTATGGCCTTTTCAATTTTCTCCACTAAAATCTAGCCCTAAACTAGCTATTTGTGACTAGAACTGGTAGTTTCTGCCAAATCCGATGGTCTGCCAAGTTAATCCACATTTACATTTAAGTGTTAGTTAGTGCACTAATTAAGCACACTTAACACGCTAGTCCAAAACTTAAATTAATCCGCGTTTGCATTTGGATTAACACTAATAAAGTATGTATTACGGTTAATTAACTGTGTTTTAACTTCGTGCTTAATTGTTTCTCTGTCGGTGGTTATGGAATATGGTCATGTGGACTGGGGGTTGGCCCCCACTGTGAAAATAGTTTTGAATTTAAATGTATGCGAGCTTCATAGTATGGTAAGGACTAATGCGGTAGGTGGTATGGTAATGTGTTGCGTTGTGTGTTGGTAGGTCGCGAGGTCGAACCCCGGTGCCTCCACTCGGAACTTGACCAAAAAATTTACCACACCATTTCGACCTTGTGGGTGCATGTGGCGGCCTCTGGGCTTGCCACATTTCATCACTTGATTGGCTTAAATTTACCAATAAAAAATTGACACATCACCCTCCAATCGGACCAGTGCCAAGCTACCATTTGGCAACCTACCATTCCCCTGTAAAAAATGCCAAAAAAATTGACGTATATAGTCAACATTCCATGTTAGTAGTGAAAACTATTGATTGGGCATCTAACTATTTTTTTTTAATTTACCTGTTTGGAAAAGCGGACAAAATTTGTTTCTGGGAGAATACGGTGACCATTTCTCGTGAAACGAAGTGCACCCAACTCATAACAACGACCACTATGTGGTCGTTCAAGTTTTGAGCCAATTTGATACATTTTTTAGCATAAAATGGAGCCCTTGATCAGGTTAAGTAATGGTTCTGCTCCCTAATAGTTGGTTCCGTAGCTAATTTACAGCATCTAATTGATTTATTTATGGAAAGATGAGAGGAGAAGAAGAACCCTTTAGATATTTTAGCTAAATACAATTCCTTGAAAATAAATCCTAATGACTTTGTGCAAGAATTTACAGCTAGATTCAACAGAATTTATGATTCCATTCCTGAAAATATCAAGCCTCATCTAGGCCTCACATTACCTCATCACCCAGATGGTTTCGATCCTGATATGGCTTACCAACTCAGAGAAAGAAATCCACCTACCCTTGAAGAAATGTAGAGAAATGTAGTGAGCGTTGAAGAAAATATGATTATCAAGAAGTGAAAAATCAAAAAAGAAAAGAGGGTAACCATCAAAGAAGAAACATCTACTTCATCAGAGGGAAAAATTGATACCTTGATCAAAACAATGGAGAATATGATGGAAAAAATGACCGTCGTGGATAGACAAGCTAAACCCTCAATCAAAAATCCCAATTTCAAGGTCAGTAGCCTAAATACAGGATAAAGCAAAGGGATAAGAGGGGTCAGGATCAACAAGGCCAGCAACAAATTCATACTCCATTTGAACAAAACTATATTGAAGTCCCTGATGAAGAAGAAGAGATTTCATGTGAACATCATTTATTTGAGGAAAATCAATAGCCTATTTTCTCGACTGAATAAGATCATTCTTCTGCAGAAATGTCTGCAGCAGATGATCAACAATATGTTTTGTCTAATGGTGATATGTTATCAGTAAGGATAGAAGATTACCAAGGAGGATATCAGAATGCCCTTAGTTAGGTACAAAGACAATATGGTTTGAGAAATAGGAGCGTGCCTATAACCTCAAGTTAGAAAACACAGAATTCTCAAACAATTGCTCACCATAAAGAGATGTCTACTTCAAATTAGAGCAAAGATAAAGGACTTGCTGTTCCTAATCATGGAAAAGGAAATGAAGCTTCTACCAGGAATCAAAAGAAATATAAAGAGGTTCAAGATGGAGGACAAATAAAGGAGATTCCATACAAATATCAACCCGAAAAGAAAGACACACCATCCAAAGAGGTAGAAACAAATTCTTCTCTTTTTAGTCTTGAAAATGAAAATTCAAAACTGAAAGTCTCCATTCCTTTAACTGAAATAATCAAGAATGACCAGTATAATTTTCAAGTAGCCAAGTTTCTTAAGGTAGATCAAATGTCTAATATGGTCAATGTGAGTGATGATCACCCTGAACTTTTATTTGGTCCTATTGTATATGGTGACTTAGACGATAGTGAGGTCCCTCCTTTTTATGTTAGCCTCAAAATCCATGATTTTATCCTCTATAATACCATGTTATACTTCGGAGCATCTAATAAGCCATCATGGAAAAACTATGATTGGATATCACAAGACCCTACCATGACCTTTACTTTTTTTATTCAGTAAGGGTTAAATGTCTTGGTCTCATTAAAGATCGAGTGGTGTCTTTAGAGAAAATTCTAGCCAAGGATGTCCTCATGGGAGTTTTTGAAGCTTATATCCCTCCCACATATGGAATTTTTGTCTCCTGGTCATGGGGAGTGAAACTTAGAGGTAATTTGTAGCTCGACTTTTCCTATGCCACTATACTGGTCTTTGGGAAACTAAGAAAACTATACTGAGAAAATAAGATGAAGTATATAATCAGTAGCAAAGAAAATCCTAATAATCACCCAATACATGTTGTTCACATGAATTTAGAGTATTTTATTTTATTCAATGATGATTGTTTGACATCTTCAAAAGTTTTGATGGAAGAAAAAGCAGAAAATTCATAATTTTTGAATTATGTTTTAAAAATTTTAAGTGCGGAAAAAAAAGTAAAGATGCCATGTGTTTTGGATACAAGTGCATCAGCCAAAAAGAGAGAGGAAATATTTAAAGAAATAGAACCTATTGGTACAATAGACCTTTCTCAAGTAGTTAGTCAAGATAAGTCATCCAAATTGTAGATTCCTGATGAAGAAAGTGGGTTGTGGACCATGGATTTAAATGGAGCCTTAGGGAAGGAAGGAGTTGGAATTGGAATGTGGATTTACAGCCCTATGAATCTGTCATCTAACCTTCCTCATAATTTTCATATGTCTTCTTACAAATTAGAATTTTATTATTCAAACAATGAAGCTGAATATGAGGCTTTGATAGTCAGTCTGGAAATTCTTAAGAAATTAGGTTCCAAGAAAATTTATTCGTATGGAGATGCCAAATTGGTAATAAATAAATTCAAAGTGCAATACCAAGCCAAGCATCCTATAATTCAATCTTACTGCAATTCAAGGTTATACATCCTCAAGACTTTCACTGAATATACTTTTAATTGATTCCAAGGAACATCAATGCTATTGTTGATTATCTTGCCACTTTAGCCAGCATGTTAAAAATTCCATTGCATCACAATAAGAAGTATGAAACTAACGTCAAACATCACCCTATTGTTCCAGATAATGTTCATTATTGGAAATTTTTTCAAGATGAAAAGAAAATCAACAACTTGTTGCAGACATAAGGGGAGTTTGTGAGTTCACAAATAGATGATCAGTTTTAGGAAGATGATCAAGAAATACATGAAGCGGAAATGAAGATACTACAGTTGAAAGACAAAACTATTCCAAGAGGTCTTGTACCCTTGGACAAGCATTTTGACCAGGATTATGTTGCCCGGAAACCAACAATGCTTCCAACAGAAGTAGGAGTGGAAGACCTCAATCTTGGAACTCTTGAAAAGCCCAAACTGATCAGGATTTAAAAATCCTTGAGCTCAAAGATGAAAGGTAAATATGCAGCACTCATGTCTCAGTTTGTTGATGTTTTTGCATGGGATTATTCAGATATGAAAGTGTATGATAAGAGTATAATTCAACACATTATTCCTTTAAAGCATGATCAGAAGCCTTTCCACCAGAAACTAAAGAGAATGAATCCAAAGTTGTTTCCCTCCATTCAAAAATAAGTAAACAGGTTGTATACTGTTGGTATTATAGTTCCTCTTCTTTTTTCAAATTTGATGTCAAACTTAGTGCCAGTAAGAAAGAAGACCAGTGAGATTCCCTTGTGTATAAATTTTTGTAATTTGAATAAAGTATCGCTGAAATACAACTACCCAATTCCAAATATGGATAATATTCTACAAAGAGTGGTTGGTTCTTCTAGACTTTCATTGTTGGATGTATATTCTGGGTATAATTAGATTTTAGTTCATCTAGATGATTAAGAGAAGACAACCTTTACAACACCTTGGGGTGCTTTTATGTATGATAAAATTCCCTTTGGATTGAAGAATGCACGATAAAATTTTCAAGGAGTGATGGATATCACCTTTTCCAATGAAAAGGATGTATTTTTGGTCATTTATCTTGATGGCATCACATTTTTTTCAAGACTGATGAAGAGCATTTACAGCATTTGAAGACAATTTTTCATAAGTGCAGAAGATTTGGCATATCGTTGAATCCAAATAAGAGTTTTTTCACTATGGAGGAAGGGAAATTGCTTGGTCATATTATATCTAAAGATGACATCTGAATATATCATTTAAGGATTGAGGCAATTCATAATTTAGACTATCCTAGAAGTAAGAAAGAAATCCAGTCATTCAATGGTAAAATCAATTTCCTAAGCAGGTTTATTCCTAACCTTGATGAAAATTTAAGAGAAATTTTTGATATGTTGAATAAATACAGCGAGGTGAAGTGGTCTGATGAGGCAAAGAAATATTTCAATCAATTTAATTTTTCATTGTCTCATGCTCCTATTCTTATCAACCCAGATTATACACTTGATTTCATCATTTCCTCCTTTGCTTCTGAACATACTCTAGGTGTTGTCCTTATGCAAAAGAAAGATCATAAAAAAAACAACACATTGCCTTCTTCAGTAGAACCATAAGATACATAGCCTTGAAGTACAAAATCATCGAAAATAAGCCCTGGTGCTAGTTAAATCATTGAGGGACTTTCGAGTCTATATTCTTCACTCTCGTGTTCTTGCATATGTCCCAAAAATTGTTAAGATGTGCTAACATAGAATGATCCTAAAGGTCGGTGTGGAAAGTGAATAGCTTCCATGCTAGAGTATGACTTGGAAATAAAACCTACAAAACTGATCAAAGGAAAAGGCTTGGCTAATCTCTTGGCGGACTCAAATTTACATGCCTTGGACATCAATTTCATTGTTTCGTTATCGGAGGAGCAAGAGGCTGATTCATTACCTCGGGTATCTTAATTGTTTACTTCTTCACCATGGTATGCTGATATTATTCATCTACTGCAACATTTGAATCCTCCTCCTGACTTTCCTAGCAGCAAAGGTAGATCTCTGAAGTTGAAGGCTCATAAGTATTACATTCTTAACAATGTTTTGTATTGGAAAGATCCGGACATAGTTTTGTTGAATTGTTTGGTAGAAGGTGAAGTTGAAAAGGTAACGAATGATTTTAATAAAGGTGATTTTCTGGAAGACCATAAAAAAAAAGATATTAAGGGATGGAATTTATTGGCCACATTTGTTTTCCGATGTTTATAAAATTGTCATGAGTTTTCATGAGTGTCTAATTTCTTAGGAAAAGAGAAAGCTTTTACTGTTGCCATTGCAACCAATTGCAGTTCAAGCACCCTATAGTAGTGGGGGCTTGATTTCATTGGTGAGATCCACCCTCCATCATCATCTCATCATAATTGAATACTCATTGCCACCAATTACTTCACAAAGTGGATTAAATCCATCCCCACGAGGCAAGCTACAGCCATTGTCATTATTCTATTTTTGGAGAGAAATATTCTATCTCGTTTTGGCTGCCCACAGAAAATTATCACTGACAATGCAGTCGCCTTTAACTCCAAAAATATGAGAGACTTTTGTGATAAATATCACATAATACTTGGGCATTCTATGACATACTATCCTGAAGGCAACAGGTTGGCTGAATCGTAAGAAAAATCATTGGTGAACATAATAAAAAAATGGTTGCAAGAGAACAAAAGAAATTGGCACAAAAATCTCATAAATGATTTATGGGAGGACAAAGTTAGCACAAAGATATAAAACAACATGTCACCCTTCTAACTATTTTATGGTGTAGACAGAATGTCTCCCACTTCTTTAGCAGTGTTGGTGATGAAAATTCTGCAAGAGATCGACAGTGAGCCAAATGTCATCCAACAAAGAATCAGTCAAATGATTCATTTACAATAGTCAAGGGAAGAATTTTTGTAAATTTGTGAAGATGTTCTATGCTTGATGCAAATTTAATTTCTCTTCAATACTAGACAACAATCACATAAATCATTAATTAAAATGTTGATAGAACATACCAGTGGATTAACAGAATACAAGCCAAAAAATATATATATATTTGTTGTTGCATTACGACAATCAGCAGGATACTTCAACCAAAAAAGTCTCCTTGGTCAGCCAGCCCAGTATGTGTCACAACAACCCTCAAAACAACCAACCGGTCAACTCAAAATCAACCCCAGAAAAGTCAACGCAGAATAGTAGCAAGTAAAAGTCAACGCAACTCGGTCTTCGGTCAACCTTTGACCTCAATTCTTGTTCCAAAATGCACGGACTACATAAATCGAAGTCTATGCCAAAAATCAGCTCCTTTGGACCATGCGTTGACCAAAGTCAACGTTGGTCAAGCCTGCGGCCAAATCCTAGCTACAGCGAAAATAGACTCCGTCCTTCTCCCACGTGTGAGCCACAGATTTGCCTCCTTGGAGCTCGAACCAATCAGAAGTGGAGAGAGAGATATGATGTGATAAGGAGATGAGTGAAATGTCCTCCAACATTGAATCTGTTTATATTAATAACTAAGGGTGTGTGACACATTTGCTGGGGGTGTAAAACCTTAAGGCCGACCTGCACATATTTGAAAGTATTAAAAATAAATTCAAAATAAATGTTCTGCTCATCGGATTAAGATGATATTTAGATAAATCTTGCACCTCTCCGAAAGAGGAACCCAATAAAAATATCGGTGTCTTCATCTGAGCATCACAACATGGAGTTTGGACCTAGTTGTCCAATCAAACACTCCCTCTCAACTAGGGAGAACTCCATCCACCTATGAAATCAAACATCGTGCGTCATCCCGCCGTAACATGCTTTGTTGGCCTCTTTATTTCAGAACAGAAGTGGGTCAGTCACGAAGACATCATTCTCGGTTGACAGATTTAGCCCAGAGGTCCAAAAGCTCTATAGGACTCACAAAGAGTCTCACACCAACCTGAAGTTGGTTTATCTGACCCGAAGTCAGAAGGAGGTATGAAACCTCACTAGACTTGATCCCAAATCAAGTGGTTCGATTGTTCCATCCTAGATAGAGAGTACGGAAATCTCTGATGTGTCCATCAGTCTTTGTTACTAGTCTCTAGCTTTTCCCACCTCACTAGCCAAATGAGAGGTACTTCCCATGAGCGCTGAACTCAATGAGTAGGATGCATATGAGGCATAGATAATGAGAGGTGAACCAACTCAAACATCATAACGGTGGGGAAGAAGCACCACAAGGTTCAAAAAGCGTAGCCCTATGAGTGCTTATAGCTCCGAGAAGCTATCCCCAAAGCCCCCCAGAGCTCCTAGAGCTGATCGTCCAATAGGACCCACATCATAGGGTCGTTCTATGATACTAAGACTCTCACAGAAGGTTAGGAATTTGACCTTCCCTAGGGGCTTTGTGAGAATATCAATGACCTACTCATCAGTTCCTATATGATCGAGCCTTACAGTGCCTCACTGTACCATATCCTAGATAAAGTGGTACCTGATAACAATATTCTTGGATCGATTTTGGAACACGGGATTCTCGGACAAGAGAATCCCACTCTGGTTATCACAGAGTATCACGGTGGTATCTAGCACATGCCCAAACAGCTCACTAAAGAGCTTTCACAACCAAACTGCTTCACAACAGGCCATACTCATTGCAATGTATTCGGCCTCCGTGCTGCTCAAAGCCACCGACTTCTACTTCCTGCTCATCCATGATATCGAAGCAGAACCAATATTGAAGCAACATCCCGATGTGCTGTTACGATCCACCACACTACCCGCCCAATCGACATTAGTATATCCAAGGAGTGTCATGCTCCCTATAGTGTATCTCAGCCCATGGTTTATCGTGCCCCAAATATATCTCAAAATATTCTTGGCACCAACCCAGTGAAAGTGATGAGGCTCAACCATCTATTGACTCAAAGTGTTCACTGCAAAACATATATCTGGACGCGTGTTCACTAAGAACATTAGGGCCCCTACAAGTTGACAATACTCAGTAGGATTTTCTAACACGGGCCCATCAACACTGCCACTCAACTTCTTAAAGTTGAACTCCATCGGTGTCAAAAAAAACTTGTAGTCCACCATACCAAATATTTCCAAAAGCTTCACAATGTATTTTCCTTGAGAAAGGAAAATCTTTCCAGGTCCCTATGAGACCTCTAGGCCTAGGAAATAGTGCATCAGTCCTATGTCCTTCATCTCAAACTTAGTAGTGAGCTCCCTCTTGCATTGATGAATGAGAGGGTTAGCACCTGTTAGGAAGAGGTCATCCAGATACAGCACCAGAATGAGAGGCTTCTCTCTGACAACCTTGAAGTAAAGGTTCAGATCAACATTAATACGAGTGAAGCCCATCTTCATCAGATAGATATCTATCCTCTCGTACCAAGCTCTGGGTGCTTGCTTCAGCCCATAGAGGGCTTTCTTCAACCTGCAGACATGGGTGTCCTGATCCTGGACTTCGAACCCCAGAGGTTGCTCCACATATACCTCTTCCTTTATCACACCATGAAGAAATGCGGTCTTCACATCCATCTAATGGAGACTCCATCCTTGTGTAGCAGCAAGGGCTATAATAGATCGAATGGTTGTATATTGGGCCACAGGTGCAAATATGTCATCATAGTCTATGCCTTCCTTTTGAGAGAAGCCACGGGAAATGAACCTTGCCTTGAACTTTTTCAACACTTCCATCAGATCCATGCTTGATCTTGTAGAGCCATTTTGAGGTGACAACTGCTTTTTCCTTCAGTCTTGGAACCACATCCCAGACATCATTCTTCATTATGGACTCATACTCCTTGTGCGTAGCATCCTTCCAGACTTGATGCTTTACAGCTTCCTCAAAAAATCTAGGCACAGATTTGTACAATAGTACTCATGGCTGTTAGATACCCATGGTATCTAATTGGCTTCTTGCTTTCATAGAATGTCCCCCTTGGGGCCATATGTCCCTCGGCATCCTCGAGAGTGTCCTTGAGCCATGATGGTCTCCTTCCTAGTGAAGGAGGTGGATCAATCGGGTCCATTGGTCCTTCAACATCAGGAATCGTCTCATCCTTCGATTCTTCTTGGTTTCCAGGCCTTGCTTCATGATCTTCCTCAAATCTCAGAAGATTGACTACTTTCCTTAGGGAAGAATCTTCATCAAAGGTGACATTGTGGCATATCTCCACTTCTCTTTGACTAGGCACATAAACTCTATATGCCTCTGAAGTTTTGTTGTAGCCCACAAACATTCCTTTCTTCCTAGAAGCATCCAACTTGCTCCTATTTTATTTCAACACATGAAAATAAACAGGACATCCAAAAACTCTAAAATGTGAGACATCAGGTTTCTTACCAGAGAAAACCTCTTCGGTAGTTTTGGAGTCTAGAGTGGAATGCAGGCATCAGTTTTGTATGTACACAGTAGTGTTCATAGCTTCTCCCCATAGAAACTTAGGTATACCTTGGTCACATAGCATGGTACGGGCATCTTCCATAATGGTCCTGTTCTTTCATTCTGCAATGCCATTTTTCTCAAGAGTCTAGACAGTTTTGGTCTCCCTCTTGATGCCATATTCTCTACAAAATTCCTTGAATTCGTTTGTCTCATATTCAATGCCATTATCTATTCTAAAAATATTGATTTTATTCCCTGACATATTTTCCACCAAGGCTTTGAAGGTACAGAACCACATGAAAGCCTCATCCTTCTTCTTTAAGAAGTATATCCAGTTTTTGCGAGAGAATCCATCTATGAACGTAATATAACAAGAACATCCTCCCAAGGATGTCATGGGCAGAATACCAGATAGATCAGAATGGATCAATTGCAAGACATCAGATGTCTTTGTGACACTTGATGGAAAAGGTCCCCTTGTATGCTTTCCTTCGGCACAACCCTTACATACACCTTCATGATTATTTGAAAACTCGGGCATGCCTGTCACCACCTTCCTTGCTTCAGGAAGGGCCTTGTAGTTAATGTGTCCAAACCTCTGGTGCCATAGTTCAGTCTGTCAGATAGTATCATATGTCATCGCTCCTAGTGGACTTCCTCCAACCTAGTAGAGTGTATCAACTCTAAACCCAATCGTGATAGCTTTGTTGAAGCTCTTCTTCCACATGCACACCTTTCCATCAGTGAATGCCACATTGAAACCTTTTTCTTCCATGGCTGATATAGACACAAGGTTCTTCTTCAAATTTGGTACATAGTGTACATCCTGCAAGTGGAGGACTTGACCTTGAGACAAGTGGAGGGTCACAGTCCCTGCCCCTTTCACGAGATATGTGGCATTATCTCCAAGGTTAATTTCCAAATTAGTATCCTTCTCAAAAATATCAAAGAGTGCTTCCTTTAACTCAGTGATGTGCCTTGAGGCACCACTATCTATCAACCAGACATCCATAGTGTCAGGTGGAGATGCAACATAGAGGGAAGATACAAGAATGTATTCATTTCTTTTATCAACAAAATTTGATTCCTCATACCTGGAGTTTCTTGACCTTTTGAAAGGTTGATCATTTATGCTGGAGGGAGCCTTCCTCTTTCCCTTGAACCTGTTGTTCCTTTTATTTCCATTCCACCGGTTGTTGTTGTTGTCATAAAAATCGGGAGAATCCTTCTTTGAAGGACATTCTCTAGCATAGTGACCTGGCCTATGACAAGTGAAACACTCTCCCTTATTTCCTTGGGCCCTTGCTTTTCCTTTGTTCTTTGGACCACAAAATTTCTTCTTTCTAGAATGAGCAGCGTAGGCAACATTTCCTTCATTTCCATACTCCTATTCTTTTCTCTTCTTGAACGCATCTCGATAGTACTTCATCAAAGTCAGGTATCAAATTATTATTTAGAATTGCAGTGTTGAACACATGCCATTTGGATGGGAGCCCTCCAAGTGCGGTGAGTACCATCTCTCGATCAACTGTTGCCTCCCCAATAGCCAGCAAATTGTTCTTGATCTTGGCCAGCTTCAGAAAGTATGATTGAACAGACTCATCCCTACCTTTCTTCAGATTCTTCAATTGATTCTTGAAGAATAGTACTTGATTTGCATTGTTGGCCTTGAACATGAGGACCAAATTATCATACATCTCTTTGGATGTGCCTAGCTCAGAGATGTAGGCCACCAGAATCTTATGAATGGATTCCCTAATCATCAGTTTTTCTTTGATCTCCCCCTTCTTGTACTTTGTTTTGGCAGTAGCAATAGCAGTGGATGGAGGTTCTTGGATTTTACCCTGCACATAGTCCATGATATCTTGGTCTTCCAATTTAAGATCCAATATCATCTTCCAAGCATGGAAGTCATCCTTCCCAGTCAATTTGTCATCCTCCTTGAAGCCATAGTTTGTGGAACCCATTTTCTTCTTCGGTGATTGCTACAAATTAGGACTTTGTCTTCACCTCAACTCTGATACCATGTAAATTTGTGAAGATGTTCTATGCTTGATACAACTTTACTTTCTCTTCAATACTAGATAGCAATCACATAAATCATTAAGTAAAATGTTGATAGAACATACCAGTGGATTAACAGAAGACAAGCCAGAAAAATATATATATTTTTTGTTGCATTACGACGATCAGCAGGATGCTTCAACCAGTAAATTCTCCTTGGTCAGCCAACCTAGTATGTGTCACAACAACCCTCAAAACAGCCAACCAGTCAACTCAAAGTCAACCCTAGAAAAGTCAACGTAGAACAACAATAAGTAAAAGTCAACACAGCTCGGTCTTCGATCAACCTTTTACCTCGGTTCTTGTGCCAAAATATACAGACTGCATAAATGAAAGTCTATGCGAAAAAATCCACTCCTTTGGACCATGCGTTGACCAAATTCAACGTTGGTAAAACTTGTGGTCAAACCCTAGCTGCAGCAAAAACAGACATTGTCCTTCTCCCATGTGTGAGTCATAGATTTTCCTCCTTGGAGCTCGAACCAATCAAAAGTGGAGAGAGAGATATGATGTGATAAGGAGATGAGTGAAACCTTAATGTTGACTTGAACATCTTTGAAAGTATTAAAAATAAATTCAAAATAAATGTTTTGCTCATCGGATCAAGATGATCTTTAGATCAATCTTGCACCTCTCCAAAAGAGGAACCCAATAGAAATATTGGTGTCTTCATCTGAACAACACAAAATGGAGTTTGGACCTAGCTGTCCAATTTAACAAATTTTCAATCACACTTCAAAACTTCAGGAGAAAATCAAGAAGATCTATGACAAGAAAAACAAAGCTAATGATTTCAAATTAGGAGATGTTGTTCTTCGATGGGATGCCCTAAACGAAGAAAAAGGAAATCATGGTAAGTTTTATAACCTATGGAAAGGTTCTTACAAGATTACAACATTCAGGGGTAATAAGGTGTTTTTGTTAGAATATTTTGATGAGCAGGAAATTTTGGGAGGATCAGTGAATGGTATGTTCCTCAAACATTACCTTACCCAATCTTGAAGAAAAAGGTTCACTTTCATTGTAAATATCAGTTTATTTTTTGTCAAAGAATAAGGAATTTGTTGTAGAATTTTGAAGCCCTACGAGAAGGCCATGAGGCTTCTATGATCAGTTGATGTTTTTATTTTAATAGTTCAAAAATTCAAGTCAGTTTCAAGTAAAAATAATTTTCTGTTTCAGTTAGTCATTTCAGTTTGTCGAAGTTATTTCAGTTTCCAGTTTTGACTCCATTGCAAAATGGATGAGCCTACCCGGTCTACAGTGTTCTTGACACCTCCTGAAGGAGCTTCCATCCCTAGTTGGAGCCAATGTTAGTGTCTAAATGTTCAGGGATCAAATATTCTCTTTCAGATTTACTTGGTAGTGGTCCTTGGTCAAAATTTTATGTTTTCAAAAAAAATATCAAATAAACTTTTGTTCAATGAAGTTGTCTAGGTATGAATGCTACTCCCTTCACTCAGTCATGGTAATTTTGAAAATTCAAGTTCATGGCATTCATAATCATGTAGGGTCATAGGTCATTCAACATACCTCCATCTAGGTCATAGACTAGGTCTCTTTTTTTTCACCATCATAATGTCCAATCATGTCATGAAAGAATGCAAACAAGATTCATTTTCACCATACAAATCGCCTTCATTTGGAGTTAGAAAATATAGGAAAATAAAGTAAAGGAATTTTTTTGTTCTCAAGAAGTATGTTACATGATCAAGTTTTCAAAAATAATTTTTTCAAAAAGTGTTTATGATTTCACTGAAAGACAAAAAAACAAATTTTGTGTGTTATAAAGGGAAATGAAGCTTTGGAGTTCATTTCATCATTTGGTTTTCAATTTATATACCCTCTCATACTCACAACACTCCACATCTATCCAAATATTGAAGAGAACCTACAAAAACTGATCCAAATTTCTCTACGCTATGCTTTTGGTAGTTGCGCTATGCTTCTGGAAAGTGTGTTGCGCTTTTACCTCCAAGCTAAAAAAAATTATCAAGGGGTAAATTCATGATTTCTCAAAGGTTCAGGTACTTCCAAATCGGTAATTGAATGTTCCTCATACCTCATTCAAGTCAATTTCTTCAGCAAAGGGTGGATTCTCTCCTTTAGGTTTTCTCCACTAGATTTTTGGTTTCTTTCATACTTGGCTGATTTCAGTTGGAAAAATCCTAATTTCATCATCTAAAAACCTTCACTCATCACTCACATACCTTATCAAATCACTACCTATTACTCATATCCCTCCTTGCTACCATTGTCACTCATACCTTAGTTTTCACTACGTTTTTGCAAAGAAACTAGGAAAACTCTGTGTTTTAACCTTTTTGGCACCTTTCTCATACACATTTCCAAAACGTTCACTTGCATCATGTATAAAACTCATCACAATACCTCCCCAAAGTTTTAGGGATTTTTCCATAAATCCCTTCCATCTCATTTATGTCCCTAAAACATTGTACAACTATCCCCCTTTTTCCTAATTTTTCACCTTTCCATTTCTCTACATCAAGCTATGGTTTTTCCTTATTGAAAAATATCATGGAGGGTGAGAAGAAGGCCCATAAGGGAGGCCATTATTCCAGGTTTAAGCCATCCAATTTGAAGGAGATCAATGTTTCTCATTATGTTAAGAAATATTTTGAAAACAGTGGTTGTTTAAGGTTTTGTGAGAGAATCCAAGAGGTATGTTGTCATGATCATTTGACAAGCATTTTTTCCACCAGCTTCAGGAGAGATAAGGCTATCATAGCAGGTATTTAATTCACCATATCATTAAATTCTATCACCTCAGAAACCGGTATCCCAAACCATGGAGAAATATGGTTCAAAGGGATGGACTTGGATATTGAGAACTATAAAATTTTCTTAAAACCTCATTGCAAAGGTTCTCCTGAACATATCTTTCCTTTCAGGCATTTACTTGACAAGTATTCCCCTTTGATGAAGCTAATCATGAAGTATTTTACTTGTGAAGGGAGGTTCTCAAGATTGTACCGGTACCACATATGGTTATTTATGCACTTCACTACCACCAAGCCACTCAATTTGCCTCATTATCTATTCAAGAGTTTGGTCAAAATGACTCAAAAAGTACAGAGTAAAGGAAAATATCCTCACACTAATTTGTTCTATAATGGTTTGGTCAAGATTATAGTTTTGAATTAACTCTCAGTAATCAATATGTCTTGGGAAACTTTCATGAAGACAGCTGCATCTGTACCTACTACTAGTTCACCCATCATTCATAGCATACCATTAGCATCAACAAAGCCAAATGATGTTGTCTCTTCAAGTAGACAAGAAGAGGTTCCAAATACGCCAAGGATTGAAATCACTCAAACCTATGAGAAGGGTAAAAGAATAGTTTTTTCTTCTATGATATCTAAGGGTGTGCTTTCACCTGGAACTAAAATTGAGTAAAGAGAAACCATGGAGCAGCCACCTATGCATGATGATGAGTCACCATTGCAACAACATGAGGAGAAAGCACCTATGGAGGTTGACATGGTAGAGTAGGTGAAATAAAATTCAGCTGAGGAGATAATAAGAGAAAAGGATGTAGATATATCATAGCTAAAGGATATCCTCTCAAGGGAAAATTTCATGATAACCATCCTACAACAAGAAAACATGCAATTGAAGGTGAAATAGTTGCTCCAAAGCAAACCAAAGGCAGATCTCGAGGCAAAAAAAGGTAAAGGAAAAGCAGTGGTAGATGTTGATCATTTGAAGAAATGGAGGCTGAAATAAATCTAAGGAGGCCAAGAACAAGAATATTAACCAAGAAAAAAGAACAAGAAAAAGAGTTATCTCCTCCATTCTCTCTGGGTGAAAACATGAAGTTGAGAAACACCTTTTGCCCTTTTTTGACATTGAAAATTGTAATTTTCTACGTTTTTTCAACTTCAACTCCACTAAACTCACATTTTAAATGAAAATTATGCTTTGACATCAAAACAAGATTTGTAGAGAATTGTCTTACCTCCATACTCATATTTAAAAAAAAAAATATTGACATATAGAGGGGTAAATTTGTTGTTTACTAACTGCATATACTTGAAATTTTCAGGCAAACATAATTAGTCACTTTTTTCACCCTAACATTTTTTAAGGATGGTTATTAATTTTTTGGAAATAAACCATATCATCATAATATACATAGAATTCACTACTACAATGACTATTTTTTGGTAATTTTCAGATTAAATCACTATTTTTTATTATTTTTTGAAATGGACGAAGACAAACAAATGATAATGTTTCAGTACATTTTATGAGCCCTAGATTTTCTTTTCAATGTGATCATCAATAAGAAAAATGAGAATACCATTTTAAAGAAGATAGAGAGAGGAACTGAAATATGATTTTTCTGATTTTTTTGGTGTTGCCATTTTAAAGTTATTGAATTTTCATTCATTGCAATTTTCAGAACAATGAAATTCCACAGTGACACACTTTAGTATAAAATTAATAAAAAATTGAAATTTTTAATGAAACTCCACAAAAATTATATCATTAGAAACTATATTAAGAGATGAATCTAATGGTACCAGGTTTGAAAGATAACATTCTATTTTTGTAGGTGTTCCACCCCTCCAAAGCTGCAAGCTCCTGAAAATTGCAGAATTTTCTGGGTTTTTCGTTGACCAGAAACTCTCAGGTGAGATAATTTCTTAGGCGAGACATTTAATAAAATCTTGGGTGAGAAATGTTAAAATCTCGACCGAGATTTTAAACCACCAGAGGTTAAATTTAACCGTGCGAGTAAACTCTCGCCTGAAAGTTTTACAAACTCTCAGCTGAGAGTTTGCGTGCGAGAAATACGCCCAACACATGACTATTTTTTGGTTTGGCGGCAAGGTAGACTCTCAGGCGAGAGTTATATATATATATATATATATATATATATATATATATATATATATATATATAAAATTTTAGAACAGGGAACGGTGGGTAGCAATACTAGAAGAGTACTAAAAAAATGCGATAAAGATCAAAGTATATACTAGGACTAAAGAAACTACGTGAATGATCAAAATATATGCCAGTGAGAGAAGGCCCTACATTTTATAATGGAATTAAACCATCAAACTAGACATATCTGTTGATTTGTGGTTTCCTGTGTTAACAAAAGTCTGATCATTCCTCAATATCCTTGCCTTGCCATTCACCTTCATCTTTTCGTTCTTCTTTTTTTCTGAAGCAGGTAGACATGGAATATTGTTGTCATGATGAGGGCTGCAAGAATATCCTTATACCTCCAATGTTGATGAAGAATGATCATTACTGTCTTTAATTTGTGGTGGTAGTTTTGCAACATGGCCGATATATCTATTTTTTTTTATGCCAGAAATAGGGAATGATTTGATTTTCAATACTTATGTAAGAAAAGAAAGTCCTTCTAATTCACTCCCAGCAACATGAAATTTTTTGGAAATAAAACTTATTATAGTAGTAGGTAGATTTGGTTTGTTTAGTTGAATTTTTGAGATAATTTCTTAACAACCTATGTGATTTGGTATATTTATGTGATTTGGTGTGTAATAGAAATTTTTTTGTAGTGTAATGAAAAATTAATTAGTTGACTATATGCAATTATGATTTCTTTGTTGGTATCACAGCCATGGTGTGTGAGAGCATATATTTTTCTGAGTTGTTTGAATGATTGCAAGCTATGGGGATTTTCACAGTGCTGATTATGTAACGTTCTTCGAAGATGAGGAAGAAGATGAGATAGTGTTTGAATCTTAGCGGGAGATCAACGCTGAAGAAGTAAGGGAGAATGAAAAAGAGTTATTGACAGTTGCCTCAAGATTTCAAGAAAAAATAAATGAACTGGAAAAATTTCAGGCAATCATTATGGAGGAATTTAATAATTTGGAAGTCCAGTAGTGCTTCCATAGGCTTGTAAATTATAAGAAAGAAATTATGGCATGGGAAACAGAGTAAGAATATGAAGGGAAGTTATACATCGCTCATGTGAACTACTCTGCCTCTGAATGATCTACTCTGCCCGAACGTGTTCACTAGATTTGATAAATAGCCGCTCAGTCTCTGAATGACCTTCTTTGCCCGAACTATAGTCACGAGGTTTGATAAAGGCTCCATGTCACAACTGTAGATTTGTGCGGATGCAGTAGTCCTCTACACAGGAAGATATTACCAATCTCCATGGGATTTTAGCATTATCTTGCAACGGTATAAACCAAAATAAGATCCCTAATCGTAGATGCAACACTCTGATGAATATGGATTATGCATAATTGTGGTACTCTAAAACTCAGATTATAGAAATATGAGAAGTTGAATAAATGTTTTAATCTTCAAAGTTTGGAGGTTGTGGGTTTCGATTTTCTTTTCATTTCTTCACAATGGAGGCTTCTTTTGAGTGGAGTAGCTGAGGGATTCACAAAGGTGCAGTTATCTCTAGTCAGAGATGCGATAAAGGAAACATATGTTAAGAAATTCGTAGAGCCTTATACTTTAGAACTTTCTTCTCTTGATAATTTTAATCTCCAACCTCATGAACCAGATCGATTCGCACCTCCAACAAAACCACTTTCGCTACAAGTAGAATATTTGAATCATTTGAGCGAATTCAAAATAGATAATGACTACATGTTATAATATGACATCATTTTTTGTGTGATAAATAGTTCAAGGTCAAGTCACACACAGTTCAAGGCTAAGTGGTTTGACTAGCTTTTGAACGCATTTAATATTCAGAACTCTATCTTAACAACTAATGAATCAACTAGTGAATCTAGGGTTGACTATGTGGAAGTGATTTCCATAGGGCTAAACTTTCTACTATTTCCACTGCCTCAATGGAAGAATGAACATTAATTTTTTTATGAGTAATCCCATGCATTTTCCTTCTTGTGGCAGAGACTTCCTTAAACAACAACTTCGTCACAAATAAGCTGCAAACAAAAATTACAATAACAGACAAAGTGATTCTCATTTGAATGGGAAATGACATTATCAATTTCCTTTTATGCGTTAAACACGTTGTCTCAGAAATGAAAACTTGTATGCCCTTAATCCGATATCGGTGAAAAGATCTTTTTCTGAATGATAGTGGATGGTTCCTAGAGATAACAAAATAAATAACACATATGGTTGAAATGTACTGTAGGGATGATTTCCAATTTCACATATACTATATAAGAGAATCTAAACTCTTGGATGAGAGTTAAAACAACTCTAGGAAGATAGTTGTATAAATCATTAAACCTGAGAGTTTATGTCAATAAAACTCTCAGACGAGAAAATACTTAACTCTCGTTCAAGAGTAGTTTAACTTTGGTAAAGCCCAACCTAACTCTCGGGCGTGTTGGGGTTCCTATGTTTTGGCAAGTTTGGCAATACCAAAAGATAAGACAACATCAAAACCACTTTGGGACCTCAAGATCTAGCCCTCCTAGGTCCAAAGAGGGATCTCTCTATAAAGGCAAAGGTATATGTATTTGAAGCTTGATTTGAAGGTATTAGGCTAGTTATAAGGCATGAGGTTTGTTTGTTTGTTTGTTTGGTTGGTTGGTTGTTGGGAATCACGAAAGGAAGGGTTAAATACAAGACAAAGGATGAGAAAAGAGGATTTTAGGAAAAGGAGGGATGATTCAGAGAGCACACAAGACCATTGGGCCATGTAGTCATCAAAGGTTTTACTTTCTATTCAGTATCCAACGCTTTCAATTGGGCTATCATCGAAAGCATAGGATCTTAAACATGATAGTGTGGTGTGAGATGGTAGGGAAAGAAGGTGAATGACAAGGAAACCTCCAAGGTGACCATGCAAGAATTAGATCTAGGGATAGGACATGCCATTAGACACTTATGATCCACCTACTAAAATTTTAACTCTTCAGACAAAGGAACATAAAAGATTTAAACACAAAGGTGAAAATCAGAGAAAGGCTTTGAATTTTCAATTCTTTGGCATCCAACTTAAGGGAACTTAGAAAGGTTCAATTGATTGAAAAATACCCTAGTGAGATAGAAACAACATTCTAAACTCCCAGTATCCCAATTCTTTCAATTAAAACCTAGCAAGAACATCTAAGAACAACTTCATAAATTCATACATCAGCTAGCAGTGAATAACAGCTACTACACTGGTTAAATTATCTTGAATAAGTTCTCAGATAACATAATCAATAGTAAACATTAAATATAAGAAAAGTAAGGGCATTAGGGTACCAAGAAAGGGTATATCCTAAGCCATATTTCTGATTCTTACCAGAGAAATGAAATGTAATGAATCACGGAAGGAAAGCAGAGACAAAGGTAGAAAACATCACCGCTGCTTTAAATCAAGATCCAAAGAAATGTGCTTGTCATATTAAAGATCAACACCAATCATATACAATAGTTTACAATAGCTTGAAATTCAGTCTGAAATCATCTTCCTCAGCCTATCTTACAACTTTACACACATAACTATATCTCAAGAGAAACAGATTACAATTCATAGATATCTGATCAACAACCAACAAAAACTTTCCTCATGATTTTTATATCTGAAAGAGAGGCAGAGGAGGTAGATGAAACAATAAATGAAACATTAAAATAGAGGTAGAAGAAGAGGGCTCAAGGCCCATTCTGTCTTAATATCTATGCATTGATTTTTGGTACTCTTTGGAAGAAAGAGTGGTCTTCGACAGGCTGATATTAATTCTGGGTATGTTCCTTGATGTACTTTTGGATGCAGTACTCTGTATTACTCTGGTGATAAGAAAAGGGCAGATAAATGACTCTCAGATTTTCCATACTACATAAAAAATGCTTCTGGTAACATTAGTACTTTCTATCATGGTGGAAATCTTCTTAGGAACACGATATAGAATAAAAACAGTATGGGGGCTTGTCCTTTCACGAGAAAGAACCTTCTGTTGATGTGTGACACTGATAACATTGTTTTCTGTGCTTTAAGCCTCATTAGGCCTTCTGTGTTAATCATAAGGTATTCAATTAGGTACATTTTCCCTTTAAACATTGAATTAAAGCTTAAAATATTCAATTACAGGCTTTAAAACTCTTTAATCCGTCACTGATACTCTTTGCCGCTTCTGTTACTGTCTCCGCCTGTGAAAATGGAGTTTTAAAGACCCTGGAGGTTTTAAATGGAGTTAATACCCCTGATTTGGATAAAATATGTGTTTAAACCTCCTCAAGAGTCTTCCCTGCAATCTTAGGCTCTGAAAATTGCCTTCTCCACGCTCTGTGTCACTATGAAAGTGACTGTGAGAAATGGTGGTTTCCACCGCCTGTAACCCTGCAAAACACACAAATATGTTAAGAAATCCTTGTGGAGGAGGATGGATTTAGTGGAAGGCTGTGAGGATGGAAACGTAGCAATGGTGTATGCAGTGGATGCAGTGAAATATGGCTACAAAATGCTGCGAAATGGTGGAAATATGATCTGATGAAGGTTTGGTGGAGAAATGGATGTGGACTGTTCGATTAGATCTGGAGGTGGTGATCGACGGTAGTGATTAACTGACGGAGTGAATTTGGAAGGTCAGGCGATATGAAATTAACTTTAATGTTATAACATAAAGTTGTGGTGCTAGGCGGAATGATATAACCCTTTAATGTAAAACATTAAAATTTTAATGTGGGTGGAAGAAATGGTTTTTAATGCAAAATGTAAAGTTCTAAACTTTGGAGAAATGCAAAGGAAATGTATGAAAATGCAATGAAATCAGTCGTGAATGGTGGGACCAGGCGTGGGTGGAGGGAAATTTAATATGGACCGTCAGATCTCAGGAGGAGATCAATGGTTGAGATGATCCGATGAAGTTCCTTGATTTCCCAATGGAAAAAATGTGAATGGAGAACATGATGCATTGTGGGCCGTTGATCTGTACAAATCAACGGTTGAGATCGTTAAATAGACTTTCGGGAAAAGAAATGGGGAAGTGGTTTTTAGGATAAAAACCGTTGTTTTCGCACGATGAAAAGGGAGGAATGCGGTTTCAAATTTTCGAACGCGATATAGGTCTCCGGCTGACACGTGGCATTTTGAAACCACTTGTATCGCGTGAGTTCAAAATGTTAAACTTAGGATGCAGAATGAAAGTGATATGGACGCTGGCCATTGGATCTGGGACTGCGAGATCCGACAGTGGGAGATGGAGCGCGATATGAGGAGATGCACGGTCGGTAAGGTGGGGGGCCGATCAAAGGTGGTTTGATTGTGAACCGTCCGATCAGTGCGATGGATGGGTGAGATCTGTTGAGGAGAAACAAAGGCAGAGGAGTTGGTTAGTGGTCGGGAGTAATCTTGGCCGTCAGATTGAGAGGGATGAATGGCTAGGATCTAATCGAAACCTGAGGAGGCAGGGGCCAAAACTCTGATGGTGTGAAGGAGCGATTGCATCTGGACTGTCGGATCGGCGGAAGATCGACGACTGTGATTGGATCGGGGGTGACCAATCGGGGACACAAGGGCAGAGTGAGGAAAAATATTGACTGTCAGATCGGTGGAAGATCAACGGTTAGGATTACATCGTGGGATCGCAATCGGGGGAAATGGAGGGTGGCACAATAAAAAGTTTCGATTGGCGATGGGTGCGAGATTGCGATGGCCGTTGGATTAAAGGGGAACCAACGGTGGAGATGGTCATTGGAGGGTTTACAAAGGAATGTGATGGGGCGCGATAAGACTTGTGAGGACTGTTAGATCTTAAGATCAATGGCAGATATTGCTCCCGAGACCGACAGAACAAATACACCTCACATCGGAAGTTTTCAAATATCAAAGGGAAAAAATGCATCGCAACAAACTTCCGATGCGATTAGTGCTCTATGACTTAGCGCTTATTCTTAGCGCTTGGGTTCATGGAGGGGAAGTGGTTAAGGGGTTGGGCCGAAAGGGGCTAAGCCTGTTATATGTACAATGGATGTTTTTAAAGCCAAAAGAGGATTTTTGAGGCTTAAAAGAGGTTTTCGGTAGAGGGAAAAAAGGATTTTTAAGCCGAACAAAGGGTGTTTGTAAGGTTTAAAGGGGAGATGGGATGATTTAGTAGGCTTATGAAGGGATTTTTGGGAGTCAAAGGGGAAAATTGAGAAAGGGAAAAAGGGGTTAAAATGGGGGATTTTGCAGGGATACAAAGGGGAAAATGGAAGATTTTTTGAGCAAAATTTTTTCATAGACAGTGGGGCTTTTTGGATGGAAACAATAGTGAAGATATTTTCAAAGGAAAAGGACACATAGAGGCTTCAAGAATGAGAGATTTTCATAGGAAATGTATCTCTTGAAGGCTCATAAAAATATTTAGCCACCTGTTTGCTTGAAAAAAAATTCATAGGTGGCTAATAGTGGCTCCACATGGGAATGGCATCTTCTTGAAGGTGTCTAGAATTCATAAAATGATCTTTGGAGCAGGCTAGATGCCCGATATTTGAACCATATTTCTTCTTTGATTCAGCTGTTACAAACATGATGGATATTAATCAGAAGAAAACATTTCCCAAACAATCTACCTACCCATCCTACAGTCCTACCATTTTTTCTTCAAGATGCATTTGAATTTGCAGACCTTCTTCAACATTTTTTATTATTATTGAAAAAAAAAAAAAAAAAAAAAAAAAACTAGTCTATTTCTACCCTTATTCCTCCATGAGACTAGATTAAATTGTTGGCCTCACAGCTTCTCTACCTACACTAATATCTGCTAGGATTAGACAGTCTGGTTTGCTGTGGATCCATGGCACAAAGATAGCTGCACATGAACTGAAATTGCAGAAATTTGAAAACAAAATCTTGAAGGCTTGAAATCTTGAAACTTTGAAGCATCCTTCTTTTCTTTGTGACTCAAGTTTTGAGCTTGTTAGAGTCACTTTATTCTTTACTTCAGCTCTGGTTTTGGGCTTGTTAGAGCTGATTCTTCTTTCTTCTTTGCTGGTTCATAATTTTGAGCATATTAGAACCAGCTTCTTTACTTCCTTTGGCTCAGGTTTTGATCATGTTAGAGCCAATATTTTCACTTCAGAGGTTCAAGTTTTGAGCATGTCTGAACCTCTCTTTCTCTCTTTTTTGAAACATTTTCTCTTTTTCTCTAAAAATAAACACAACAATTGTATCTACAATGGAAATGAAAACTTCAAACTGGAAATCAGCAGTAGTAATGCTTGAGCATCCTGCCATTGACAAGACCCCCAAATAGATCTGTGCCATCTAGTTCTTGTAGAAAAAATGCATTTGGACCAACGGTGGCTTGGATGATGTAAGGACCCTGCCACAAACTGTCAAATTTTCCATGTTTTCCATTGTCTTCTCTCCTAGAGTCCCACTTTAAAACCTTATCTCAAATTTTGAAGTCACAAGATTTTGTTCTCTTATCAAACAACTTCTTTATATTTTCTTGTATTTTCAAAGCTCTGTTGTAGACTTCTTCTCTTGTTTGTTGGAGATGGATTGTTTGATTTATCCTCCTTACCATGCTATCCTCTTCTGTCTGAATCTCTTGGACTATTTTAATCACTAGTACCCCAAGGTTGGTGGGAAACACTACCTTTGTTCCATAGACAAGTTGATATGGTGACATTCCAGTGGATTTCTTTGTTGTTAGCCTGTCAGCCCACAAAGCATGCACTAACTTGTTATGCCATGACTTTTTGTTTTCTTCAAGCAGTTTTTTGATGATGGTCACCAAGATTTTGTTTGATGATTCAGCTAACCCATTACCTTATGGGTAATAAGCAGTTGAATGACCGAGTGCTATTTGATAGCTGTGACAAAAATCAATCATTTTCTTGGATCCAAAAGCAGCAGCATTATCAATGATTATATTTCTTGGGCAGCCAAATCTAGAGAGGATGTGGTCTTCTAGGAACTTAATGATAACAGAATCTGTGGCATTCCTAGAGGGTATGGCCTCTATCCATTTTGTGAAGTAGTCTGTGGCTATAAGGGTCCACTTGTGTTGTGCAGAAGAAGTAGGGTGTATTTACCCTGTTGACGGGAAAATTTGTCCGGTCAACAATAGGGGATCTCCCCGGTAGAAAGTCCCAATTAGACCTTAAACCGTTTGGAGTAGGGATCCCGTCCGGGGTGTGGGTCCGGCTACCACTTAAGATGACTTCCCTTTGGTCTCAAAAGAACCTGTTCGAACCTGCGGACATACACTCATTCACATGATATAGAATACAAGATTAATGTGTTAAGCATGAATCAAACACTATGCGTAGCAAGATTATAGATAAAGCACGCACTCCTCAAGAGATGTCATTAGCAACACATCTTTTGGTGGGGTAATGCTTGTTCGGTAGTCTGATCACAAAAGAAACAGTTCTATATGATAAGATACCTTGCCATTTACAGAAAGATGAAACGAAATGCTAACAAAATAGTTCGTTAACATTCATTAATAGAACAGGTAATGAAATGAAGATCATTGATGCAACACGGGTAGCCATGACGCATAAATGATGACAATGAATAATGCAGCTTCATTAATCATAGGGTATTCTGAAACTGTACAAGGAATACGCAAAGTGTTCATACAACACAACACATCATAACCATAGGGTATTTTAACAGGACTCTATATTCATATGCTCAAATGTAGGATCTTTCAATACAAATGCATGTAGCTCTTAAGTTTTCCCAAAAAGAAAAGCCCCTGTACAATGTCCCGTAGGAGTATTTATAATGCCAAAATTGTCTGTTGGGCTTCCTTGACTGTTCGCCTTCTTGACTTTTGGGCTACCTTGCGACCCGCGACCTAGGTAGGAGATGCGACTTGCGACCTGTCCTGTTGGTGCGATTTGCGACCTGGTTCTTCTTGCTGCTCAGGACTTGCTGCTGCCAGGACGCGAACTGTTAATGTCAACCTGTTGTTCCCTAAGGAACTCCTGCCATGCCTGGTATTCTGCCGCTATGGGGGACACCAGAGGCACCTCCTCTTTCAGCCTATGCACACATTCCAAAGCGTTTGGTACTAAGGTCTCCCTTTTCTGTCCGATCTGATTTGAGAGCGACGCAAGCTTGGTATAAATCCGCGCTGGAGCGGTGATGAATTGACTGAGATGCTCTTGAGATGCGGAGGGCTCCGGATCAGCTGCGGCCTGCTTGATAGGTTGCAAAAATGTTTGAATATCCTGGTTTACTTGTTCCCAGGTTTTCTCCTCTTCTAATGCTCCAAGCGATGGGATGTGATGCAGCGTATGCATTGAGTCGATACCACTAATTAGATGGTCGTACGAGGACATCACTTTGTCCAGGTCTTTAGACAATTTGTCTCCAGATTGCATCACTATGCGGAGTTGAAATTTTGCATCTTGCGTGTGGATCCAGTCCCTCTTAGGCAAATTTTCAGGTGCCTGAGGGTACTGAATGGTCCAACCCATCATCCTGTCCAAATCCTGTGAAGCCTCTTTGAGCTGATCTTGTCTTTGCCTGGTTTCCATTCGTGCTCTTGCCAGAGGAGCGACTGTTTGTTTGATGGTGAACATTTCACCATATACCTGTCTCATAGTCATTTCCAACACCTCACACTCCTTGAAAATGGCAAGCGAGACTTCATTTGCTGGTAGAGCTTGGTTTCGAAGTTGCTGGACTTCCGCTTGCAATGCTGCTCTCTCCTGCTCTGCCATCTTTTCGCGTTGCTCAGCTGCGTGTAGTCTGTTTTGTAGAGCTACTATTTCTCTACTCATCCGGGTTACATTTTCTTCTGTAGCCGCAGCGAAGGCAGTACCTGCTGACGCTATCATTACCGCATTAGTCCTGGTATCCAAAACTATATCCTTACCTGTGGATACTGCAGATGATGCAGAGGGACTATGTGCCAACGACCTCCTCTTCTCCTGACGGATCTTGAACGAAAACTGATCAAATGTGAGTCTGGTCAGGTCGAACACATCTTCTTCCTATCTCTGGGGCGATCTAACATCAGAGAGTTGTGTACGGCCCAAAGGTATGTCGAGAGGAGTTACTTCAAGATCATCTAGCGTGTCATCCTCTCTTTCCTCTGTGTTCTTCTCTTCCTCTTCCTTCCTCCGCCGTTCAGCTTCTGCTGCTGCTTCTATCTCGGCCCTCTTCTTCTGTTCAGCTGCAGCTGCCTGCTCGACTTTCCTTTGTCGTTCAGCCTCTGCGGCTGCTTCTATTTCGGCCCTCTTCTTCTGTTCAGCTGCAGCAGCCTGCTCGGCTTTCTTTTGGCGTTCACCCTCCGCCTTGTCCAACTCTGCCTTAAGCGCCTGTTCCGCTGCAGCTTGTGCCTCTTTGTCTTCTTTTTCTTTCCTGGCCTCTTTGGCCAGCTTCTTCTTTTGTGTTGCAGTTGCACTTTTTTGGCGCGCCGCCTCATCTTCTTTTAGCTTTTTCTCCCTTTCCTGCTGGGCTTTTGCTTCTGCATCCTTTTGTTTGATGGATGGAGTTGACCCTGTGTTGATTCGGGATTTCTGGAGCATGGATGAAGAGGAAGCTCCTAACTGACGTCTTCTGTCTTCTAAGTTCTGATCATCTGAGTCTTCCTGGACCACGTCAATCCCCGGAGCAAGTTGTCTTTCAGCATTATACCAGTTTCTTCTCTCATCTTCCGCTGGGCGCTCAAGGTGCTGATAAGTCCACCTGAGGTTGGCTCTCCGGCAGTGTTCAGGGATCAATCTCTCTGGGTCATAGTTTCGGTGTTCAAGTGCCCCCAGCTGATAACTTCTCATTGCGTCTGCTTCTGCTAGTACCTCCTTGAAGTCTTTAACTGTGAATGCACCAATAGTGAGGGGCAGAGTGGGCCATGGCTTCTTTTTTCCCTTAGACAGGATGTTGGAGAACCCATGTGACATCTGAAAGCACACCTCCTGCATCAGCATTTTGTCCGTCACGAAACGAGACATAACATGTGGCGCCTTGTAAGTTCCAAAAACTCGGATGAAGGTGTACTCAGGGAAAGGGAACCAGTGCGCCACTTTAACCAGAGTCTCCTTGGCCCGCCATGACATGCAAGGGGCGTCTTGGCCAAATAAATGTCTGTACAGAGCGGGAACAAATATTTGGGAGATCCGATCTATGTCCTGTTTGTATTTGGACTCCCAAAATACTTTGAGTTGTAGATGGATTCCGCGCGTGTTCTCGGAGTCCCAGTTGTGCTCCCAGCCGTCAAACTCTACTCTGGCGCACACCGCATCTAGTAGGTATGAAGCCATGTAAAATTCAGTAGGCATTCCTTCGTCCGGGGCCAATGCCGAGTTCAAGTTGGTCTGCATCGACGTCATCAGTATGCCGGCCCAGTTAAAACGGGTGCCCTGTGTTGTCACATACTTTATAATAGTGGCCCAACTGCCGTTGAAAGTGGAGCAATCTGGGCGCCCGTAAAGCCTGCAGAGCATGGCAGCAACCAATTTATAAACTTTTCTTAGGCTCGCCACTGGGTATTCCTGGTTCTTTTTTACCTTGAACTTCTCGGGCTCCTCCCACCATTGTTTAATAGTATCAACTATTGGAACGGCGTGAGCAGCAGCCCATTCTGGAGAGAAATGCTCGTTTGGGCGAGGCAGTGAATAATAAATGTGTGCATCCGAGCCTACCAGTGTAGTGAAAGCTCTGCCTTGGTGATCTCTGATCACAAACTTCTCGGGGTCTGTCTTTTGTATGATCCAGTCTATGATCTCCGGACATGGGAATATGGCTGGATGCGCCCCTGCCAGATGTAGTTTGGACCTCTTTACCACCAAGTATACTTCTCGGTCTGGGAGGTCTTCCGGAAATTCTTCTGGCAACTTGGCGAACTCCTGATAAATCTGGTACCACCTCATGCTGTCGTCTTTCGAAAAAGTACATAATGTATCTCGGAATATTGGGGGTGGGGACACCACCACCAGCTCATCAATCTCTTCCACTATTCCCTTGTCCTTTCTCCGAGACCGCGGGGGCGCCATGTCACTAGAATCTGAGAGCACAGGTATGCACTCTATGTCTTCACCTGTCAAATTCAGAAAGGAGTCCCACGATAAGAACGTCATGGCGATAAAAACCAGTTACAACTTAGTGACAAAACCTAACTGCGTTAATGCAAAACTGGACTGGTGAGTCGCTGGGTTGCGGATCACACAACAGGGCCCGGGCGCGACCTTGCGACCTCGCGACCTGGCGACCTGAGGTCGCTGGGTCGCTAGGTCGCAGATCTATGAAAACAACGGAAAGTGCGACCTAGCGACCTGGCGACTAGGTCGCTGGGTCGCAGGTCGCAAATCTATAAACTGGAGAAAAATGCGACTCTGCGACCTAGCGACTAGGTCGCTGGGTCGCAGGTCGCAGACTGGCCTGCCAGGGGTTTGGTGCGCGCAGCCTTGAACCTTTTTGCCCTCCTTCTCTTGGGAATTTGCAAGTTTTCTGGGGCCAGGGAGAGCTGTGGCATGATTTTAAAGGTAAAGGGGTGATGCCATGGGGTGAAACAGCAAATAGTGAGGTTTTGGGTAACTTATGCAATGCGTAATTGGCAAAACCTCAGAAAACATTAAATCATGGCCAAAAGACAATTTAAAGGCTACAGGGGAGATGGGTTTAGTAAGAAAACTATTAAAACGGAAACAGCAGGAAGAAATGGCAACTTACCCGGGAAAAACTTGTCAGTTGAGCTGTCAGAGGCATTTTCCTTACAAATCGCTGAATGTGAAAAATGCGACCTGCGACCCCCCCTTTTATAGGAAGTCGCACGTGCGGGCCATTAATGTGGGTCGCTGATTCATCAAACCTTGAGTTTTGCGACCTGGCGACCTTGCGACCTGGCAACCTGGGGTCGCTGGGTCGCAAGGTCGCTAAGTCGCGATTTTCGGAAAATGACCAAATTGCGACCTGGCGACCTGGCGACCTGGGTCGCTAGGTCGCTAGGTCGCGAGGTCGCAGTTTTCATAAGTTTAGGTAATATGCGACCTGGCGACCTGGCAGCCTGAGGTCGCTAGGTCGCAAGGTCGCAATTTGCATGAATGTCTACTTTTGCGACTTAGTGACTTAGCAATTTCTCTTTGTTTCTAAGGGGCTCCGAAAATTTGAAATGGTAGTCAAAAATTTTGGAGGGTGTTGTAGAGACTGCAACATACCCTATGAAATATAGGCCCCATTTTTGAAAGGGAGCCTCAACCGTAATGGGTTGTAATGGTAAAGGGAGGAGCTTTCTTTTGCCCTAAAAAATATGGAGCTTATGGTAGGAAATTATCATTTTGTGGATGTCATTGAAAAGTGTAGGCCAATAATAGTCATCTCTGAGTATTTTGTTAGCAGTGGCTTTCCAGTTTAAATGGCCTCCACACTCTCCTGCATGGAACTCCTGTTTAATCCTCTTTGCTTCAGTTTCAGGCAAACATTTAAGCAATAGAACATTTGCATTTTTCCAGTATAAACATTCATTCAGTATGCAATAGTTTCTGGCTTTTAGCTTTAGGAATCTGGCCTTAGTCTTTGATAAGTCAGAAGGGGCATTGAGGTTTGTGAGTACATACAGGATATCGGAATACCAAGGAGAGTTTTGAAATTGTTCTTCAATAGTAGGATTGGGCAATACTTCCTGTTCATCCAAGGCATCTACCATGTTTATGTCAAGGGCTTGCAAGTTAGATTCAGCCATTAGTTGAGCCAAGCCCTACCCTTTGATCAGTTTTGTAGGTTTTATTTCCAGGTCATTCTCTAATATTACAACAATACATTTGCCCCTCTTTCCATTAGGATCTTGGGACAAAATGTCTTTAACCACTATGTTTGACACTTAGGCAATGATGTGAGAATGCATTATATACACCCTAAAGTCTTTCAAGGCCTTTACCAAGGTATAGGCCTATTTTTCCATTATGTTATATTTTAAGGGTGCACCCCTCAGGGCCTTGTTAAAGAAAGCAATTGGCTGTTCCATTCCCTCTGGATTTTTCTGTAGCAAAACTACAGCCATTGTATGCTCGAAGGCAAAGGAAAATATCAGGAAATCTTTTGAAAAGTCAGGGCTGATTAAGAGAGGTGCCCGGGTGAGTGAAAGTTTAACTAATTCAAAAGAATTTTTAGCCTCTATAGTCCACTTAACCCCTACACCTTTTTTCAGCATGTTTGTCATATCCCTGAGGTGCTTAGCTAAGGTTGGAATAAACCTTCTTAGGAAGTTATTTTTACCAATGAAGGACTGCAACTCTTTTATGTTTCTTGGGTGGGTAATCTGTAGTATTCCCTAAACTCTTTGCGGGTCTATTTTAATTCCCTTCTTTGATATAATATGGCCAAGAAGCTTACCTTCTTGAAGCCAAAATATAGTCTTCTTTGGGTTTAAAGACAGACTGAACCTTCTACAATTTTCAAAAACTCTTCTCAGATGTTTTAGGTGCTCCTCATCAGTCTTGGAATAGACTATTATGTCATCATGATAGATGACAATGAAGTGCCTTATTTCCTTTGAAAAGGCTATGTCCATTACTCGTTGAAAGGTCACACAAACGTTCCTTAGTCCAAAAGGAATTTTTACGTACATAAAAGTGCCCCACGGGGTGGTGAAAGTTGTCTTGAGTTGGTCTTCTGGGAGTACTAAAACTTGGTTATAGCCTGAGAAACCGTCCAACAACGAGATCCTTTTTGAGCCAACTACCCTCTGTAGGATGTGTTCCATCTTTGGTAAAGGGTAATTGTCTTTAAGTGAAGCTCTGTTAAGGTTTCTAAAATCGATGCACAGTCTGATCTCACCTATTTTCTTTCTCATAGCTACAATGTTGGAAACCCAATCGGAAAACCTCATAGGCACTATAATTCCTGCCTCATACATCTTCTTGATTTCCTTTTTGACTAGAGGCAGTTGTTTGGGGTTAATTCTGCGAAGTTTCTGTCTGAAGGGTTTTTGGTTCTCTTTCAAAGGGATTTTTTGCTGTATAATATCTGTATCATAGGCCTTTAAGTTCTCGTAGCTCCAGGAAAACACATCAATGAACTCTTTAAATAAGTCAATATATTTCTTTTTCATGTCTACAGGTAAAGAATTAGCCAATTTAATCATCTTAGGCTTATCTTCAGTGCCTATGTTGCATTCCTCGACATCTAAGTCTGAATGTTCTATAGTGGGTCTTTTCGCTACGTCATCAAAATAAAAAAGGTCCTCTAAAGGTGCCAGTCCTTTGGGTATATTCTTATCTTTTGACTGCAGCACCTCTATTTCCTCTTTTTTTGCATTCTTATATTCTTCAGTTTGATTTAAAAGTTGTTCAGTTAAAGTGTTTATTTCTACGTTATGGGATATTTTTTCTTCATCTGGGGGCTCTTCACTTAGGCAGCTTTCATCGGATTTAGAGTCTGAATCAGATAATTCAAACTCATTCCTGCCAATCAGGAAATCCTCTATCTTCTTGTCGCCTTCAAGGACCTGCCAATTTTTATCGTTATCTGGCATTGCAGGTCTGTATTTTGTCTGAATGATGATTTGTTTGTCACTAGGAGACTTATGATATGAACTAGCTATGCAGGCTAATCCATTCGCAATAATGTTCTGACTCCTAGGAACAAACACCAGTTCATATTCTATAAAGGTTTTCAATAAATCCATAACATCATTCCTGTATGCTCTCAATCTAGGGTGTTTAGCTGTATATTCTCCATTCACTTGTTTTATGATTAACTCAGAGTCTCCATGTCAAGCTATCCTTCGGGCTCCTAGTTTTTTCAATAGATTCAAGCCTAGGATGAGAGCCTCATACTCTGCAATATTGTTTGTACATTTGAAGTTCAAATTGAAGGCATGACTCTCAGCATAGTCACTCTTAGTGTTATGTAACCACACTCCTGCTCCTGCAGTCTTTCTAGTGAAAGAACCATCGAAATTCATCCTCCATAAGGGATTGTTTTCAGGTTTATCATCATTTTCCTCCCTAACGTTGGTTTCACTGTTATGTTGTATTATGGGATCTGCACCGCGGTATGGCGTGTTTTGTTCTTCATGATGTGTATGTAGTTCAGTGAGATGACAAGTTAGTTGTTTGTAATCCTCTTATTGTTCACTCTGAGTTTTAGATTCAATGCACTGTCCACCGGTTTCTTCTTTGTTTCCTTCTAAGTCTAGAGTGGCCATTATGTTAAAATCTATGGGCTCCAACCTATTGTTTGCATTTGTGTTTGCTAATTCTGGCTCATCTATGGTTTCATCGTTGCAAAGGATAAAGGAGTCTAGATCCGTGTGTACAGAGTACAGAGGTGAATTTTAGGGTTTTTCAGGGCTGCTGACCATGAACTTCATTTGTGCCTCTCTATACAGTCTCCTAAGCTGACTAAAGATAGGGATTGTGGCATATGACCCATCCATCTGCACTGTACCTTGAAGCTTGTCTCCCCATGACCTGGACAGCAGCATGCCATACTTTGGTGGCACATCTACCACTACGAAATCCATAACCATACATTTGGCTGGAATCTGGGTCAAGTTCACACACAGATCTTTGATTATGCCAAGGCATTTTACTCTGCTAGAGTCAAATGAATATAAATCTTTATAAGGTCGGGTTATCTCTAGGCCTAACCTCTCCATAACTACCTTAGGCATTAGGTTTTGTGATGCCCCAGAGTCATGCATTGTGTTGTGAAGGATCTTGTCATGGATATTGAGGCTGATATAAAAAGGAGGTACTACCCCTTCCTGAAACTTCCCTTCTATCTTTGGTCCAAACAAAAGGGTTGGTTGGTCATCACTTAGATTGACAGTGTCACTGTTTTCACCAAGATTTAAAGCTTTCAAAATTCGGCCTTTATACACATCCTGAGTGGCCAGCTTAGAGAGTGGGATAAAGATTTAATTTTATCAATATCATTCTCCAAATTGA
Source organism: Pinus albicaulis (assembly GCA_034641835.2). Taxonomy (NCBI): domain Eukaryota; kingdom Viridiplantae; phylum Streptophyta; class Pinopsida; order Pinales; family Pinaceae; genus Pinus; species Pinus albicaulis. The sequence goes on along the minus strand of CM076584.1, from coordinate 79,186,666 downwards.
AGGGAGATTGACTCTTTGTCAGGCTCAACTCTGTTTTTTTAGCCACTACTTTAGTGGCAGAATCAGGATGTTGATTCTCACTATGTACAGTGTTTGCAATTGTTTTATCAGGAACCCTAGCTGCAGTGCTAGTGCTGCTGGTTTGTTGACCTTGTTTATCAGTAATTTGGCTATCCTTTTCTATGTTCTTCCCAGAACTCTCAGCTGCTGATTTTTTGCTTTCAGCAGTCACCTTAGGAGTTTTCTCAGGTCTTTTCTTAATGGTAATCTCAGAAGCCTTGGGTTTGGATGTGTCTAAGCTCTTTTTTATTCTAAGTTCATACTTTTCTCTGACCTGCATGATGGAATTTTCAAATCCCAGCCTATAATCCTCAGATTCTAACCTTTCCTCATCCCAATATGAGTGTGAGGTATGATTTTCTTCTGTAGAACAATTGTGGATTGAGTTGTCTATTTCCACCATGTTTATTGTGGTTCCCTTGGACTCCTCTATTATCCCCTCATCTTCATCAATAAATTTCTCTTGAAATGGGGGTATAACTTGTTGATCAGAGTCTCTCTGTTTGTAAGGAGGGTTGTTTCTCCTAAAGTTCTGGTTCTGGTTTTGATTTTGGTTTTTGTTCTGATTACTGACCGTGACAACCATTGTTTCCATCATTTTCTCTAGCCTTTCCATATTTTTGGCTAGAATGTCATATTTGGGATCAGATGTGGAAGTTGTAGTGTCATCCCTATATGTTACCCTTTTCTCAGACCTCATTTTGGCTCTCTTTTCAATCAGGTTAGCCTCTACACTCACTGCTCCTTTTTTCATATCTTCCAATGTGTTGTAGTCTCTCTTCGAGATATTTCACTAGAGCCATACCTTGGGGAGGTTTCATATGTGGAGGAAGAGCGTTGTAAACATTGTTAACCTTGTAGAATAGTCATGGAAACTCTCTCCTACATTTCTTTTAAGATTCTTGTATTCTGCTAAGATTTGGAGAGGGTTCGTCTTGAATTCCCATTTGTTTATGAAGGATTGATATAAAGAGGGAAGATCATGGATGCTATTATGAGGTAGGCATTTAAACCACTTCTTCACATCACCTCCTAAACTCTGGGCAAAGATTCTCATCTTGACTATCTCATCATCTATCTCCATATAGTCAAAGGAATATTCCATCTTGTCTACATGGTGTTGAGCAGTGGTAGACTCTTTTGCAGTGAAATGTGGAATTTTTGACTGATAATCATTTGGTAAAGGCAATAGAGGCTGTGGTAACACCAGAGGTGCATACCAAGCTGCCATGATGATGTTCTGAGGGGGCAAAGGATTGGATTGAGTAGCAGGTATGTGGATAATAGGAATACTAGGACCAACAACACTCTGTTGAGCTGATTTAGGATGACAAAACCCCAAGTTTTTAATGAAATGAATGTCAGGAGGGGTAGATGGGGGAGTCTCTCTATCCCTAATGTGTTTAACACTGTGATATGGTGAACCCGGAAGCTCAAGGTCTGACTGGTCTAGAGCACTGGATGACTTAGTTCTTGGTAATATTCTTTGTGAGTCTAAGTCAAAAAGAGTGTTTGATAGAGCTGTAAAGTTTTCTGGTGTAGAGTTAGCTCTATGGATGTGTCTGGAAATAGTTGGCTTTCTAGGGGTGGGAGATTTTCTAATAATGCTCTCAGGTTTGTCAACTATTTCAGGTGGGTTTGGGTTAGGTTAAGCTCTAGTATGAATGGTTCTTGAAGCCAGTATGTTTGTCTTCAAACAGAGAAGCTTAATCCTGCTTGTTCTTCTAATATGGTTGATGTCGTAATGCAACTCTGGTCTCCTAGTGGAGTCTTATGAAGACCAAGATAATCAGCAGGCCTACTGATCACCAGTGGAGTATTTAATCATTAGGGAACTATGGAGTCACCAGGTGGAAGCTTTAGAATGTTTTAAGAAGGTATACTATCCACCACAGTGATTACCACCAAACTCAGGCTACTATGGTATTCTTTGAGTTCTTATAAGTATTTAAAGGTGTGTTTTACTCAAATATTCCCCAGCAGAGTCGCCATTATGTTGGAGATGACAATGGGACACAAGACCAGGAAGTAGAAATTAAAGGCACTCAGATTTTTTCCCCCGTGGAGTCACCATTATGTTGGGGTTCCTATGTTTTGGCAAGTTTTGAAATACCAAAAGATAAGACAACATCAAAACTGCTTTGGGACCTCAGGATCCAGCCCTCCTGGGTCCAAAGAGGGATCTCTCTATAAAGGCAAAGGTATATGTCTTTGAAGCTTGATTTGAAGGTATTAGGCTAGTTATAAGGCACAAGGTTTGTTTTGTTTGTTTGTTTTTTTGGTTGTTGGGAAGCATGAATGGAAGGGTTTAATACAAGACAAAGGATGAGAAAAGAAGATTTTAGGCAAAGGAGGGATGATTCGAAGAGCACTCAAGACCATTGGGCCATGGAGTCATCAAAGGGATTACTTACTATTCAGTATCCAAGGCTTTCAATTGGGCTATTCATCTAAAGCATAGGATCTTAAAGATGATAGTGTGGTGTGAAATGGTAAGGAAAGAAGGTGAATGACAAGGAAACCTCCAAGGTGACCATTCAGGAATCATATCTAGGGACAGGACATGCCATTAGACACCTATGATCCACCTCCTAAAAGGTTAACTCTTCAGACAAAGGAACATAAAAGATTTAAACACAAAGGTGAAAACCTGAGATCAGAGAAAGGCTTTGAACTTTCAATGATTCGGCATCCAACTTAAGGGAGCTTAGAAAGGTTCAATTGATTAAAAAAGACCCTAGTGAGATAGAAACAACATTATAAACTCCCAGTATCCCAATTATTTCAATTAAAACCCAACAAGAACATATAAGAATAGATTCATAAATTCATACATCAGCTAGTAGTGAATAACAGCTACTACAATGGTTAAATTATCCCGAATAAGTTCTTAGATAACACAATCAGTAGAAAAAATTAAAGATAAGAAGAGCACGGGCATTAGGGTACCAAGCAAGGGTATATCCTAAGCCATATTTCTGATTCTTACTAGAGAAATGAAATGTAATGAATCACAGAAGGAAAATAGAGACAAAGGTAGAAAACATCACCGCTGCTTTAAATCAAGATCCAAAGAAATATGCTTGTCATATTAAAGAGAAACAACAATAATATACAAAATTTTCTAATAGCTTGACATTCAGTCTGAAATCATCTTCCGCAGCTTATCTTACAACTTTACACACATAACTATATCTCAAGAGAAATAGCTTACAATTCATAGATATCCGATCAACAAACAACAACAACTTTCCTCATGAGTTTTATATATGAAAGAGAGGCAGAGGAGGTAGATGAAACACTAAATGAAACATTAAAACAGAGGTAGAAGAATAGGGCTTTAGGCCCATTCTGTCTTAATATCTATGCATTGATTTTTGGTACTCTTTGGAAGAAAGAGTGGTCTTCGACAGGCTGATATTAATTCTGGGTATGTTTCTTGATGTACTTTCGGCTGCAGTACTCTGTAGTACTTTGGTGATAATAAATAGGCAGATGAATGACTTTTAGATCTGCCATAATACATAAAAATGCTTCTGGTAACATTAGGACTTTCAATCAGGGTGGAAATCTTCTCAGGAACACGATATAGAATAAAAATAGTATGGGGGCTTGTCCTTTCACGAGAAAGAACCTTCTGCTGATGTGTGACATTGATAACATTTTTTTTTCTGTGCTTTAGGCCTTATTATTCCTTCTGTGTTAATCATAAGGTCTTAAATCAGGTAAAATTTCCCTTTAAACATTGAATTAAAGCTTAAAATATTCAATTATAGGATTTAAAAATATTTAATATATTACTGATACTCTTTGTCGCTTCTGTGACTCTCTCCGCCTGTGAAAATGGAGTTTGAAAGACCCTGGAGGCTTTAAAATATTTAATATATTACTGATACTCTTTGTCGCTTCTGTGACTCTATCCGCCTGTGAAAATGGAGTTTGAAAGACCTTGGAGGTTTTACATGGAGTTAATACCCATGATTTGGATAAAATATGTGTTTAAACCTCCTCAGGAGTCTTCCCTGCAATCTCAGGCTCTGAAAATGGCCTTCTCTGCGCTCTGTGTCACTATGACAGTGACTGTGAGCAATGGCAATTTCCACTGCCTGTAACCCTACAAAACACACAAATATTTTAAGAAATCCATGTGGGGGAGGATGGATGCAGTGGAAGGCTGTGAGGATGGCAGCGCAGCAATGGTGTATGCGGTGGATGCAGTGAAAGACGGCTACAAAATGCTGTGAAATGGTGGAAATCTGATCTGATGAAGGTTTGGTGGAGAAATGGACGTGGACTGTTCGATCAGATCTGGAGGTGGTGATTGATGGTAGTGATTAACTGATGGAGTGAATTTGGAAGGTCAGGCGATATGAAATTAACTTTAATGTTATAACATAAAGTTGTGGTGTTAGGCGGAATGATATAACCCTTTAATGTAAAACATTAAAATTTTAATGTGGGCGGAAGAAATGGTTTTTAATGCAAAATGTAAAGTTTTAAACTTTGGTGAAATGCAAAGGAAATGTATGAAAATGAAATGAAAATGGTCGTGAATGGTGGGGCCAGGCATGGGTGGAGGGTGATTTAATATGGAATGTCAGATATCAAGAGGAGATCAACAACTGAGATGATCCGATGAAGTTCTTTGATTGCCTGATGGAAAAAATGTGAATGGAGAACGCGATGCATTGTGGGTTGTTGATCTGTATAGATCAATGGTCGAGATTGTTAAATAGAATTTCGGGAAAAGAAGTGGGGAAGTTGTTTTTAGGATAAAAATCATTGTTTTCGCGCGATGAAAAGGGAGGAAGGCAGTTTCAACTTTTTGAATGCGATATAGGTCTCCGACTAACACGTGGCATTTTGAAACCACCTATATCGCGTGAGTTAAAACTGTTAAAATTTGGATGCAGAACAAACGCAATATGGATGCTGGCCATTGGATCTGGTACTGCGAGATTCAACGGTGGGAGATGGACTGCGATATGAGGAGATGCACGGTCGGTAAGGTGGGGGCTAATCAAAGGTGGTTTGATTGTGAACCGTCCGATCAGTGCGATGGACGACTGAGATCTATTGAGGAGAAACAAAGGTGGAGGAGTTGGTTAGTGGTCGGGAGTAATCCTGGCCGTCGGATCGAGAGGGATGAATGGCCAGGATCTAATCGGAACCGGAGGAGGCAGGGGCCAAAACTCCGATGGTGTGAAGGAGCAATTGCATCTGGACCATCGAATCAGTGGAAGATCGACAGCTGTGATTTGATCGAGGGTGACCAATCGGGGACACAAGGGTAGAGTGAGGACAAATATTGACCATCAGATCAGCGGAAGATTGATGGCCAGGATTGCATAGGGGGAAACGGAGGGTGGCATAATAAAAAGTTTCGATTGGCGATGGGCGCAAGATTGTGATGGCTGTTGAATTAAAGGGGAATCAACAGTGGAGATGGCCATCAGAGGGTTTACAAAGGAATGTAATGGGGTGTTATAAGACTTGTGAGGACCGTTAGATCTATTAAGATCAACGACGGATATCGCTCCCGAGACTGATAGAACAAATACACCTTGCATCGGAATTTTTCAAATAGCAAAGGGAAAAAATGCATCGCAACAAACTTCCGATGCGATTAGCACTCTATGACTTAGCGCTTGGTTTCATGGAGGGGAAGTGGTTAAGGGGCTTGGATGAAAGGGGCTAAGCCTGTTATATGTACAATGGATGTCTTTTAAGCCAAAAGAGGGTTTTTGAGGCTTAAAAGAGGTTTTCGGTAGAGGGAAAAAAGGATTTTTAAGCCGAACAAAGGGTGTTTGTAAGGTTTAAAGGGGATATGGGATGATTTAGTAGGCTTATGAAGGGATTTTTGGGAGTCAAAGGGGAAAATTGAGAAAGGGAAAAAAGGGTTAAAATGGGGGATTTTGCAGGGATACAAAGGGGCAAATGGAGGCTTTTCTGAGAAAATTTTTTTCACATACATTGAGGCTTTTTGGATGGAAATAGCAGTGAAGATATTTTCAAAGGCAAAGGACACATAGAGGCTTCAAGAATGAGATATTTTCATAGGAAATGTATCTCTTGAAGGTTCAGAAAAATATTTAGCCACCTGTTTAATTGACAAAAAATTCATAGGCGGCTAACAGGGTGAAACATTAAAAATATCTTAGATGAGAGTTCTAAAAAATATCAGTCGAGAATTTGAGTTGACTATTTTCTCAAACGAGAAATTTAAAATTTCACCCAAATTTTGGCCATCCGCCAAAAAGTGTTTCCCAACTTCGGGTTTTTACCCTTAGGTTAGCTAAGATTTGATGAGTTGATCGTTGCTGAGATAGAGCAAGACAAAGATTTGGTTTGGCAGGGTCAATGTGCATCTTGAGAAGCTATTGAATAATTCAAAAAGAAACAATAGCCTCCAGAGGCACATGGTGAGACACTATTTCACTAGGAACCAAATCGCCAAAGTCAGGGTTAAGAAATTGAAGAAAAATCTTAAAGAAACTTGAATTAAGATAAAGGAGAAAGATAACTTGGATTTTCTAGCTGAGGTATCCCTAGCTATCTATTTCATCCTTCAAGGATGCCATGGACCCAGATTAATTTTTTTTTTGTCATTTTTGGTATTTTTTGAGATTTTTCAAAAAATCTGGAAATGTCATATTTATAGAAGTGTTGCACAGTGGCGCGATGCTTTTCCTTAGACCCTAAAAATGAGGATTTTTATATATGGTTGGATTTATCTTGCAATGTAATTTCTAGATATGGTATCACGTTTTCATGACACCCCCTAGTTTTGGAGAAAAAACCAAAAAATACCCTCTTTTTCATGCTTCTGCCATTGTTTTTGCCTGTGCATGGCGCTTCTAAAGTAAGCTTATGAAAATGAATTTTTGAAGGCCTTGTAGGAGGTATTTTCTCAGTTTCACGATTTGGTTGGATAAAGGGCATCCAGAGCTACCTATCCCAATCTTCAACTTAGCAGGAAGATGCCTTAAAGCCACCCAAAATTTCCCTAAAAGTGGTGCGACAGTTCTGCTGAAAAGTGTTGACACTTCTGTAAGTGGTGTGACACTTCTGTCTTGGATCTTTCTAGATAGGTGTCAATGCAAATTGGTCTAAATATCGAGGTTACAACTGTCCTATGAGGTTTTTTTTGGATAAGAGAGTTTTTTTTTGCCACTCATTGTTGAGGAATCATGTAATTACTCAAGGAGACAAAGACTCCTAGTTATTAGCTAAATTTGGGGGGATTGTTTCTAACTTACCTAAATTCTAGGTAATGACTCATTAGGTGCATTTATGATGTATTTTGGTTTAGGTTTCGACCCAATGAGGTGTCATATTCTCTATTTTCTATATGTATTCTAACTCAAGTCATTTATAGGTTGGATCGTTGTTATTTGCAATGTAGAGCTTATGTACAATTTTTTTTTTAGTGAAATCAAAGACATGTTGCAACTATAGTTTTGGGACTATAGTGGTATGAATATTAGCATTGTTTTTTCTCAGTAACGCCATCAATTTGAATTTTTATGCTTCCATGAAATTACATGTATGCTTCTATATGATCAATCTTATGAGTTTATGAACATAATTCTTGTTTTTTGTGCTATGTTTTATAATATTTTCATAAATTTGTTTTACCTCCTCTGATGAATGAATTCATGAATATGCTCATTCTGAATTTCTCTCTCTTTTCAAACCCTATACCAAAATGACAATTTAAGTGTGATTCTAAGTATACCTACCTGACCTCATCTTCATCTCTATAGTTGTACCTTTGAAATCAGACTTAAAACCTAGACCTAGTTCCTTGTCTGACATTCATATCCAACAAAAATTCAAAATAAAGCCATAATTCACAGAGCTTATACCTAGCCTAAGATCATTACATCTCTAGTCACCTCATTGAATGAAAAAGTGACATTGAGAAAGCCTTCTCTGGTTTGGTAGGGCTAGCTATCAAATCTAAATATTGGTTTGAGGTTACCTCCTTTAGTCTCCATTCTCAGCCTTGGGAAACATAGGGGGTGATACTAGGATGGTAGGGGTGACAACATACATTATGATCCATGCATGTTGACGAAGATAACAAACCCACTTTGGTAGATGGAAACATTGTTCCTATTCAAATATCTTATTTCAAATCCTTGGTGTCAACACCCACACACATGCACAACTAAACAACGACAATATCCATGTCTCTCCAAAAATGAAAGTTAGATTGCAAGAAATACCTAATCATACCAGGAACAAAATGATCTCATATACACAAATAATGTAGAAAGGGAAACAAAATTGTTATTCATGAATAATAACAATGCAATAGACAGTTGTACCTTTATATATGTATAATTCTTCTATGATCCCTTGCTTCTTTTTTTCCCTTGACTAACTCATAAGCTAACCTCATTCATGAAGCAAGTGAGGGCCTAATCTAGTGGTATATATACAACATAGCAAGGTACTTTGACTATTTTCTCCTCCCTTCCACTCCCGAGAGGGTTTCATTATAAAGGTCATTCCTAGGTCTCAGAGGATGTATCTAGACACTTAAGGACCAAGAGAAGTTAGGCTTGATTGGACGTGAAATGGGTGGATACAATTCATGGATAGACTTGATGACATGCAAAGCAAGAAATTACAAGTCATGCAAAAATTTCATTCTTAATTATGAGATTTTTCCAGTTAACTATGAATATTCTTCTCAATTATGAAATGACTATTATTTAATAATTATGCAATTGTAAAAAAATAAATATGAGAAATTACTCAATTATTTAAATCAGCCCTATAACATTTAATAAAGTCCTTATAAAAACGATATGAGTTAAATCAAAGCTAAACGGGGATTCATTCTAGCTATCAACTATATGGAGTTGAGCTATGGTTCCTCTTACTGAAATGGAGTGGCAAATAGGGTTATAACACTTGCAAAGAGTACAACACCTCAGTAGCAACAGCTACCAAGTCAAGTGTAATCAAGAGAAAGTGTAAAACATAAACGGATAGGTGAGCACGTGATATAAAAGAGAGATTTTTAACCTATTCATTTTCCCACCATCTATGCCTCTAGAGCTTGTTGAGTGGCATTCAAATATGAAGCAGAATTCTATATAATGACTTGTGCTGTATTGTTTTCCTTGAGATCAATGCTGACACACACATAAAAATAGGAATTAGTCAGACCCCTTATGTGGCCAAACAAAATTCACTAAATTCACTTAAATGCTTCTATTTTGCATGTTGGTACAACTTGGTTAATTTTACCAAGTAATCGAAACAAGCATAAATTCCTTTCACAAATTCGCTGCAAGCAATGTAACCTCCATAGCATTTGTTACTACATCACGAACATTGCAATCTTTTTGTATTTAGGTATAATACTCCTATTTTGAAATTTCATCTTATTATCAATAATTCCATTAAGGGAGAATGTAATAAGAAAAAACCTAAATATTATAATACTAATAATTATATATATAATATTAATTAGGCTAATAAAATGTGAAAGGGCACACATAAACTCATCTTGTGATGAGTTAATGTGTATAAGTGTGCTATCATAGGACTCATTATAACACATTATTTTTTATCAATCACTTATTATTCAAAATATCTTTATATAATTATAGAAATATTTTGACATTTAATAATAAACAAGAACCTATTTACTACAATTGATCTCAAAGTGATTATCTCATCTAATTATTAGTTAAATCCATATTCACCTAATTAATTTAAGTAGTTGCAATTCATTCCATATGTAACCTCAACCGTTGTGTTGTCTCATTTTTTGTATATATTATTATTCATTAGTGCTTAATTTTTTATTGCAAAATTTCTATACCCATACACATCATTCTCTTTTTTTTTATATGTTATTATTCATTAGTACTTTTATATTGAAAAGCGTTCATACTTGACTAAATGAGCCATCTTTAAACACAAATTTCATAACCATCACCTCCACTCTCAATGTCATATAATTTGCATGCCATCTTTTTCTTCTATCATGTACACTCTTTTTTTTATATCTATTTTTTGTTTAGCAATATATTTTTTTTATTTTTATTTTTAAATATAAGATTTAACTTATCTTATATAACTCACCTACTCTCACCTACTCTCATTCATAATCAAAATTAGATATTTTATATTTCAAATTTACTTTCTATTATCTTATAAGTCAATTTTAACCCAAAAATATATTAAATTAAATTTGATTAAAAAAAAATAATTAAAAAAAAATATACATTCTATACTCAACCTATAGCTATAATTTTAATGTAGTATTTCATTAAAATTATAGGTTGGGGATAGAATGTGTTACTCACGGTTTGCTTGTGATAAGACATTCACATTATGTCTTTTCATGCTCGACATCAACCAACAAACGTTGCGTTTTAACATTTTGTATTCAGTGATAATTTAAAAAACCAAACCCTGTTTTGTTTATACGCTGCATATTTTCTTTCGATTTAAAAAATAGCATATATATTATAAACAAAGTGTTCATACGCATATAACTTGACAATGAATTTCACGTGTATTGGCTTTGTAATTAGTGGCAATCACTATGACATTATTTGCTTTGTAATTATCTCAACATGCGAAAGAACATCCCATGTTGGCTTCTTATGGTTATTAATAATTTGATCCAAAAAATTCAACGTCGACCTCAACCATTGCATAACCATGAGGTAATCATTGTTTTTTTTATTGGTTAGGTTATATAAGCTCATATGGTTAACATATTTGATTTGTGGCTTGAGTAATCGTGATTTAGAGGTATTTAAATCATTAAAATTACTTGAGCATTGTATCTTTTCTGAGTCACACTAGTCCTTAGCATGGATGGATTTTTCTCATGAAATTTCAAACTGATGTCTTTTACACCACATAGTGCCTTAACAAAACACCCCTGAGCTACGCCTCGTAAGATTTTTGGGGAAACTATTGTGATATATATATATATATATATATATATATATATATATATATATATATATATATATATATAATAAACAAAATTACTAGTTTTTATATTAATATGGATCTAGTTTCAAGACCATAACCTTTTACATCTGCAATTAGATTTTCATATAATTGGCTCAGAGATGTCCAAAAAAGACTATACTTCCTACCGCACTTCCTACATAAAAATATTCTAAACTAATATCTTCTATATATATTCTAGAAAGCTCCTAAAAGTAAAACATATTTGCACTACATAATTTAAAGATGGATTATTCTGCATTGACCTCTCCTACTATTGATTTGACTTCAATAATTTTGATGTATGCTTGCCTAGACTCACTTGGAGCTAGGATCTGGGACGTTTCTGCTAGCACCTCTGCCTTTTCGAGCTACTCTAGTTCTTCTAATTGGTGTGCTTTGATCGCTTATTTTCCTTGCTCACCCGAGCTAAGCTCCTCTAGTCCTTTTCCTCCCACATGTTCTAACCTTGCAAATAAGAGGTCTAGCAGTTCAATGTGCAATTGAAGCCTTTCTATTTTAGTCTAGATCAGACTAATATTCTAATTCAACGGATTTAATTATGCCTTTACCTTTGTATCCTGCATATCCCCTTGTCTGTTCAATAACAACATAACATGTTTCGTTGTAGCTATGAGATAATCCAGATGAGAACTAAATCCCTCTTTCTGTGACGTTGATGGCATTGCCATGAATAAAACCTTGCAACTGACCTTTCTCGTCACCCTGCGTTTGAACATCCAAATTCACACTGCTGTTGAGAATTTGATGCACCTTCATTCCTTATATCCATACCAGCCTTCCATAATCGAGACATTAATCATCCCTCCGTCTTTAATGCATTCACCTAGCTATGTACCCCCGACTGGCTAAACATTTGATTTCTGTGCTGAATCCACTGCAAATCTCGTTGTTCTCCATTAATACGTTGTACCTTGGGTATGTTTAAAGATCTTCATCTGCATGGACATGACAACATAACCCCTTCTTGCATTTATTGACAACACGATCTATCCTCCATTTGTCCCAACTTGTCCTTGATGTTAAACAATTTCGCTATGTGGATGCTTGAGTCCAATTCCCAATGGGAGAATAGAGCCACAATATGGGAAGGTGGGTGATACTTATGTTTCTCACGACATGGTAGTGGGTTGAGACTAGGACGTCAAGGCACTTGCCTCTTTATTCCTCCACTATTACCATTTAATTCATTTAACTTTCTAGGCCTTTGAGAATTTATTACAAGGATCATGGTATGGGGAATACAAGCCATTACTATTCATCTTTAATCAACATTCCTTGTTCTAAAGTAACTCCCCTATTTTTCAAGGCATCCATCTTTGAATTTAGATGCCTTTTGATCTAATAAAATTTAACTCTTTAAAATTTGCCCAATTGTATTCTTATTCTTTTCAACATAAAGGATTTAATCTAATTGACAATCTCTTAGAGGTTGAAAGCATGTTGAATGACTATCATAAAATCTCCAAATACCATTAGTTGACGAATGTTACTGAGATAGCTCACTCTAACTCTCACAACAATGCTAAAAATTCAGGTTAATGGTTGGAAGAGATTCTAATTCTGGCATATTATAACTCTATTTCTTCATCGAATCGATAAATAACCCTTCCCACTTCTTGTGTAACATAACTCTCTGCAATTTCCTCTACCTATGTTAACTCCTCCATCAAAAAGTTGGAATGGTAGGTCTTGGGGAAGCTTTCAATTCAAGATGAAGATAGTGTGGGAATGCTACGAATTTTATAAAATTGATTCGGAATATTGGCTGCACCACCACTAATTGAAACCAAATCTTTTGGTACAATCGTTGGAACAATCACCGCTTGTTTGTGAATAAAAAGGCACTTCTCTAAACCTTGAACAAGAAATTTCCCCTTATGCCAATGTTTGTATGTTATCGTCCCCCCTCTACGTGGCATGCTCTGTGTAGTGTAGCATATAGAAGTAAGGTTGAACCAAAACACTATAGCCAATTTTAAATTTATAATGATAGTATCCTTATGGATGAGTGTTAGGATACTTGGGTAGACATATTTCTCCATTTTTTCTCTACATGCGTGTTTGGTTGTAAATTTATTTTGCAATACTATAAAGATCCCTATTTACCATGATTTTTAGGCTCACGAAGGTATCCTCTTTTCCTTCATTTTTTATGTTGCATAAGTATACATTAAAAAATGGTAAGTTATAAATTGCATTGTAAAATTATTGATATAATAGTGATAGTGATGCTCTTACCAATATTATAATTGAGTCGCTATATGCTTATTTGCTCAACCTCAATCTCCCTTCTTTGTATGGCCTATTCATTGGATGTCTGAACATGAATAAAATTTTTGTATATGTTATAAATCACATCTTAGAATTATTTGTATGAAAGTTGTACTAACTCCATGAAAGGAAAAGATGTACCAACTCCACAAAAAGAAAAGATGCAGTGGTATTAGTGGAGTTGACAACGATGATTAGAATTAAGGAATTCTTTAGATTTAAGGAAGAAGAATAAGTAAAAATGAGTTGGAAGATATTTTTTTAGAAACATCCCCTTGTGTACATCTCATCTAAATAAGAATAACATAGTTCGAGAGATCAAATATATAATATAATAGAAAAGATGAGTAGTAGCAATGAATGGAAGCATAAAAATAATAAGAAACTTGAACTTTACAATGGAATTTGTAAAAAACAATATGACGAGTAGATTTAGTTCAATGGAATGTGTAAAAAACAATATGGCCACTAGATTTCTCATGTTCCATGGCACTATGAGCGATGATATAGAGTAAGAGTGGTCCATGTGTGAAGTCATTTTGGCGAGGGAACAATATTGTCAATGAATATAAGATGACACAATTAAAAAACACATTTTTGAGTAGAATTTTAATATAAAACCAATGTATTAATAACATAAACTTAAAAAATTTATGAGATAAGGACTGACCTAATTAAGGAGTTTTAAAAGTCAACATATGAATAACAAAGCATTATAGAGCTAAAGGAAGTAAAACAAGTAGTAGGAGAATGATTATAGGACTATGATAAGAAATTTAAGGATGGCTTGGACACATTGACCTTTGAGATTTAAGAATTCTAACATAAAGAATGGCGCATCGTAGAAGTAATGCCTAAAATTTGGTTTTCCCTCACTTAGTATAAGACATCCTTGTGAGTAGATACATTGGAAATTTCAATGCCTCTTGAATTTACAAGGGGATTGATATAAACACTCTTGAGATTGACAGGAGTTTAGAATAAATTGGCTACTTTGACTAATTAGCTACTAGAAATGGGAAAAGGTAACAACACAAGAGATTATATATGGTGTACCCTATGGAGAATACATGGCCACCAAATAAATGAGTTCCCGCTTATCAATAAATATATTATGACTAACACACTTATTCCATTTTTGAAAGGTGCAAAACCGAAATGGCGTAAGGTATGTAAATATTGGGGACACCATCCACGTTGATGTCTAATGCTAGTAGGTGTCAGTTAGCACACTATCTTTCAAGTTGTGTAAGTCCATGGGATACCATGTGAATAATTGTAGGTTACTAGACCTGATGAAGGATCATATGACAGATGCATATAAAGTACAAGGATTAGTAGGCGATGTGAATAGAGGAGGATATAGAGGATGAGGATGAAAATGAGCATATAATGGACCACTGAATTACTATAATTATGTAGTAGCAGGAAATTATTTTTTGAAATTATATTGAGCAACACTCTCTGTGTGAGCATTGCCATGGTACAAAGCACAAGACTCAAGATTTTCCAAAACTAATAGTAAAATGGGAAGTTAAAACAAGGAGATTCGACATTGTTTCTCTAAAGTCTTGAAGTGGAGAAGAAGGGAAAGTAGCAATAATGAATATAGTAACACAAAAGGAGTGAAAACTAGATTGGATAACGAAAAGAGACTAGCAAGTAAAATTAAGGAAGAAAATCTAGTGCATTTGAAGTTTAATGGAATAGGTAGAAACAATTCTTGTGTGATGCAACGAAGACTTTGTAGAACACATAAATGACGAGGAAAGAAATATATATAAATAGGGCCAAGAATATTCAACTATAACATCAAGTATGTGATTTTACTAAATTTTGCATTAGATTACTAAATAATCAACAAGTTTCTAGAAAATTAAGAAAAAACTTAGTAAGATGGGTAGTCATATTAGAAGATGATGCACCTATTTTAGCCTCTCTCTGCTTGAAACAAATGTAAAACATGTTAGACCTAAGAATTTTGCGATCCATAATGTAGATGAATTTCTTTTGGATTAATCACATCATTAGGATTTGGTCGATGTTTTGAACCAACTAATGTGGTTCATCCTCGGGACAAGGTGCAAAAGCTCATCGATCTTAATGAATAAATAATGGGGATGAATCTGTTAGCATTGGAATCATCACTTGAATTGTATCAAGTGCCTGACCAGACACATATTAAGCTAAAGGGATTTTCTTATAGTGAATTATGATTTGGAGGGTGGTTGAAGTTCTCACACACTGGAAAATAAAAATATTTTGAACAAATAAATCACGCACACATATGAATGTACTAGTATTTGATGTGGTAGCAAGGATAAGTTTGTATTCTAATGGTCAGGAGAATATGAAAAGAACAATGGGTCTATATGATAGAAATCCACTGTTAAGATGAAAGGAAAATAAAATATTTTAGACCTATAATATAATGATGAAAGAAATCTTATTCAAGACTTACAAGAATCTCATCACACATTTAAAACATTTTTGTCACAAGGAAATCTTACAAACAGGCTTACCATACATATTTTATCCAAAAAAAGTGAAAAAATAGACTGATAAAAATAGATAATCATGTACAGCTATATCATAAGACTGACAAAAACATGAGACAACATATTTAGATCACAATCTGGAAATGAAGCTATAAGATATGGAAACACATAAAGAAATTACACAATACACACATCAAATCATTCATAAATCCTCAAGATTGGATTTGGATGTTATAAACTCAAAAAGTATACAACTCGGGAGGGAATGAGATGAACAACTCATGAATCCTTTCCTCATTTATTTTTATATAATATATACAAAAATGTTATATGTTAAAGCTCCACAAAAAGTGCAAGTCCGTTGTAGGAACTTTATTACAACTTTCTAGATTTAGCAAAGCTTATCTTAAAAATAACATATAGGCAGTTTGATATACAATATTTGGTTTACACGTGCATTAAGACAGAGCTTGATAATATGGAAATAGAAATGGCTGAGTTGATGTGGCTAACTTCTCCTTGATTTCTGGAAAAACTTTCTCCTCAAAAAGTGCAACAGCTAACTGAAAATGACACTTGGATCTTTATCCACAAAAGTGTAAGAGTAACCAACTGAAAATGACACCTGGAAGACAGCTTCACTAGATAGCACTTGGTAGGAAAAATATTACCACGGAGGCAGCATATACTTTATCACCATCAAATGTCATTCTTCAATACCAAAATGAAGAGCTACCCTTTTATCTTCTTATCCAAATTCTAGAGAAAATAGCTACTTTTCAGAAAAGGTAGCTATTTCTGATAACTCTCTAGATAGGCCCATAATGATATGATTCTTTAGATTTTCCTTGTTTTAGATATTTAATCATTAAAAATCTAGGACATAATCCAACAACCTAAGATATTCTGCCTTAGTGACCCTCTTATTTGGTTTTCTCTTTTCTGCTTGTTTCTTCTTTTGAGCTTTCTTCTTCCATGGATCATTTTTTGGACTCTCATTTATATTTATTATCTCATCTCTAAGAGTAGGATTAGCTATGATCTTGCTAGCTATCCTGAGATTATATTTTGGTCTGGTAGGAGGCCTTTGAATATATGGATTAGGAATATTTGAAGGCCTTATTCTTCCATGGATGAATCTGCTTTACTTCTCCTCTTCAAACTATGTTTCACTAAACTCTGTTTCACTACTCTCTTCCTCAAATGATGAGTATGAGTGGATTGTTACTTTCCTCTTTCTCTTAGCTAATTAAATAAGAGATGAATAAACTTGAGCTATTGTTGGTTCCTCTGTTGTAGTGTCTCAAACTTTACTCTTTGCCTCAGCTGATGTTTTTGGAGAGGAATAAACATGTGCCAGTGTGGTTCCTCTACTGCTGGAGTCACATTGACTTCTTCTATCTCTTTTCTAGTCTCTAGAATAGGGCTTGGTGCTAATGTTTTAGGGGTGGCCTTATCCACACTACTAGCTTCCACTGAAGATCCTTTTGATAGAATCGGTCTCATTCTGCATTTATTTCTTGTATAAGAAGCCACTTATTCCTTGTGTTTAGAAATAAATTTTTTGTCAAGTAGAGTGGCCTTTTGTTTAAACCTTCTTGCATTTTCTTGCCTGAAAGACTCCAAGGTTTGTGGTTCCTTAGGTAGCCTTCTCCGTATAAACTTCTTTTGTTGGTTGCATCATATGTACAGGAATGGTGGTTTTAACTCCATCTCTTCTAATTGAGCTTCTTGTTTGCCTTCTTGATCGCGAAGAAAATTGACCAGCTTGTAAAGGGGTCAGTATAGGTGCAATGCATGACTCCTCCTCCTGGGTCTTCTACTTTTAAGGCCTTCCCACTTTTCTCCTTGAATTAAAACTACTGAAACCAAATGATACACCACCAACATTTTGATTAACCACTAGTGATCAATATTATGGAGAGAATAATGTGGGGTTCATTGTATCTTTCGAGACATTTTTAACAGATATTTGTAGAGGAAGAATGAGAGGTTCATAGGTCTAGAGCCTGAAATATGAGATAAAAACCTCATTTGATACTGATGCACTGTGGAAAACCTACCTTCACAGGTGATATAATGATGCACTGTGGTGATAAATCCCTGCGATTCAGGCTTAAAATAGAAAATATGGACACTAGGGGTCCAATCCACATTTTCATGCTCAGATTTAAGATATGCATTTAAATCTTCTCTAAACAAAGTTTTTGTTTTATACCATGACTCACCTATAGCTGACATTTGGGTAGCTTGTGCTATGATGGCCTCTGATATTTTGAAAGTCTGAGACCCCATCTTGACCTGATCTCCATTGAAAGACTCCGCAAATGCTTGAGCAAATGCAACATTCTCCCCTGAGAACTTATTCAAAAACCGATACCATCCAGCTGCCTGAAACTGTGCCTTTGCACGGTGATCAACAAACTTTGTATTAGATGGTTTTGAGCATTTTACCTTACCACTCTTACCCATTTTGTTTTACTAACAGCTAACTCAAATGCTAATGAAAACTTGTAAAACTATGAACAACAACAAGCCACAAAGCCCTAACTACTTGCACGAAGATAACAAACTGCTTGTTGGAGGATAACAAACTCCTTGTTGTAGCTTTCTAGGGGTAAATGGGAAACAATGATCTGCATGCCCTTAATTTTGATGAGGTTGGCTTGATACAAAATCGAATGATTTGAATTTAGGTGCCAACTCACTCCACAAAATATTTCACTCCCCTGAATAATTATCTAACAGCTACTCGTACTTCAGTTTTGATCTACCTCACCTTTAATGAGTAGCATTAGATTAACTAGCCTTAGCAAATAGAATAGCCAACCCCCTTTTAATGAGCCTCTAATAAGAAATAGCCACCTTTCAAAATGGTAATACCTCTTGTTTAGCAGAGCTTCAAAAGAGTAGTGTCTTTTCACCTGAGTAATGCCTTTTCACCTCCTTATACAAATTCTGAAGAAAATAGCTACTTTTCAGAAAAGGTAGCTATTTCTGTGTTTCTTGTGAAACCAAAAATTTCGGGGAAATTGCTACTGAAAGGTAGAAATTTCCTATTATTCCTGAAATAGCTGATGACTCTGACATTTTATCCGTAGCCTTGGATAGAAGATATCATTATGAATAAATAATACTTCTCAAACTAAATCCATGGCCTTAACTACTCAAGGTAGTTAAAAGACTTATTTAGAAGAAAATTAACCCTAATTACTCTAAGACACAAAAACAAACTATTTGACTCAACTTTTTGGATTTTGTTGAAAAAATAAAAAAAATTTGACACATTTCTAAACCCTCAAGGGCCTTCGACCATAGGCTAGGGGACAAGAGAGGATCAAAGACACAAATGAAATGGTGATCAGACTTTGAAAAATTGTAGTGTTAACAACATCATTGCCCAAAAATAGACATTAAGAAGTAGTTGTTAAGACTAGTTTTTAAGAATTAGATGCTAGTAAATTAGTTATTAGGATAAATTTTTTTTTTTTTTTAAATTGTAATAGTTAAGAAATATTATTAAATTAATAAAATTAAATAATTATAAAAATAATTTTTTTAATTAATATAATAGAAAATTATGGGGATAAAAGGAGAAGATCAAATATTTAATTAAAAAGGGCGGAATTAAAATTTATTAAAACGGGGGTTATTATATATATATATTATTATTATTATTAAGTAAAATTAAATAAAGAAAAGTAAAATATTTTAATAAATAAAATTTGAATTAAATATAATAGGAAATTATGGTCAACACTGCAATCTTAATCTTGGTAGATTAAGATTGCAACAGGTTCCAGAGATGAAGTCCATTAAGATTGCAGTGATGCACCTTGAAGGTGCTGACCCATCAGTCATGTGCTTCACCTTCAAGGTGCAGCACTGCAATCTTAATGAACTTCATCTCTGGAACCTTGTTCAACTAAAAGTAGATGTCAAGTTTTTCTACCCAAGATTTGGCAGAACACTTGGGTGACCCATCAAAACTGGGTAAAAATAATCTTCACATAGTGTGGTGTCGATCATGATTCTGAATGAATCCACCACCTCTATGCTAATGGCTTGGTCTTCTATTGTCCTTTATTTGAAAAAAATCTTGAAAACTCAAGCGATCTTTGAATCTTTGATTTTGAGACTCATATTATTCAAAATAGTCTTCAAGGGATTCATGTTATTGAAACCCTTCATTTCCCACAACCAAAAATGTAGGCATGGTAGAGCGTTGGGAAACTTGTGGCTGATGCACTGGTTGATCATTTCAGTGATGAGACATGCCAGAGCCTTCTCCTTGATTAAATCCTTTAGGGGATTCCTTGATTCGTCCCATTCTCATCTCCTTGATCTCTCTATTAAGGTCTTGCATGGTTCTAAGAAGGACCTTTGGGAAATCCTTCCCTTCATCTTCATCTCCAGACAAAGGGGCTTTACCCTTGCCTTCATTATCATTTTTGTAATCAAAATTTTTGCGTCTTCTATTTTGACACCTCTTCTCTCTATCAGTAAGAGGCTCTCCTTCTTCATAATACATATTGGATTTTAGAATGCACCGGTTGTGCCAAGATGATGCTCTGATACCACTATAATATTTCCAAATGGGGAATGCAGCAATACAATGTAGAAAGATAGAAAAATAATGCAGATCATATTTTATATAGAAAGAGGAAAATATGGAGACCTTTCATTTGTTATAACAAAAACAAAACATGTGTAAGAACTGGTGCATAAGATGCATAACAAGAAAAGAAAACGTCTAATGAAAGAAATCCCTCAAAATGAGGTGCTACAACCATACATAAAAACTGGAAAAGCCTTAAAACATTATTTTATTGGCTCTGCAACAGATGTATATTACACATCAGATATAGAGAAAATAAGTGCATAAAAAGTTAGATCTATATCAGATCCATGCACTATGCAAGTTCCTCTAAAGGACCCCCTTTGGGTTTTCAACAAAACACCAAGTACAATATGTACAACTAAGATTTAAGACTACAGATCTACTGAAATATTTAGATATGGAAAGTGTAGCTAAAATTATATAGGCAATAGAATATCCTCCTCCAATAGATCTCCAAAGTGAAGGATATATCCCCAACGCTTAGAAAACTAGCTCTCCAAATGGTGTGCTAAACCACCCTTCAACTGCACCTACAGGAATAACACAGATCTAGATCTATACTGCACTGTAGGGATCAAAATTAGGTTGGCATCATGCCAAGATATGAAAATGGTGCTCAATGCCTTCAATAATGTCCTCCCAATGAAGTAGAAACCTCCTCCACTGAATAGGAGCACTGAAATGGCCTAGATTAGATCTAGTCTCCACTTGCTGCAGCTTGCAAAACAACCAAACGCTCAACAGGATTTGTGTTGTAGTTGAAAGAAGAAGCTTGGCCCTAAGCTAGATAGTGGAAAATGCAATACAAACTCTTCCAAGAGGTACTCAATGGAAAGAGGTGGGAATCCCGATCAGGAACACCCATGCTAAACATCATTCAATCTCAGCTAAACAACAAGAGAAACATATATGTCTAACTAGACCATATATTCAAAAAATATGATAAACATCAACAACCTTCTAATGCTTCCATCCCCTTCCTTTTATAAGACAAGAGCTTGCAAAACCCTAAACCACTTCTAGTGAGATCACTTCTTTCACACAAGGCACCTCCATCTAAAATTGCGTTGTCTGTCATTGATGGCCACTCCTCCATGACAGCACTGTAGATTTGGTCAAGGTTGACCCAGTCAAAACGTCTAGCCCCTTTCACACCTAAGGGTGCTTGATTTTAAAGCCAAGATTTAGCCTTTTCATATTTGGCATTGATTTAGTCATTATTAAGGAGTTTTATGGACCTCCAATTACTCTTTTATTCTTTAAATAATGTAATAAAAAAATTGAATATTCCAATTAACTCATCACTAATTGGGAACATTATACACCAGAAAGTTACCTTATGAGCTGGTGTATGGCAGGGCGGTGGTTTTCCCCCTTCAAATTGCTCTACAGGCAGCCAAATTTTTGCAAGGCAGTGAGGAGGAACCAAATGACCTTGTCGGGAGCATGAATCAGTTGGTAGAACTAGATGAAACCAAGGCATAGGTAAACATCAAGTTGGTTGACTACCAGGAAAATATGAAATGCCTATTCGACCAACGAGCGAAAGACAAAGAGATCCAAACAAGGGACCTAGTATTGTGATGGGATGTCAGGCTGTCAGACAAAGGTAAACACGGAAAGTTTGAATTTCTCTGGTTCGGACCTTTCAGGGTGGCAAAAGTCAAGGGAAATAATACCTTTGCATTGGAAAATTTGGAAGGTGATCTTATTGAGATGCCTGTGAACGAGCACTTTCTCATGCCCTATTTTCAGCACTGATATTGGCCGCAAGGGCCCATTGTATATATCCTTCAAAATGTACATATATCATCTTTTATTTTCACATGCATTTCCATTCTATTCGTTTTTAATCAGAATTATCTAAAGTTTTTGATAATTGTCCTGGGTATGTTAACAAGAACACAAGAGGGTGGTATGCGAGTTCTTGACACACTAAAGAATGAGTTTGTCATCCTCAATGGCGCCAATGTTGGCTTGTGACTCCCATAATGAAAAACATAGTGCAAAGAGCTATCAATTGGAAGATAGGAAGGGGAAAAGTTGGAGGATAAAGGCAGACGTCACAGTCTTCTGGTGGTCGATAATGAGAAGGTGCCACCATGATCGCACCTCTCCCAGAGCTGCTACGTTCCCATGAAAATGGTGGAACATCCACCAATAATGGTAGTCTATAGTCGTTTCCGACGGCATTCAAGAGAGTGGGGGTGGTCGAAATCGACCCGCCTGAGGAGATGACGTCAGCTCTCCTTACAGCCAATAAAAAAAGTTCTAGGGGAGGAAAACAGGAGACGGAGGCCATTGTTTGACTCGACGAAAACTAGAGGGGCACATGAGCACATAGCTCATGCATGTACATTGCAAGGTAAGGTAAGTTCGGTCGGGGTATGAAGGTCAGTACTCCCATTTTTGGCACGTGGCCCCCACCTACCCAGACGTCGTCGGCCAACCACCGCGTCCCACATGCCCATTTTCCAACATCCTCACGACGTCAGCCTACATTTTTCATCCCTCCCCATTACCCAGTAAAACCCTATTTCCACAAAGGTTTTTACTCTCAGCTGTTTGAATTTGTTGGTCACTTACCAACATTTCACTCTGTCAGACGGGTAAAAAGCTCAAGTATTGGCTACCTTTCACCCTCGTGTCACTTTCCCCTGCTACCTCAAGTATTTGGTCACATCCTTTTCATTATTTCCCTTTTATTGTATGTTCACATTATTATGGAAAAAATGAAACACTCCACCCCTGAAACCCCACAAGCTCACAAGGTCAGGACTGCTCCTCACCTCGAACCACTCACAGATGCCCACTCTCAGCTCTGCGACCTAGTTTACCATTTCAATGTGGCTCGTACTAAGGTCAAGCTCTTTGACTTTCAGTGACGGGGGGAAGATGTGTTCAGATTCATTGATTTAGGACTTTATTAACAAATTGCCCAAAAAACCCATCCATTCCCAGAGTTTATTTCCTGGCTCTCTGATGCCTACATTGAGCGTAAGGACATCTTCCTCTCCACTCGAGGGGTCAAGATTCTCGAGATTACTCCTCAGCTTATCAGAAAATCCCTACGCTCCAAGACTATGTTGAATTCACCAAAGTCACTCTCTCTTTCCACTTCTCAAACCAACCCTTGGAGAAGTAGAGCGGTTTCCTCGAACTCATTTATGATTCACGCCTATCCACTCTCCCTCACGTAGATTCTATTTCGCTGTCACTATTTCGCGATACTATGCAACCTATTCTAGCAGTCATCTTGGGAATGTTGGGGTTAGAAAATGTGGATAGGGTGACTAAGGCAGGTTTAGGGTTTCTATGGCTCATGATGTAAGCTGAGATTCTACTAGATATCCCCAGTTTCCTGGCCTTGGCTATTAAAGCCTAGTTCCAAGACATGCCATCCTTTTTCTCTTTGATATATTTCTCCTTGTTTTTCTACTTATTCCTGTTTGAGCATAAGGATAAGCTTGAGGGTTTGGGCCTGAATAGGTTCTCCAAGAGAAACGCTAAACCCAGATATGTTTTCAAATGGACTACGAAAGTTTTCCAACATTTAGAGGGGAAGGGCAATGCGAAATTCATCATGGATTTCATGTCCAAAGCCTATGCTATCATACTTGAGAACTCCCCACCTAGAATTTTTCCTGAGCAAAAGGAGTGGCTCTAGTTCAGTAAAATGGATTGTACCAGTGATTGGTGCCTATTTGAAGATCAGACCAAGATCAGGGTCTATCATGCTGAAGTTCCCCCTTATCACTTGAAGTGTTTCTGTCGATGAGGATCTTCACCCTTGATTTTTTCCATCACGTCCAAAGTGCTGACCAAGCCCACTTCATGCCCGCGAAAAAGGGTTATATCTTCAGGCTCGCAAATACTGTAGGCATTTTCACCATCAATTCAAGGCACACCCTCTCCTCTGTGGAAGGGATGTTGCAGGAGATTAATTTCCCACAGGGAGATGCTTGGCACTACGTTCCTAAAGGGTTTATCACACGCAGGAAGAAGAAGATTAAATCCACAACATATGAGAATGAATCTAAGCCTCTTATTGAATGGAAAGCTAACTATGATTCATGGCCTTTGGATACAGAGATGGAGGCCGAATCCTTAGCCGCCGAAAGAAAATGAGACAATTTACTCGGTGACGCATAATTTATCAATATTTTTAGTAATCTACAGGACACTTTGGAGTAGGCCATGAATATTGAAGCCATGGCGGGCTACCCCCAAGAATATCGGGGGGGGGCGGCCCCACAAGATCCTTCCTTGATAAGGTTGCAACACTAGATTTCCAGCTTGACTGAGAAGCTCAAGGAGCTTCAGCTGGTGAGACCAGCGCGAACGAATGTTTGGTGTACTCATTGCCTGGTCGAGGGCCACGTCGCAACCGAGTGTCCTCGGTTGCGCGGTGCAGGAGCAGGACCCTCGGTCGCAGCAATCCATGGGGGTCCGCCACCCGGGGGTGGCGCGCCGATGAACCTGTAGGGAGTCTACCAGCCGCAACAGACTTACGCGAGGTTCCCACCTCAACCGGGTACCTCCACCACAGAGTACTGCGAGATTTGTCGGACGCTGGGGCATCCTCCTCGGTTGTGCCCAATATTGCAGAAGTACTCCACGGTCCCGAATAATGTGTACTGCGAATTTTTCGTTTCCACGACTCACAAGACTGAGCAGTGCAGGGCGCTCGACGCCCTTGCGGATCGATTGGATCGCCCCTCCTACAGGGTGAACGAGGCTCCAAGGGGAAGAGGCGGCGGCATGCGGGGAGGCCGCACAGGCGGACGCAGTCCGGTAAAATGTTACAACTGTGACCAAGAGGGTCACGTGGCTCGAGAATGTCCCCTCCCGCGACGACCTTGGTGTTCCCAGTGCCGGGTCAACGCCCATGCTACAGAGGACTATCCAGAGCTCATCAAGAAGTGGGAAGAATGGGTGAGGCAGAGGGGAGCGAATCTGATAAACTCAGAGCCGCGAGGGACTGAAACCCCAGACTTGCAGAACGTCACGATCGTGATGAGGGGTGGAAAGAAGACTGGAGAGGATGCCCACGGGAAGGAGCCAGCACGAGTGGTTCGGCCGGCATCCCCGAAGAAGTTGATCAGGCCCGAAGTCCAGAAGAAGTATTTCCAGGAGGCAGTTGAGGCGTTCCCCCAGTTGCAGAACGAGGGAGGTTTGGAGGAGCCCATGCTGCTAGAATCTAGGGTGCAGAACGTCACAGGTACTGTGGTCGAGGATTGGCTCCGGCTATTCCTCGGGATTGTTGAAAACGCTGCACTGCGGCAACAACTCAAGAATGATTTGGAAGGAGCACTGCAGGGGCACACAAGACTTAGAGACCCGGCGGACGCTGGCCCTCAATACGTGCAGCGCATGAAGCGGAACAAGCAACGAACATGCAAAGAATTTTGGCTTAACATGCAGGTCGCGGGATTCCAAATCAACGACACCATGTTGGACTTGGGGTCTGACGTCAACATTCTGTCACAAAAGACGTGGGAGGCTCTTGGGAGGCCACGGCTAGCCTACTCACCAATTCAACTCAGGATGGCGAACCAGTACTTTATTCTGCCAATCGTCCGGCTCGAGGGTGTCGAGGTTGACGTTGCGGGGGTGAAGACATACACCAATTTTGAGGTTATTGATATCATGGGCGACAAGGATCCCTATCCCGCCTTACTCGGCATTGATTGGGCTTTTGAGAATTACGCCATCATCAACCTTAAGAAGGAGCTGATGATCTTTGAGGATGGGGAGGTACGGGTCACCCAGCCTCTCGACCTGTATCAGGGCCGGCGATATACGGAAACCATGGACAATCAGGAGGATGCTCAGATGATGGACCACCTTTATCAGATGACCGCAGGAAAGCGAGACGACTATATTAACCCGATCGCAACTGGCTCTGTCAGTTGGCGGAGTGTGCAGAGCTCTGAGCTCAGATTTGAACTCGCTTGGGAAGACTAGCAGCAAGGAGGGTATGAGACCACCACGCGGAGATGTGCCTCCATTGCCCAAGTCCGATGGGTAGGAACTAAAATCCGCGAATATCCCACCTTGTCGAACATGCAAGCAGTCAATACTTTTTTACCAAGGTGGAAGACTTGGTCCCAGGTGAAAGTTGGATGCCTCTTTTGGATGTGGCCTTGCAATCCACGTCGGCCCGATGGTGGAAAAATCACCGCAACACTCTGTTGCGATGGGAGTGTGTGGTGGATGCTCTGCGGGCACGCTTTAAAGAGGACGAAGGACCTTGGAGTACGCTTAAGTATCATGGAACTTCCGACCCGTGACACCATTTGCGGACCTGCGAGGAACAGTGGCGTAGCACCTGGTACCCTGAGGAGCTGTGGGTCCACAGGTTTATCCACTCCCTGGGTACAATTCCCCAGGCCTGGTACCTGGAGGAAGAGCGGAAACGGGGAACCCGCTCTTGGCAGGCAGTTGCGCACAAGTTCGTTCGGTGCTTCTTGTTCGAAGGGGAGACGGTGCAGGAGTCTCAGGCCCTACAGGAAATCAAGGAGGTCTTGTTTTTCCGCCATCCTGAGCCTGATGAGGGCCCGGTTGTGTCACGACCTGAGGTCAGGCGCGAGTTGGTCTGCCACCGGATTGATGGCGATCCGGACGACGATAGCCTGGAGGACCTTAGGCATCTCTACTTTGACGAAAGGGAATGCGAGCGGAGCATCAGTGAAGAGTCGACGACTGAAGGAGTCCATTTACAGCCACTAAAGACAAAGAAGCTGAACATTGGAACAAACAAGAAGCCCAAGCTCGCAACGGTGGGAGATTACTGGGATGAGGAAACGACGAAAACAATTTTCAGCCTCCTCAGGGAATACGAATATTTGTTCTCGTCCTAGGTTGCGGACCTGAAGGGGATCAAGGGGGACTTGGGTGAAATGCGCATCGCGCTGAAACTGGGGGCCAGGCCGGTGAAGCACTGACCCTACTAGCTGAACCCGCGTATCAAAGAAAAGGTCAAGATGGAGATCGACAAGATGCTGGCTGCAGGTCTTATCTTCCCAATAGAAGAAGCAGAGTGGGTGAGTCCCATTGTCATCCAGAACAAGAAGGAAAAAGAGGAGATCCGTGTCTGTGTGGACTACTGGAGCCTGAACAATGCCTGCATCCACGATCCATTTCCCACTCCTTTCAACGATGAAGTTCTAGACCATGTTGAGGGAAACAAAGCTTATTCCTTCACTGATGGGTTTTCGGGTTACCATCAAGTGCGCATCATCGAGGAAGACAAAGCAAAGACGACATTCACCACTGAGTGGGGATCATTCACATACCACGTTATGCCGTTTGGTCTGAAGAACGCACCGGCTGTGTTTTCCCGGATTGTCATTGCTGCTTTTCGGGAGTACATTCACAACTTCCTGGAGGTCTACATGGACGACTGGACCATCTACAGCCTGTTGAAGAAACACGCTTCCCTATTGCGTATTATGTTTGACCGGTGTCGTCAGCTGCAGATTTCCTTGAACTTGAAGAAATGTATTTTTGCAGTTCCATTCGGCACACTCTTAGGCCATGTGGTGTGCAAGAAAGGGGTCTGTGTCGATCCTGCCAAGATCGCGGTCATCGTTCACATGGAAGCCCCCGAGACCGTGAAGCAGTTGCGGGCACTACTCGGCCACACAAGATATTATAGGCGGTTTATTCGCAACTACGCAAAGATTACGGCCCCTTTGGAGAAACTGTTGCGGAAGTCAGAGGTGTTCCAGTGGACAGCGGAGTGTAGGAAGGCACTTGACACCTTAAAGGAGAAGTTGGCGACGGCACCCATACTTGTTCATCCCGACTGGGATAAGCAGTTCCATGTGCATATTGATGCGTCCAGTATTGCACTTGGGGCTGTATTGGCGCAACCCGGGGAGACGACCGTTGACCACCCCGTATACTTTGCCAGCCGCCGGTTATCGAATGCGGAGAAGAATTAAACCACGACCGAGCGGGAGGCGTTGGCGATGGTGTACTCCCTCCAGATGTTCCGCCACTATCTTCTGGGCGAAAAATTCACATTCTTCACGGACCATTCTGCATTGAAGTATCTGGTGAATAAGCCTGTGTTGGAGGGACGGATCTGTCGCTGGCTTCTACTTTTCCAGGAATTCACATTTGAGGTGATTGTCAAGCCCGGCAGGTTGAATGTCGGTCCCGATCATTTATCCAGGTTGGAGACGAGAGAGAATGAGGGCTCGTTGGATGATCAGCTGCCGGACGCTGACCTCTTCTGAGTCGAAGCAGTACCAGATTACCTGGCTGACATCGCCACTTATCTGACCACGGGAAAATTCCCTCAGGATTATACCCCACTTCAGAAACGCCACCTGGTTGTCGGGCAGCCGAATACCAATTGATCGCAGGGCAGCTCTACAAAATGGGCCTCGATGAGGTGTTGCGTAGATGCATTCTGGACCATGAACGGGAAGCGATGATGTGGGAATGTCACAGTGGTGTTGCGGGAGGGCATGTGGGTGCGAAACCCACCGCAAGGAAGGTGCTCCAAGCTGGCCTGTGGTGGCCGACGGTACATGCTGACTGTAAGGCCTATGTGAAGTGTTGCGATGTTTTGCAGTGGACGGGAAGGCCATCGCACCGGGACGAGCTTCCGCTACACCCAGTGCATGTGTTGCGGCCGTTCGAAAAGTGGGCTGTTGATTTCGTAGGTCCCATCGCCCTGGTCGCTAGACATTCCAAGGCTCGGTACATCATTACCGCCACGGATTACCTCACCCGGTGGGCTGAGGCAGCAGCGGTACGCGATTGCTCGGCAGAGACCACTGCCTGGTTCATTTTTGAACACATCATCAGCCGGTTTAGCTGCCCACGGAGCTTGACCAGCGATCAGGGTACGCATTTCATTAATGCCATGGTCAAGTCACTACTGGACACATTTATGATTCAGCATCATAAAAGCAGCCCATACCACCTGCAGGGTAATGGTACTGTGGAAGCATTCAATAAGATTCTCGAAAAAGGCTTGACTAAAATCTGCAATGCTCAGCGCAATGATTGGGACGAGCACCTCCCAGTGGCATTGTGGGCCTATCGGACCACGGTGAAATGTTTGACAAACCAGACACCATTCCAGTTGGTGTATGGCCGGGAAGTTGTGATTCCCGTCGAGTTCACTGTACCCAGCCTTTTGATCGCAACGTCTCTTCAGTTCTCAGAAGAGGAGTCACTTCGGGAACACCTCCAGGAGTTACAGGAGCTGGATGAGGCCTGATTCCTGGCGGAATTCCACCAGAAGGTTCAGAAGACCAGGCAGAAAGTGTGGCACGACTGCCACATCAAAACCAAAGCCTTCCAAGTTGGAGGCAAAGTTCTCTTATATGATAGCCGGTTCCAGAAGTTTCCAGGAAAGCTCCAGATGCACTGGTTGGGACCCTACTTTGTCATCGAGATCCGCGACTCAGGAGCCGTTCGGTTGGTGCAACTGGACGGTATAGTTCTCCTTGGGTGGGTGAATAGCGCACGCCTGAAACCCTACCTGGAGTAGGTCCCTTTCACTTCTCATCAATAACTCTCGCAACCAAGAGAACCCGTAGAGTAGCTTAGCCAAATAACTCTCTCGCAACCGGGATGAGCGTAGCGAGTCTTTTCTGTTCATAGGCAGTCTGTCAAATAACCGGTCAGTTGCGGTTACCTCACCGCAACTGAATGTGGTCGGGGCGGACAAGTCCAGCGTGTCACGGCGCTCGTCCAGTGTGTCGTCCTTATAGGATCCATCCCCGTGCCAGTGTCAGTCCAGGTCATTTCCGTCAGTCCTTTTGTCAGTCCATAGGATCGCTCAGATTTGCATCATAAATTACCATAAGTAGACAGTAATCGTACCATAATCATTTTCCATCACCCACAGTTCCCTCAGCTGTCGCGTCTGCCCATCTCCCCATGACGCCGTCAGCAACTGTCAGATTACACACAGGCATGCGATTGATCGCACGATTATCGTAGGCAAGAAAGATAGCAAGAATTAATTGTCATTATGGAGTCTCATCAACTCCGCTCGTGCCAGGGAATGCCATAACTTGCATGGAGACCACTAGCTCGAGAATGACGGACCAGTTCAATTTGGCAATTGCAGCGACTCCAGAGCAGTTGAAGCCTCAAAGCGCACCGCACCCAGAAGGAAGCTCCCGAAGATTTCTCCAGGTTTACCAGCGCTGAGCCCAGATGCCGAGGGCTCTATTATCTGTTCCTTAACCAGTGCTAGACAGCCGAATCCACCGAACAGAGTCGCTGGTGGGCAAGTATGACAGTGCAGCGATGATGGACGCCAACCTGTCTGACCCAGCTGAATTCCCCCACCTCCATTGGCAGACGTACATGGAACACCACTATACACTGTGAACAGCCCAATGGCCTAATCATCCTCATGAATTTATGACCGCGCACCGACGGACCGGCCCTGCAATGCACCCGGTTCCTCCTCAGTCGAGTACAGAACGGCTCTTTGTGGCTCAACGAAGAAATCCCCATCCACGCCGAAGACATTCATCGGCTAATAGGGCTGTCTCATAATGGCACCGATGTCTCCGCTGCCAGCCATACATCGTCCAAGCGCGCCCAAAAGTCGGGTGACACAGACCTGTACACCAAGTATGGCACCCGCCGGGGGGGGAAGGGTGCCAAAATTGATTTGATCAATAAGCCAGAAATTCGGTTCGCTTGCTACCTCATTTCTAGCAAGACGATGCGGAACTATACTAAGGGAGCGTGCACCTTGGATACAATCTCCATCGTGGAGCACTGTATCCAGGGCGTCAGGCTGAATTGGTGTTCTTTCGTGCTAAAAGAACTCTTCGCGGCCTACGAAGAGAACTACAAGTGCACCACCAGTTTCATCTACGGTTACTTGCTTTTAGCTTTCGCCATGTGGAAATGGCACATTCCTCCTGTACGGATGCCGGCAGAGACTACCGCGAGCCAACCTCTCGTGATGAAGTTCACTCCATGGCAGGTGTCCTCGGACCCTAGCACCAAACAGGTGAACACGGAAGCGTTTTGGGCGTGGTACGGGTTAATGAGAGATGTGTTGGCTAACCAGCAACGGGTGCCCAGGCACCTGTTGGATGAGTATAGTGAGCAGGTATGGTTCGGGGTAAGCCATCGGCACACTTACCTCCGCCCAAATTGCGTGTCGGAAGCCACCTTCCACATGGCGCCCCTCAGATTCCAGTTGAATGATGATACCTTTCACCGCGAGGTCTCTGCGTGGCCGGGGGTTACCAAGCACATCCGCGATGGGATCCCCCACTATAACTTTGAGCGGATGTTGCCGGCGCAGCGGCCTGCTGAGACAGGCGCAGCGGGGTCCTCACAGGTTGTGGGGGGACCTCCACAGGATGAAGCTGAGACCGCACAGGAACTGCTCGAATCACTGGTCCTCGTCGTACAACACCTCAATGCTCAGGTACGACGCCTTAACGTGGTAACCCAAGTTGTTTCAAGTGGTGCCCCTTTATTTCCCTCATTTTATGAATTTCATCTCGGTCGGTCTCTTGCTCCCTCCCATATCGCCCCTCTCACCTCTCCCATCCCCACCAGCTTATTCACCTCTACCAGCCCTATCATCACCCCGATGGGTGAAACGGGCCCAAAACCTGATCCATCAGACCCCCCTCCATCCAAGAGGGCCCGCACTGCTGTCACAGATCCAGTGGTGGACCTTACTGACGATGATCCACCATCCACTCCACTCCCAGGGATGTTGATTCTGAAGGAACCCCTGATCGATCCGTCAGAGTTCCTCAACATTTGCCTCCCCCATACCTCTTTCACCCCGTCCACCACTCCCTCCACCGGCCGTCCACCTACCACCTCCTCCAATCCATCCAACTCATCAACCACTGTATCAGATCCTCTCATCCGGGAACTTTTTGGGGGTGACAACAGGGTGGAATTCACCTCCAGTACTGAAGTCGTAGTACCGCTGGTTGACCCCATGGCCACACCCCAGGATCCTGTCTCTACTATATCTACCCGGTTGGAAAATGTTGGGGCTGATTCGGTCGACCCTCCCCCAGACCATACCATTCAGCAAGACCAGCCGGAGTCCGATATGGGCACCTCCATGCAGCAGCAGACACTGATCCTTCCTCCTGAGACCTCCAACCGAGCAGCGGCCAGTGGCCAACCTGTGTAGGAACGGATGCCGGAGCAGGGCGCTCCCGGCACGGCCACTATGAAAACATGGGGTACAGGGCAGCTGTACCTACTCATTCAGCGGGCGGCCCTCAAGGCTGAACAGATTCACTCCGAGCTGCAGCAGCGGTGCACTATGCAGCACCAACAGATCACAGCGCTTACTGAACAGCATGATCAACTGACCAGGGAGAAGACCTACCTCCAGGAGCAGGTCACCATTACTGCTCAGGCATTCTCCAACCTATGGCCCGCTTCAAGGGCTCATCACGCCCCAATCCCTGACAATATAGCGGAGGACAGTGTAGCAGTCGGACTGCTTTCACTGATATATGTAGGGAGAATCAGGAACTCCAAGCGGCGTTAGCCACACGGCCTACCCATCTAGATCCACAGATTGTCTACTCAGAACAGGTGATTGCCAAGCAGACTCAGGCAGTTAGTATGCGGGCGACTCTTCATTCCACTGCAGGCGAGGCTTACGCTCTTCTGCGAAGTCTGCAGGAGTGCTCACTCGCACTCACTGTCAAAACGCAGCCTATTTCTGCCCAGCTGCAACAGATTTCCCGTGAAATTCAAGAGACCGCGGACCCAGCACGGTTGGATCAGCTCTATGCCCAGGCAGATGAGCTTGAAATTCAAATGCAACAGACTGAGGCCGACTCGGCAGCGGCCAAACAGGTCATTCAGGAAATTTGTCCGCCCATTCGAGCCAGTGCCGAATCCATACAACAGCTGGATGCCAAGGCCGAGACCCAGCTTGACACGATGTTCGGGGCTGTCCCGACGACTATAGAGGAGGCCGCCGCCACCAGGATCTCGGAAGAAGCAGACTTACTTATGCATGAATGGCAGCAAGCGGTGGCGGACTTCACCGGGCTTAGAGATACAGCGCTCCGCAGGGTCCTGGAGTTGGGGCCCTTGTTTGAACAACCACTTGGCGGAGCACAGCAGGAAAGGGAGCGGGGCAAAGGCACAACAGAACAGAGCTCGGGAGCCAGCGGGGCAATGGAAGTGGAGACTGTTATTTGTGATTGACTCGGGGACGAGTCAAGGAATTGTGGTCGGGGCCTGTTGGGGCCCTTGTTTTTTATTATTTTTGAAATCTTGGTTGGACCATTTTGAATTTTGACCTTTTTGAGTTGCGGCATGAAGACACATGGAAATCGCGACCGCTTCGCAACTACCAGGAGTTGCGGAGCTATCAAGGTGGCATGGAAGCATGATATAGCTGAAGGTAGAACACGCACAAGTACAGATGAAGAAAACACACAACAGAAGACAGAAAGTGGAACACGCAGATAACAGGAGAGAAGCGGGGAGAAACTGAAGAACAGACACAGAGGAACTGATAGTCGCGAGAGCGGGTGAATAAATAACAGTCACTCGGCTGGAAGTAGAGGCTGAAGAGGTTGCAAGGCTCATAACAAGGGAAGACACACAGAGCGATTGCGGAAGAAGCATGCATGACCTTCCTAGGGTTCCTCATCTTCTCTATTCTACCTTTCTGTTCTAAAAGCTATCTGTATCAGATTTGTAAGCTATCATTGAGAATGCCATGTAATCATGTGGTTGGCCAAGAGATTAATACAATGGAAGGTTGCTGTCTCAATATGATGTTTATGTGCCTATAATGTGTTTATGCTGGTTTAAAATTTTATTTGCAAATGTCTGAATGCTTATTAAGTGATCTTGCGCATATGACTCTGTATATGTAATCGATGCACTGTCCTTCATGAGTTGCGAATTTTTTCCTTGCCATTGATCTCATCCCCTTTCTGCATGTGGTTGCGGCACGCCTCGGGTGAGACGCACTGCTCTCCGGAGCACGGTGAAAATGCCGGCGTGTTCCTAGACTACATTGGACCCCTTTGTTGGCCACAACTCTTGAACCTGGGTCTTGTCCGCTAGACCTGAATTCTCGCCAACATGTATATCCTAGGGCAGCGATGTTTATCCAGGCATCCCTAAGGACTATACAGGTGAGAATGTTACTGTGAATATTCTTGGAAATAAAAGTTCAGTAACGGGTGGAAGTGGAAAAGTTGTTGAAAGTAATCGTATATTCATCTACTTCTCCGATCGTAGGAGCCATGGAGTGCTTGGAATGCCAATTCCACCTTATCTTTATGGAAATGATTATATACAAGTCCTGAAACAGAAGCATGATGCTGGAGAAGTCGATGAGGAATCTACAGCCTCTGTACAAAAACCCCAGTATTTTGTCAAGTGGAAAACTAGAGTCTAATGATAGAAAACTCAGGTCTGCAGTTTTCAAATCTCGAAAATTTATTTTGGGACCTGTGTAAAATGGTCTCATTGTTCGTTACAGCGAGCAGGACTTCAAATAATGTGTCAGAATTCATCAAAATTGGCTTGCTACGAGGGAAACCTTATCAACGTGAAATATCAATTGAGCATCCTTTGACATGCAAAAGGAAAGCATCTTTCACTGCACCTTTGACTACGAATTCCGGTTTTGTCCATCTGACTCTTCATATGTGAATTTATCATCCTTCTCTACAGAGAAAAGGATCATCTCTGAGCAGGTCAACACAGTGTTTACACAATTCTTCCTTCGATACCGCCGATGATTTTTTCTTTGTCTTAAAGGTGCTCCACCCATGCAGTCATTGTCTTCAGAAATGGATAATTCAGAGATTGCATGCATCGTTTGTGAATGTTGTTTTTTAAGTCATCAATTTTTGGCACAAGTTTTAGGATTTTGTTGCTCGTAGTATTCTTTGAAGAGCGTTAGTGGCAAATTCTGACAAAGTACCACCCTTTGGAATGTTGGGATCATTATATCCCCCATTTTTCAAATTTCTGAACATGCGATGATAGATACATCTATAGCCATCTCAGGGCATGTCGAGGTACGAGGAGTTTCATGTTTTTATCATGGACTGGGATTGGCAGAATTCCATTTCCCTTTATTAAAATGCTTCTGTAGATGGCCGTCATATTGCTGCAATTGTGCCTCTAGAAAATTTTTAAGGCTTCTGATTTATTGACTCAAATTAGCAACAAATGAAGCGTTAGTCAATGCTGTGAGTTGAAAGGGCAGCTCTGAGGAATTATTAAGAGGACCTATGTATTACGTGATGGCTCTAATTTTCTGCACCATTTTGTTTTGGCGAGGGACCCCTATAGGAATGGTTTCTTTGGCAATAATGTGCAGCGGGGATGGCATAGTTGATATTATAGGTTTGGACAATATAAGCTTCCTTATAACAATGAGAAAGCTGGGCAGGAAGCATAGCTATGTTTCTATTCGGCTTCTTGATTTCCCTGGAGATTCCGTACTATTTCTCTTTATTTAGATTCATTGAGCTAGATTGGGAGACTACAGTTCAAAATGTTGCAATAATATCAATGGCTGCAACTGTGGTCGAATCTCACCCAGTAACATGGTTGTTTGGTAACGACATTTCAGTTCCTTCAATATGCATACTGGTTGGGCTCTGCCTTTTTCCAATGCAAAGTTCATACTGAACAAGTTCGAAGATATTATAGTTGGAAGAAATACTCGTTCATTTGGTAGTATGAAGAATACACTTTGAATAATGCTCAAAATGGGGGTTTACTATACACATTCTGTGCCATGTCATAAAGAAAATGGCAGCTCTATTCAATCGGAGTCAAAATACCATATTTTTGGGTGGTATAACAGTAATGGAAGCGAATAGACAGTCAAACCCAAATTAAACGTAGAATACCAACCTCAGCAAAAAGATAGGAACAGATTTACCTATTTTTAACTTTAGTTCCAATTAAAATCCAGTTTTTGTCCTTTAATTGGTCCTTAGAGAGGTTCAAGTGGAGCGCTATTCTACCTTCAGAAAAGCTGATTGGATCTTCATCCTTTTTTTGTTAATAATGATTAAATCATCCCTCATTTTGAGTCGATCAGTTTTCCTACAGATAGTCTTATTTATTATTGTAAATCCTTTGTAGTGAGGGGAGATTTCTGAAAGCTAGTGTAGGGGAAATACAGAGCTTTACTGTACAGTTGTTTGACAGAGAAAAAATGGAAGGATGCAGCTCTGGTTCATAAGATCCCTGTGGTGTGAGTTTAATGAATTTTTTTTCTTTTTGTCTCATATGTATCTTGTTATGTTTTTCATTTCATTCATAATCGTTTCAAATTGAAAGCTTTTGCAGTAAGAGAGGTAGAATCCAATTTATTTGCTCTGCCTTGAAGGAGCGTTCAGTATTTGTGTAATTTTCTTCTGTTGGAAAGAATTCATTGTTTAATGCCCTTTTCAACTTTCTTCAACGGTCTTTACATTCCACATTATTTCAAATTTAATTGTTAAACTTCACTCCTACCTAGCCTTATGGAATAATCTGTGCCTTTGATTAAATCTCTGCTCATGATGTTCCTTGGTCCCATACAGCCCAGAAAACTCAGTTATTCATTAAAGTTCCTTTTCACATCTATTTACTAGCCTAAAATCAGTATCTAATATAGGTCATCTCAGCCCCTTTAAATATCCTTTGCCGAGATAGACTCGGAGAGAGCCCTCTCCTGTCCTCGTAGGGCTAGCTATGAGGCTGAGCTTGGTTTGATGTTGCCTCGAGTTTTGCCTTCCTCAGCCTGAGGCAGATTTGAGCGCTAACATAGTGGCGACCATACTGGGGAGATGGTTTGCTGTTGATGTGACACTCGACTTGTAGATTGTCTTGCCCCAGTACATGAAATCAAGTTGCAGATCTGATTGCTGATGGTGGACAGCAGTTGGACACATATGAAGGCTGAAACATTCACCCGACGACTCCAACTCGATCCAGAGATTTCAATGCTCGCCGATCCGCTCATGCAATGGTAGGGTATGTGGCAAACCCTGCGCTGTGTGAAGTTAGAAATCCGTTAGTGGATTTTGAAATTAATGAAGAATTTTTCAGTGTCTTGCTTCAATGTTTGAAATCTCTGAAGTTTCCTCTTGAAACTAAAACTAGTTTCTGTGAGTTAGTTGTTGAAAGAGTTGAGAAGGAGATTCAGTATTTAAATGATCAAATCCAATCATATGAATTCTGAGATACCAAATTTTTTTTGGAAACTCTCCCTCCTTCAAAACAAAAAACAATAGAGCTGCCTACAGATGTTTGCATTGACAGTGTGCAGTTGGAGGTATGTATTGCAGAGTTGGGGCAGAAAACAGAGTCTGGCTTTTGCGATCCTATTGCGATGTACATGGAAATGTTTTTCAATTTGACTGATAGATAAAACTGTCTTTTACATAACCAGACTCATTATGTGCATGTGGGGCTGCCAGCAAGTACATTTGTGTCCTGGTGGAAACACTCTCAAGCAGCATCCTGGTCACAGTTACTTGAATGGTTGATCTGGCATTACATTATTACTTGATCTGTTGGCTCTGCAGCAGAGTAGGGTAGATAAATAAGCAGCCAAAGGGCAGCATCTTGTTCCAGTTTCATTGCAACTTTAGTTTGAAGTTTGCCGAGTCAGTTTTTCAATAATTTCAGTCAGTTTCCAGTTAATAAATTAATCCTGTCGATTTCTTGAAATAATGGATTCCATAGCCCAATAGATGGAGGCACTGTCTGCTCTCCCAAAGATCTGCAGTTCTTGGCATCTCCAAGAAGCGGCAGCTGCCATCCCCATTGGAGCCAATGTTAGACTCGGTCCTATCAGTCCCTTGTCAGAATCAAATTCTCCAAAGTTCATTTCTCGTCATTTGCAGTCATTAATGCTACTTTGGTCAAAATAGTCATTTTCAGAGTCAAGGTCTAGTGGTTGGTCCTCAGAAATGTCGAATAATGCCCGCAGGCCATGAGGATGGCTTTCAAAGAAGTTCTCAGTACAAAATTTCATCATCAAGAGTGATTCTTCTTCAAAATAGGGTTTTGAAGAAGAAATCATTAAATTTGTTTTTAAATATGTACAATGTTTTTTAGTTGAAGATGTTCACATGCAGCCTCTCCTGGTTTTTGCTGAAAACCCACCGCCAATCATCCCTGCAAGCTGACAAAGCAAGTTCATTTCACCCAAAGTCAAATGGAGACAAGAGATATGTGAAAGTGCTAAAGCGTTATAACTTTGAGTTTTTATGAGTGGAATTTCAAAGCCTTTTTTTTTTACATATATCATTTTGATGTTTCAAACACTCCATATGCACACTAAAAACATCATTGAGACCAAGAAATAATGGAGAAAACAGTGGGTGAGCGAATTCAGTGTTTGGAAGCCGCAAATGTGTGTGAAGATTGCGCATGGCGCACAGGAGAGAGGCGCGGCGCATTGGGCGCTCCTCCACAGTGCATTTTTGCACTGGCGCGGCGCACTCACCAGGCACGACGCACTGGGAGTGCGCGCGGCGCACAGAGCCAAAAGGCAATTTTCATCAATTCTTAATTATTTTTTTTATCGACTCATTATTTATGTGCCCGTGTCATTGATTGTAGTGTGCGTTTGCTACGGAAGAGGACATTGAATCAGCACCTTCATCTGACAAGCTTCTTCCAGACTTGGCACCTCAAGAAAAGCATGCTTTCACTCTAGCACTAATCTATTCAGACTGGAAGAGAGATCGAGGATGAAAAGCATTTAAAAGACCTGGAGTAGAGGAATTTTTGGAGCATCAGAGACGACTTGAAGAACAGAAACAACAGGGTCGTTTTGGTGCAGAGCGAGTTGATTTGAGCATAAAAGTTGATTCTTTTATATAAATCAAATATGGTATATATTGATGTCAGTCATCAGAGTTCTTGCACATATTAATTGATACCATGTATATCCTAGGGCAGCAATGTTTATGCAAGCGTCCCTAAGGACTATACAGGCGAGAATGTTACTGTGAATATTCTTGGAAATAAAAGTTTAGTAACGGGTGGAAGTGGAAAATTTGTTGAAAGTAATCGTATATTCATCTACTTCTCCGATCGTAGGAGCGCTGGAGTGCTTGGAATGCCAATTCCACCTTATCTTTATGCAAATGATTATATACAAGTCCTGAAACAGAAGCATGATGCTAGAGAATTCGATGAGGAATCTACAGCCTTTGTACAAAAACCCCAGTATTTTGTCAAGTGGAAAACTAGAGTGTAATGAAAGAAAACTCAGGTCTGCAGTTTTCAAATCTCGAAAATTTGTTTTGGGACCAGTGTAAAATGGAATCATTTTTCGTTACAGCGAGCAGGACTTCGAATAATGTGTCAGAATTCATCAAAATTGGCTTGCTATGAGGGAAACCTTATCAACGTGAAAGATCAATTGAGCGTCCTTCGACATGCAAAAGGAAAGCATCTTTCACTGCACCTGTGACTACGAATTCCGG
Organism: Pinus albicaulis; assembly: GCA_034641835.2. NCBI lineage: Eukaryota > Viridiplantae > Streptophyta > Pinopsida > Pinales > Pinaceae > Pinus > Pinus albicaulis. Next base: position 79,146,740 of record CM076584.1, on the reverse strand, counting down.
TTTTGTCCATCTGACTCTTCATATGTGAATTTATCATCCTTCTCTACAGAGAAAAGGATCATCTCTGAGTAGGTCAACACAGTGTTTACACAATTCTTCCTCCGATACCGCAGATGATTTTTTCTTTGTCTTAAAGGTGCTCCACCCATGCAGTCATTGTCTTCAGAAATGGATAATTCAGAGATTGCATGGATCGTTTGTGAATGTTGTTTTTTAAGTCATCAATTTTTGGCACAAGTTTTAGGATTTTGCTGGTCGTAGTATTCTTTGAAGAGCGTTAGTGGCAAATTCTGACAAAGTACCACCCTTTGGAATGTTGGGATCATTATATCCCCCATTTTTCAAATTTATGAACATGTGATGATAGATACATCTACAGCCATCTCAGGGCATGTCAAGGTCCGAGGAGTGTCATGTTTTTATCATGGACTGGGATTGGCGGAATTTTGTTTCCCTTTATTAAAATGCTTCTGCAGATGCCCGTTATATTGCTGCAATTGTGCCTCTAGAAAATTTTTAAGGCTTCTGATTTATCGACTCAAATTAGCAACAAATGAAGCGTTAGTCAATGCTGTGAGCCGAAAGGGCAGCTCCGAGGAATGATTAAGAGGACCTATGTATTACGTGATGGCTCTAATTTTCTGCACCATTTTGTTTTGGCGAGGGACCCCTATAGGAATGGTTTCTTTGGCAATAATGTGCGGCGGGGATGGCATAGTTGATATTATAGGTTTGGACAATATAAGCTTTCTTATAACAATGAGAAAATCTAGGCAAGAAGAATAGCTATGTTTCTATTCGGCTTCTTGATTTCCCTGGAGATTTTGTACTATTTCTCTTTATTTAGATTCATTGAGCTAGATTGGGAGACTACAGTTCAAAATGTTGCAATAATATCAATGGCTGCAACTGTGGTCGAATCTCTCCCAGTAACATGGTTGTTGGGTAACGACATTTCAGTTCCTTCAATATGCATACTGGTTGGGCTCTGCCTTTTTCCAATGCAAAGTTCATACTGAACAAGTTCGAAGATATTATAGTTGGAATAAATACTCGTTCATTTGGTAGTATGAAGAATACACTTTGAATAATGCTCAAAATGGGGGTTTACTATACACATTTTGTGCCATGTCATAAAGAAAATGGCAGCTCTATTCAATGAGAGTCAAAATACCATATTTTTGGGTGGTATAATGGTAATGGAAGCGAATAGACAGTCAAACCCAAATTAAACGTAGAATACCAACCTCAGCAGAAAGATAGGAACATATTTACCTATTTTTAACTTCAGTTCCAATTCAAATCCAGTTTTTGTCCTTTAATTGGTCCTTAGAGAGGTTCAAGTGGAGCGCTATTCTACCTTCGTAAAAGTTGATTGGACTTTCTCATCCTTTATTTGTTAATACGATTAAATCATCCCTCATTTTTGAGCTTCTATCAGTTGTCCACATATAGTCTTATTTATTATTGTAAATCCTTTGTAGTGAGGAGATTTCTAAATGTGTAGGAACACAGCAGCTTTACCTATAGCTTTCTCCGAGCGTAGAAATAAAGGTTGATGCAACCTCGTTCACAACTGCTCCCTGTGGTGTGAGTTTAACGAATGTTTTTTCTTTTTGTCTCATATGTATCTTGTTATGTTTTTCATTTCATTCATAATCGTTTCAAGCTGAAAGCTTTTGCAGTAAGAGAGGTAGAATCCAATTTATTTGCTCTGCCTTGAAGGAGCATTCAATATTTGTGTAATTTTCTTCTGTTGGAAAGGATTAATTGTTTAATGCCCTTTTCAACTTTCTTCAACGGTCTTTACATTCCACATTATTTCAAATTTAATTGTTAAACTTCACTCCTACCTCGCCTTATGGAATAATCTGTGCCTTTGATTAAATCTCTGCTCAATGTTGTTCCTTAGTCCCATACAGCCCAGAAAACTCAGTTATTCATTAAATTTCCTTTTCACATCTATTTACTAGCCTAAAATCAGTATCTAATATAGGTCATCTCAGCCCCTTTGAAGATCCTTTGCCGAGATAGACCCGGAGAGAGCCCTCTCCTGTCCTCGTAGGGCTAGCTACGAGGCTGAGCTTGGTTTGATGTTGCCTCGAGTTTTGTCTTCCTCAGCCTGAGGCAGATTTGAGCGCTAACAGTATTCATGCCTCATTATTTTATCATTAATAACCAAAGGATTAGGCAAACCTTTCTGCCTAAAAACATCAAATTTGTTCATGAATATGTTAACTGCCAGTTCCATTGTTTTCCATTTGTCTTCAAGTTGTATCATGATATTTCTCTTGGAAATCACCTTCTTCACCTCTAAGATATTATTTTTTCTGTCTGTTATCCCAGGTTCTTCTAATTCTTGCTTTTTTTTAGAATTGAGGAACTTTATTATCTCAGTGGCTTCCTCTAGTTTCTTTCCAAGTTCTTCCTTAACATTTTGGATTACATCACTAGCCTCCTTTATTAATTCCTTCTATTCAAATATAACATGTATAGAAGGCCAAATATCATTAACAAAGTTAATGATATTGGACCACAAGTGTTGTTTTTCTTGGGCTAGAGGCTCTTTCAGTGATAATTCATTTTCTAACTTATGGATTCTTTCAATTAATCTGTTGGATTTCTCTTTTTTAGCTATTATCACCCTAGTAATTCTTAGGTCATGGGATTTTGATTTATAGTTAAAGAAAACCAGGGGTAACCAAGAACCTCTTTTGAAATTCAGGATCTAGCCTTCCCAAATTCTGAAGAGGGATCTCTCCTCAAGATTTAGCTTGATTGGTTATAAGATTTTAGGATAGGTATGATTGGACAACGTGATTTGTTTTGAAAGTGCGGTGGGAATAATAGGTGCTTCAAGGTAAACCACAGAGGGATCTACCAAACCATTGGGCTATGGAGTCAAATTTCTAGGCAAGCAGAGCTAGGAAAAAAGTTCTAAAGAGAAAATGTACTAAGGGCGGGGTAGATGACCTTCAAAGGGTTTTGAAATAGGATTTTTGATGAAATGGGTGAAATCTGAACAAAAGCGAAATTAAGAATCCTTAAGTTATAGAAATGAATATTGAAGGAAGGGATCAAAATGGGACTAAGATAATTTAAGAATTCTATAGTTCGGTTATCAAGCAAAAAACATAATAATGAACAACTAGTAAAAAACAGAGAGCTTTTTATCACTAATCTTGTTTAAGCTTTCCTAGTCAATCATTAAAGAGAGAAAACATTCAAATGTATGTATGGAAACTTTTGAAAGATAAAACAGTGAAAACAAGAAAATACTAGACTTATCTGGTCAGCATAAGAATCTTGAGTTATGATGTCTTTAATCTTTATTCCAGTATATTTCTTTACTGATTGAATCACACAAACTTCAATATATCCAGCAAAATGACTATAGTAGTCTTGATAAATTTTATTCCACCGTTAATACTTCAAAAGAGAAGTATTATACAAAAATTATTACAAAATATCTTAGAGACATATAGGAATATCTCTAGGCAAAAATAAATTTTATTACATAGAAAGAGGGACAGCTGCAAAACAAACTGGCAAGCTGTCCCCTTATCAATAAAAAATACAACTAATCATCTTAACTTGTTGCTGGGTTGTACCTACTAGAAATGCTTACTGGCATTTTGGAAAAAGATCTTTTTGGAGATAACTTGAAAGACACTCTTTCCATTTCACATCCTTTAATCTGTGCTTTATCACTGATACTCTTTACACTACTCCTTTTACTGCTTTACTGTGGTAAAATAAAGAATTATCTTTAGTGAAAAGGTATTTTGATAGATACTCTTTGACTTTGTTTCTGATCCTGATACACTTTGACTGCAAATTTTCATAGTAAGTCAGTGAATTCATACCATTGCTCTGCACTAGGAATTCTCATACTTTTTAGTTTCCTGTAACTTTAATTTTCCTCTGTATACTTAGAAAAATTGGGCTTAACCATAAAAATATGTTTGATCTCATTTTGTAAAAAGAAAAAATTTTCAAAATATTACAAAATGACTTTACCAGTTTGAGACCCTTGTGGTAAAGGTTTGTTGACCTGCTCTTTGGCATAAGCCCTGATTTTGTTATCATAATCGTTCTATGCCATCAATTTTTCATTCAAAGCATGAATATCTGGTAGTCCTACTTGTGTTAGTACTATGTATTTGGCCCAAAATCTTGTGATTTCCAAATTCATGTCCTTGCATCTGTCCTCCAAATTATTCATCATATTTCTCTTATTCAGGACTTTCTTGATTTGTAGTATACTTTCAGTTCTGTCCTAAATTTTTAGCTCTTCAAGCTCTTCTCTGTGTTTGCAATTCAGAAATGTAATAAGCTTCATGGCTTCAGCAGGTTTGTCAGCTAATTCTTCTTTTGTCTTCTGTATTTCTACTTGTGCTACTTTGAGTAACTCTTTTTGTCCATAAATAATTTGGATTGAGGGCCATTGTAAATGTATGCCCCGAATGATGTTGTTCCAAAGATAATTCTTGATATAAGATACCTACTCAGTGAGATTGACCTGTTGTTGAAGAATCTTTACCTATTCTTGTAATCTGTTGGCTCTTTGCTCATGTCCTTTGGATGTAATTAAGGCATCTCTGTTAGATGTTTCAAAATTTCTGATAGTGCCTTTTAAGTTGATTATCTCTTTATATTTTATGGACATGTCTTCCATAGCCTTGACTATGGCAGCTGTTTCTCCTGTTGGATTTACCTGTGAAGTAGATGAAGAAGTGGCAGAGATATCTTTAGAAGTAATTGACACTGCAGTTGCCAACACTCCTTTCGGTGCCAAATGTTCTGCTAATGTTGAGGGAACAACTGTACTTACAATTGGAACAACTGTGGGAATGGAGACTTCCTGAGCTTTCTTCAATATTTCATTTTCTTGCATTAGATATTTTATTATATTTTCCATATCTTTAATCTGAGCTGTCATATTCAAAACTAGTTGCATAGTTTCCTCCTTCTCTGTCTTTTCCTGAAGAATTTCTTTTGCTTGAGGGTGCTCACTTTGTGGCAACTTGAGTTGCTTTCTCAAGGCTACAATATCCTCATTTTTCTGCCTTATCAATTTCTTAGAAACTTCAGTATTAGAGGGATCTGCTTCTGTTTCTATCACCAAATCTTCTAAGGACTTGATCATCAAATCCTTAGCATGGAGAGATGCTTTATCTAATTTCATTTAGGTTTGAAAATTAGATACAGTTTTCTGAAGCATGGTAGCACTCATGGTTTTTCTTACTACCTTTGAATATTGCATCTTTGAGGCACTCCTATGGAACTCAATCTGATCTAGTTCATGTATAGTATCAGCATTCACTGCAAATTCTATATTCCTGTATTCTGTGGCTGATTTTGGATATGTTACCACTGGTTGGAGAAAAGACATGATCATTTTATTTGTTGAGTAATTAAATGTTGTTACTAGTCTGTCTTTATCTCCTGGTTTTTCCTTCAGAAGTTTAGAATAAACTTCATTCTTGATTTCTTCATTCTTTTCCCTGATTTGCTTGAACCTTTTATGAATATCAGAATCAGTTTCTTCTGTTGTTTTAGAGGAATAGGGATCTTCTGTATTCATTTCTACTTCAACCATCTCTTTTCCTTTTCCCTGTGCCTGTACCTATTCATTTTGAATTTCCCTGAGTGTTTCATTAACAATCATTGTGGCCTCATCATCTGTTTGCTGATCATTATTATCATCTAAATAAATGACTCCTTCTTTTTCTAGAGTAGTCATTTTTGGCCTTTTTGCTGTAGACTGTTTTGAATTTATTTTCAATGATTGTCTCTGCCAAATATCCTTCTTCTTTTCTCGGCCTTTTATTGGATACCTCTGCTAGTTGGTTAACTGTAACCACCTGTGTACTGTCCATTTGATTTTCATGTAGATTATCTATTTGCATCTCCTAATCATCATCAATTAAAGTGTTTGGAACCCATTCCAACTGATTGGTATAATTTTCAATTAATGGCTTTGATTCATGGAGGAATGGGGTAAACTTGCATTTAACCCTGAGGTTGCTCGGAATAACCTGAGGGTCATAGTTCCAATAAAAGCTTTCTTGGAACTTGAATACTGATAATTTGTTGCTTACTTGTTTCAAAGCCTCTCTGTTGTTAACTATGAAAGAGCCAATTTGACTTTTCAATTTGAATTGTGCTTTCTTTTTGGATGATATAAATTTCACTGCATCTACATTCAAAATTTGCCTTATGTATTCCAAAGCAAAGATCCTTGTGGTTAGAAACTTTGGTAATTTGTATGGAGCTAGGATTGCACCATATATTCTAATTTCAGTGTGATTTTTATACAAATACCAATCTCCAACTTTACAGTTTTCAGACAACCGTAAAATTCTTTTTATTTCTTCATTTATCCTTGGTGGCTTTGCTTTGTCCAAAAAACTCATGGCAGGTCTGATAAACAAGTCATTGAAATCACTGTAACTGTACTCACTGTTATTTTTTCTGAGAAGAGAAGTCCATAAAACTATTGAAAGAGGTTTTCCCTCCATATCCATCTTCTATAATGCAATGGGAAAATTATCTGCTTGAGAGAAAAGGAAGAGATCTAACAGATATGATGTTTATCTGAACACTCCTTCATCGGGTAACTTTATTAGCTGATAATGTATATTGTCAGCAGTGAATTTGGAAAAATAAAAGACCAATTATGGATGTTGTCTAGGAGACAAAGTGGAGAGGAACCCTAAAATGGAGGCATCTGTAAATTCATCATCAACATAGCCTAAAATGAATGACAGCATGGAAATGACTTTTCTGCAGCCCTCAGGGAAATCAAAGTATCATAAGGGGGTTTTACCTTAGGAAGGTTGACATGATTAGGCATTAAGTTTTGAAGGATTTCAAACTTCCTAGGGAAATATAGGTCTAAATACATCAGATTCAAGTCTTCAATTAACAATGATACTGCTCGTGGATCATGGCTTAGTTGGAGCATATCATTGATTGATTCAGCAGTTATGTAAAATTGGACTTCATTATCTTTGTTCATTGTGCATCTTTGATCAGGAATATAGTGCATCTGACATAACCTAATGAAATATTGGGCTGGATGGGTGATGGGAACAACATATTTGGGCAAGTTGGAGTCCCATACAGGTAATCATTGGCCATTTTCTTCTCAAATATTTCCTGACACCAGCTATGTACATCCAGAAGGTCAAATTCAAGAGTAGCATCAACAATTCTGTAATGTAAGTCAATCAAGGGATTGTTTTCTTTAGTAGTGATAGGAGGCTGCAATGGTCTGACTACTTCAGTAGAGTCTGCAGTTAGGACAGGAGTAGGTTTATCAATTTTGGGAGGTTTGGGGTTTGGAAGCTTGCTGGAGGTAGGCTTCTGAGGTTTGGGACCTCCAGTCCTAGGGTGACCTGCTTCTTAGTCATTTTTGAAGAAACTGAGCAATATTAAACTGTTTGATTAGCTATTTATGGAAATAGAAGTTCAATTAAGTTGTTTCGAGAAAAACTCGAAATCTAGGTGAGGGTTTTATGAGAAAAATGCAGATTTGCAATGTGTAGACAATGGGAAAGGGATTTTCAATGGTTTATTTGGGAATTAAAATGTATTTTTACCATAGGAATAGATTTTGGATGATGAAAATCATTCAGGAGGAAATGAAAAATCCTAGAAAAAAATTGACAGGGTTTCCCCTGTTTTTTCAAGATTTTTGTACTCTCAGATGAGTACTTTTGGCTTTTAAATTCCAAGTGGTTTAATTTTTGTTGAAAATTAGGAATTTACAGGCTTGGATTACTGAAAAATACCTTTGAACAGGTATGGTTGTAGTCGAAGAGGATTGCAGGTGGTACCAGTCTTCAAACTGGTTGCATTTGTTTGGTAGAAGGCACGAGATTCTTTGGAGGCGAAATTCAAAGGGGAGATGGCTTCTGGGATTAAAAGCAGTTTCGAAATGGTGTCTATAAGCAAATTCTCAAAGGGAAAAGGTGCAAAATGTAATGTAAACAATAAGAATTAAGTCTGGAACCTTAAGTTTTATCGAAAAACATAACATTTATTGCAGGTTGGGATTAATGGATGGAGCAGTTTGTGCGTTTGAAGGTGAAACCACTTGTGTTTATCGCATTTTTTTTGGGCGGTAACTAGTTTTAAGCTTTTTCAATGCGATCCAGTAAAATTAGAAAACGTAGCGGGTGGTGGTTTCATAAAAAAAAAAAAATCGCAAGTTTTTTTGTCAACATTTCCCGATCACTTTGGTAATGCGATATGGAGTTTGTTCTGTCAGATTTGGTTGAGTGAAGCGAATGGTTGAGATGCGTCGGGAAGCTACGGGAAAATAAGGTGGGACCAGGTACTATGATCTGCGTTGTTGATTCGGTAAGAGGAGATCGACGGTTTAAAATTAATCCAATAGGAAATGGTGGGGGCAAGGGAAGGATTCATCGGGTTTAGTTTGGATCGTCAGATTAAAGGGATTAAGAAGATCAGAGGGTCAGGAACGAATGCGAGGAGGCTTCGTTTATGTTTAATGAAATTTATCTATAAAATGATTTTATACATGGAATGGGTGGGTTATTATATTAACCAGGGTTTAATATTGTGGTAAGGGAATATGTATCGGGAAAATGGGATAAGGTTAAAGCTTTCACCATGGGTAAAGCTTATGAGGGAAAAGGTGAAATACACGTCTTTTTCTTTGTTACTCTATATACACACTATGTAGCTAGATTGTGCATTTTCAATATTATTTTTGTTATATAGTTTCAGATTTGTCAAAGGTCTAAAATTATAGGGGAGAGGGGATATTTTGTTATGGATAAGTTTTATGTCAAAGGGATGATTTTGGGATGTTTTTCAGCATGTGTTTAATATATTTGACATGAAAAGTATATTATAAGAGGGTTTTGGGGATATTAAATAAAAGGGAGCTATATTAATAGGACCAGGATTTTTCTGTAGGGAGTTAAATATAATAAGTTAGGTGTTAATATGAAAAGGGAAAAGTGAATACTCAAAACATGCTATTATAACCAAGAAAAGTGAAGATCAAAGCCAAGCTTGCATTATGATAATTTCATCACTTCAACTTAGGATACAATTCCATTTTGAGGGTTTTATACTTCATGATATGTAGGAATTTAATCAAATGGGCCTTTATGTAATGTTTAAGTAAGAAAAGAGTTCTCACTTATGAATTTAAATGGTGATGAGTGCATGAAGGGGTAAATGATGAAAATTTTAGGGATTAATAAATAAACTTAACATTTTCAACTAATCATTCATTGAGCCTTGGGTCCGGTCCCAAAAGAAGTCAAGGAAATACCTTGAGCCTCTTTGACTGATAGTTTAGAATGTCAAATAACTATGGGGAGGGTAAATTAGTTATTTGTTGCCAGGTGAAGTATATTTACATTGATGTCTCTCACCTTCTTCTACCTACCCAATCATATCTTCTAACATTTTTTCCTTCTGTTTTAATCAGGTGCATTTGAACTAGCAGCCTTACAACATTTTATTCTTTTTTGAAAGCAGTAAATTATCTAATTCTACATTTATTGCATCCAAGAATCCAGATTAAACTATTGGATTCTTTTATTCTCTACCTAACTAATGAATTGTCATGATTAAACTGTATGACAAATTTTTATTCTCTATCTACAACATTTGAAATTGAAAAATGACGAGTCAAGATTAAATTGTTCAACTCATCACAGATTATGGCATTTATTGACACTTTGCCATAATCAACTGCCAAAGGTAAAAGTAGTGGCATTTGGATTTGCACACTTTCATGTTATATTCATCTTTTTCTTTTGGGGTATACTATTTTTTCTAAGTCCTTTGATTTTTCTTTTAGGAATTTTTATGCTCTTTTTTATTTTTTGATTTTTTTTTTATTTTTTACAAAATACGAGAATACAACTTGTAGAAGGAAAAGTATGTACATATTTACAAGATTACCATCAGTCAAGTCAAAATTATGAATCCTATATTTATAAGTCACTAACATTGGCTTCACTTGGGGATGGCATTTCCTAGTGGAATGTCAAGAACTCTGAGATCAGTAGCCTTCATCTTTAACTTTGGTGATCCTGTAATTGTCTTATGTTTTCTGCAACAATTCATACTTATGACATTTTATACTGCAAAGCTTAGGGCCTTCTCTTTGGGCTTCAACTTTGGGGATAAAATCTCCAATGCAATCTACACACTTGAATTGAATATTTACAATGGTGAAGTAAATCAATCTAACTGTTGAGTGACTCTGAAGAATAGTAGTGTTTAGCATCCTACCATTTACTGGTCCTTCTTGAAGTTCAGATCCATCCAAATTCCTGATGAAAAAGGAATTATTACCTCTATAACCATATATCACATAGGGTCCTTGACATAGAAAGTCAAACTTTTCATGTTTGCCTTTATCCTCTCTCTATGAATCCCATCTCAAAACTTGATCTCCTATGAAAAAATAATCTTCTTTATCCCTTTTATCAAAAATATTTTTGATTTTGTCATGTAAAACTTGTGATTTTTCATAGACTTCTTCCCTAGTTTGTTGGAGATGTATGGTTTCATTGATTCTTCGTTGAATATCATTTGTTTCCACCTGTGATTCCTGGATAATCTTCATGACTTGAACACCCAAGGAAGAGGGGAAAACTGCATCTATTCAATAAAAAATCTGATAAGCTGAAGTTCTAATAGACTTTTTTGTGGTAAGTCTATCAGCCCATAGGGCATAGACCAACTTTTTGTTCCAGGTATTTTTGTTGTATTGGAGTAATTTTTTGATGATATTGATTAAGCTTTTGTTTGATGATTTGGCTAAACCATTACCTTGGGGATAATATGTTGTGGAATGACCTAAGGTAATATGGTATTTATGACAAAAAATAAATAAATCATTTTCTTGGATTTGAATGTTGCTGCATTTTCAGTGATAATCTTATGTGGGAATCCAAATATTGATAAAATATTACTTTCTATAAATGAGATTATAACTGAATCAGTGGCTTGCCTAGTAGGAATGGCTTCTATCCACTTGGTAAAGTAATCTGTAGCAGTTAAAATCCATTTATGTTGGCCTAAAGATGGAGGATGGATTTCACCAATGAAATCTAACCCCCATTGTTGAAATGGCTTTTTAGTTGATATAGGCTTAAGAGGTAAGGGAAATAGTTTCTTTTTCCCATCGAAAATTTGGCATTTGTGACAAGAGGTAACAAATTTTTTGACATCAGAAAATAAAGTTGGCCAGTAAAAACCAGCTCTTAGTCTTTTATCTGTTGTACTCTTCCAGTATAGGTGGCCTCCACAGTCACTTGCATGAAATTCCTCAAGAATTTTGTCAGCCTCAGATTTTAATAAACAATTTAGTAAAATCGCACTATTTTCTTTCCATTAAAGTGCATTGTTTAAGATACAAAACCTCATTTCTTTTTTGTTTGATGAATCTTGATTTGGTTTTATTTAGCCCAAGAGGAGCTTGTAAATGTGTTAGTACAAAGATAATATTAGACTACCATGGTGAGTCTAGATAGGCCTCACTAATCAATGGAGTCACCATCTCCTCCTGGTCATCTATTTGTGCAATGAAATTAATGTCTAAAGCATTGTAATTGGATTCAGCCATCAATCTGGCTAAACCCTGTCCTTTAATGAGATTTGTTGGTTTGATTTCTAGATCGTATTCAAGGACAGTGACTATCCACTTTCCTCTCCTACTATCAGTTCCATATTGTGTCAAAATATCTTTAATTACTGTGTTGGGGACATATGCAATGATGTGTGAATGAAGTATGTAAACTCTGAAATCCTTGATGGCTTTAACCAGGGCTAAAGCCTGTTTTTTCATTATATTGTACTTCAGAGGTGCATCTCAAAGGGCTTTACTAAATAATGCAATTGGCTATTTAAAACCTTGATTGTTTTTCTGCAGAAGAACTGCAGCTATGGTGTGTTCAGATGCAAAGGAAAAGATTATGAAATCTTTTGTATAATCTGGGCTGATGAGGACTGGTGCTTTTGTCAGGGCCTGTTTTATGGATTTGAAAGATTGTTTGGCCTTTATTGTCTAATTTATTTCAGAGTCATTTTTAAGCATATTTTTTAGATCTTTTATGATTTCAGCCAGATTAGAGATAAATATTCTTAAAATTTTGATTTTACCCAAGAATGCTTGAATTTATTTTATGTTTCTTAGTGGTTGAATGTTCAAAATAGCTTCAATTGTTGCAGGGTCTATTCTAATGCCTTCTTTGGAGATTATGTGACCTAACAGTTTTCCTTCTTCCAATTCAAAAAGAGTCTTTTTAGGATTAAGGGATATACCATATTTTCTACACTTGATAAAGACTTGTCTCAGGTGATCTAAGTGTTCATCATTTGTTTTTGAAAAGATAGTAATATCATCAAGATAGATAACTAAAAATTCATGGATCTCCTTAGAAAAGGCAATATCCATTGCCCTCTGAAAAGCAGCTCCTGCATTTTTCAATCCAAAAGGAAATTTCACGTACATGAAAGTGCCCTAATGAGTGGTAAATGAAGTTTTAGTTTGATCATCTTTATGAAATAGAATTTTATTATAACCAGAGAAACCATCTAGTAAAGAAATTCTTGAAGAACCTGCCACCCTCTACAAAATATGATCCATTTTAGGTAAGGGGTAATTGTCTTTCAAGGAAGATTTATTGAGATTTCTAAAGTCTATACATAGTCGAATTTCCCCTGTTTTCTTTCTAGTGGGCACTAAATTAGATACCCAATCAGAATACCTGACTGGTGCAATTATTTGTGCATCAAACATTCTTTTAACTTCTTTTTCGATTAAAGGTAACAAGATTGGATTGATCCTTCTTAGTTTTTTTGAAAAGGTTTTTGATTTTCTTTCAAAGGAATCTTATGTTGAATTATGTCTTTGTTGTAAGTTTTCAAATCTTCATAACCCCATGCAAAAACATCCTGATATTCTTTCAAAAGTTCTATGTATTTAACCTTTTCTTCTGATGATAAGGACTTTGATAGTTTGATCATTTTTGGTTTTTCATTTGTCCCTAAGTTATAGTCTTCTATATTAGACCTGACTGGTTCCATTTTTGGCCTTTTGGGCACATCATTGGAATCAAACAAGTCTTCTAGGGGAGTTAAACCTCTGGGTAAAATGTTATGTTTTAAATCAATCAAATCTGGTTCATCTTCCATCATTTCCTCTATATCTATTTTTTCCAGGTCATCTATGTCACTTTGAGTAAATATAGTAGGTTTATCAAAATTATGTACATCTAAATCATCTAAATCATCTATTTGACAAGAATTTGAATCTATATTACAAGGTAACTCTATATTACAGTCATTATCAATTTGGCAATTTTGAAACTCTCGCTCATTGTTTAAAAAGTGATAGATTTGTTCATCTTCTAAGAAAATTTTCCAGTATTTTACATTATCTGGGACAATAGGTCTGTGTTTGATTTCAGCAGTGTATTTTTGTAATGGTGAAAATGGAAATTTGCAAGTGCTGGCAAAGGTTGCTAAACAATGGGCTTGTGTATTTAAAAATAAATAAATAAATAATTTTAGTTTCAAATAATATATTGAATTACATTCAAGTAATATATATTTATTTATTTTTAAAATATTTATTTTATTATTATTATTATTATTTATTTCTATTTTTTTATATTTTATTTTATTTTATTTTTTATTTTTTTTTATTTTTTTTTACATATTTATTTATTTATTTGTTTTGTTTTATTTATTTTTTATTTTTTAATTATAACTCTTCCAGAAGATCACATAAGAATTTTAGGGACCGACGCGTTTCGAACTACCAACTGTAGTTCATCATCAGGATAATGAAAATTGGTTGATCTGACATACACATTTATACCAGGAGGAGAGAAGCTTGCACTCTCAATGGGCTTGTATGTTCTGTTTTCTAGGGATGATAGCAAACTTGCTTTCTAAAAAATCCTCAACGTCCCTGTATATGGCTAGTCTGGGATTGTGAACAGAGTATTCTGCGTTTATTTGCTTGATAACTAACTCTGAGTCTCCCATGACCAATATTCTTTGCCCTCCCAATTTTCTAATAATTTGAAGACCTAAGAGTAAAGCCTCATATTCAGCCATGTTATTGTTACATTTGAAATTCAATCTAAAGGCATGTCCTTGGGAATGGCTTGTTTCAATGTTGGTAATCCATACACCAGATCCAGCTCCTGATTTATTCATTGATCCATCAAAATCCAAATGCCATAAAGCCTCATGACCAATGTAATCATCCATTATTTTAAGCTTCTTATCAGTGAGTTCAGTTTGGCTATTATTATGCTCAGAGTTACAGAGAATAAAGGAATCAAGGTCAATAGGAGTTGAATAGATTGGGTAATTGGTAGGTCTTTTAGCACTGCTAATCATAAACTTCATTAAGGTTTCTCTGTAAAGCTTTTTGGGCTGTCCAAATACTGAGATAGTGGCATAACTCATGTCAAGTTGTAGAGATCCCTGCAACTTTGCTCCCCATGAGTGAGAAAGAAGCATGCCATACTTTGGCGGGATATCAGCTACCACAACATCCATGATCATGCTTTTACCAGGATATTGGACTAAGTTTACACACAGATCTTTAATCAATCCTATGCATTGGACATTAGATGAATAAAACGAAAACATATATTTATATGGTCGGGTTATGTCTAGATTCATGGTTTCCATTATAGCTTTGGGCATTAGGTTATGGGAAGCTCTAGTATCTAGCATAGCATTGTGTAATATCTGATCATGTACAGTAAGACTTAAATAAAATGGAGGTACTAACCCATCTGAATGCTTACCATCTACATTTGGACCAAATATTAATTCGGGTCTATCATCACTCATATTAATTGTATCCTCATTTTCATTTACATTCAATGTTTCAGTGATAATAGATCCATACAAATCATTTTTAGCCAATTCTACTAAGGGAACAACTATCTTTAACTTGGATATTTCAGATTGAATGTTAAATGTTGATTGAGATTTGATGGCTTGAATTTCATCTTTTGGAACTGTGGTTTGGGATGATTTTTCTTGTGTTTCAACAGTTTTACCTTTGGCTTGAGGATTTATTTTCTCTTCTGTTTGAGTTTCCTGATTTTTGCTATCTTTGATTGTTTTTTCAGGAATAGTTTGAGTGTTAGTAGATGCTTTATCAGATTTTGAATTCTCAGCAGAAGATTTAGGATTTGATGATTTTGAGTCAGCTGGATTCTTTTTTGGATCATTAATTATTGCTGAATTGGTGGTATTTGTGGTATTAGCCTTTAGGGCATCTCTGGAGGATTGAGCCACCTCATCAGTAATATCTAAAATATTTGGACTACGCTATTTTTTAGGACTGGGTGGGTTCAAATTTTGTTTATTTTCTCTGGGAAGAATCTGCAAAATTTTCTTTTTGGGAGCCTCAATCTTCTTTTTGTTTTGGGTTTTTTGAGTTGGAGCATTGCTTTTTGTAGTAGGCTCATTGGTTTTCTTGCTCCTAAGGTTATATTGGCTGTGAATTTCATTGATTTCAAAGTCATAACCTTGCTTATAGTCGAAGGATTCACTAGATTCCACTTTGAACTGTTGTAGCTCAAAGAGTTCTTGGTCCTCCTGAGTGAGGAAAATTGTATTGTTTTCATCTATCCACATAACTATTTTGATGTCTTCCTCATCCTCAACATTGTTTTGTGAACTCTCTGCAATTTTTTCTTGAAATGGGGGTCTTATGTTTTGATCCGTGGAGGGTTCTTTACCTTTCCCAAGATTGTTGTTTTTCCTATAGTTGGGAGTCCTGATTTGGGATTGACTCTCCCATTGTGGTTTTCTTTCAATGTGGTCTAGTCTGTCAACTAATTTTTCCAATGTTTTGTTAATAAAATCAAATTTACCATCTAATTTTGAAGCTTCTTCTTTGATAGTAACCCTCCTCTTGTTTCTCATTCTGGATTTTCTGGCAAGGATATTGATTTCTACTCCAACAACATTTAGTTGCATTTGTTATAGGGTGTCTGCATCCCTTTCTCTAAGTTGATAGGCCATGTCTACATCAAAAAAATCAGGGAATTTGAGCAGTAAGGAATATGGAGTGGGTTTAAGGTCTGCAGGAATAGAATTGTAAATACTATTGTATCTGGTGCAAAAATCTTGGACAGACTCATTGGGGGCTCTCTTAACAACATCAAACTAAAATAATATTTGTAGGGGATTTTTCTTCTTTTCCAATTTATTTAGGAAAGCTCTATGGAATGCAGCTAGGTCTGCTATAGTACCAGCACCTAAATTTCTAAACCATGTTTTTACTTCTCCAGTTAAGCTTTCTGCAAATAACTTCATTCTGACATCAGACTCATATATCTCATAAATTTCCCAAAAATCATTCATTCTAGTGATATGTTGTTGTGCAGTAATTTGTGAAAGATTATCAAACAATGTGATATATTTTTGGTAATTTTGGGGCATGTCATGGAGATTTTTAGGTAAGACCAAGGGAGCATATCTGGCTGCCATGGCTTGGATTTTTTCTAAACTGGGAGGTACAGTAGTAGTGGTAGGGGTAGTGCTGACTACAATAGTATATGTGCTTGAAGAGCTTGGAAAAGGAGATGAAAAAGAAGTGGTATGGCTAGGGAATATTGTGGTAGTGGTTGTAGTGGATTTAGTGAATGATGGAAATACTACTTTGGCCTGCAAGGGCAGCTCAGGGATAAATGGTTCTGTGGATGAGCTGGCTCTGGATTGGGGATATGATGAATATATGATCCTAGGCTGCAAAGGCAATTCAGGACTAACAGGCTCTGGGGGTGAACTGATAATGGAATCTGTAAATGAAGTGGCAGCATACAGAGTAGAATCTACTGCTGGAAAGATGGTGGTGGATAATTGAGAAACTGGAGGTTTAAATTGTGACAAAAAATTGGCCAACTTAATAGCTTCTTCAAGGTCTTTAATTTTTGTGACACTTACCATTTCGATTGGACTTTGACTTTTAGTTTTGTCTAATTTAATAGGTGCTGAAATAAATTTCTGTTTTTTCATTCACAAAAGAAGTAAAAACAGGATCTAAAACTATTTCCTTTAAATCAGTTTCAGACTTGGTTCTAAATAGTGATTTTTCAAACTTCAAATCAAATTCAATGTCTGATAAGCTTACTAATTCTTTGGGTAAATAATTAGCTCTTTTTAGGGGTACTTCAGTTTCTGAACTAACAGTGTGTTTTTTCTTTTTTCCTATCTGGTCAGGATTGTCTAGTATATCTGCAGGGTTGGGATCAAGGTTGGATCTAGTATAATAGACTTTATTTGGAGCTAGAATGATTATTGTATAAATACCCACAACCTTTAAACTTAATCTTAAAGTAGAAAAGATATGTTTTAAAAATCTTCCTCTAAGATTAAACTTAACACTGGAGAGTGGTTAGTTCCTCAGTATGTTTGCTAGTATGTTATCACCCTAGTAATTCTTAGGTCGTGGGATTTTGGTTTATAGTTAAAGAAAACTTGGGGTAACCAAGAACCTCTTTTGAAATTCAGGATCTAGCCTTCCCAAATTCCAGAGAGGGATCTCTCCTCAAGATTTATCTTGATTGGTTATAAGATTTTAGGCTAGGTATGATTGGACAGTGTGATTTGTTTTGAAAGTGTGGTGGGAATAAAAGGTGCTTCAAGGTAGATCACTTAGGGATCTACCAGACCATTGGGCTATGGAGTCAAATTTCTAGGCAAGCAGAGCTAGGAAAAAAGGTCTAAAGAGAAAATGTACTAAGGGAAAGGTAGATGACCTTCAAAGGGTTTTGAAATAGGCTTTTTGATGAAATGGGTGAAATCTGAACAAAAGGGCAATTAAGAATCCTTAAGTTACAGAAATGAAGATTGAAGGAAGGGATCAAACTGGGACTAAGAGCATTTAAGAATTCTATAGTCCGGTTATCAAGCAGAAAACATAATAATGAACAACTATTAAAAAACAGGGAGCTTTTTATCACTAATCATGTTTAATCTTTCCTAGTCAATCATTAAAGAGAGAAAACATTAAAATTTATATATGGAAACTTTTGAAAGATAAAACAGTGAAAATAGGAAAATACTAGACTTATCTGGTCAGCGCAAGAATCCTGAGTTATGATGCCTTTAATATTTATTCTAGTCTGCTTCTTTACTGATTGACTCACACAAACTTCAATATATCTAGCAAAATGACTATAGTAGTCTTGATAAATTTTATTGCACCCTTAATACTTCAAATAGAGAAGTATTCATACAAAAATTATTGCAAAATATCTTAGAGACATATAGGAATATCTCTAGGAAAAAATAAATTTTATTACATAGAAAGTGGGACAGCTGCAAAACAAACTGGCAAGTTGTCCTCTTATCAGTAAAAAATAGAACTAATCATCTTAACTTGTTGCTGGGTTGTAGCTACTGGAAATGCTTGCTGGCATTTTGGAAAAAGATCTTTTTGGAGATAACTTGAAAGACACTCTTTCCATTTCACATCCTTTAATTGGTGCTTTATCGCTGATACTCTTTATGCTGTTCCTTTTACTACTTTAATGTGGTAAAATAAAGAATTATCTGCAGTAAAAAGGTATTTTGACTGATACTCCGACTCTATTTCTGATCCTGATACACTTTGACTGCAAATTTTCATGGTAAGCTAGTGAATTCCTACCATTGCTTTGCACTGGGAATTCTCATACTTTTCAGTTTCCTGTAACTTTCATCTACCTTTGTATACTTAGAAAAATTGGGCTTAACCATAAAAATATGTTTGATCTCATTTTGTAAAAGGAAAAAGTTTTCAAAATATTTCAAAATGACTTTACTAGTTGGAGGCCCTTGTGGTAAAGGTTTGTTGACCCGATCTTTGGCATAAGCCTTGATTTTGTTATCATAATCCTTTTGTGCCATCAATTTTTCATTCAAAGCATGAATATCTGGTAGTGCTGCTTGTGCCAGTACTGTGTATTTGGCCCAAAATCTTGTGATTTCCAAATTCATGTCCTTGCATCTTTCCTCCAAATTATTCATCATATTTCTCTTATTCAAGAATTTTTTGATTTGTAGTATACTTTCAGTTCTGTCCTAAATTTTTAGCTCTTCAAGATCTTCTCTGTGTTTGTTATTCAGAAATGTAATAAGCTTCATGGCTTGAGCAGGTTTGTCAGCTAATTCTTCTTTTGTCTTCTGTATTTCTACTTGTGTTGCTTTGAGTAACTCTTTTTGTTCATAAATAATTTGGATTGAGGGCCATTTTAAATGTATGCCCTGAATGATGTTGTTCCAAAGATAATTCTTGATATAAGATACCTGCTCAATGAGATTGACCTGTTGTTGAAAAATCTTTACCTATTCTTGTAATCTGTTGGCTCTTTGCTCATGTCCTTTGGATGTAATTAAGGCATCTCTGTTAGATGTTTCAAGATTTATGATAGTGCCTTTTAAGTTGATTATCTATTTATATTTTATGGACATGTCTTCCATAGCCTTGACTATGGTAGTTGTTTCTCCTATTGGATTTACCTATGAAGTAGATGAAGAAGTGGCAGATATATCTTTAGAAGTAATTGACACTACAGTTGCCAACACTCCTTTCAGTGCCAAATGTTCTATCAATGTTGAGGGAACAACTGTACTTACAGTTGGAACAACTGTGGGAATGGAGACTTCTTGATCTTTCTCCAATATTTCATTTTCTTGCATTAGAGATTCTATTTGATTTTCCATCTCTTTAATCTGAGCTGTCATCTTCAAAACTAGTTGCATAGTTTCCTCCTTCTCTGTCTTTTCCTGAAGAATTACTTTTGCTTGAGGGTGCTCACTTTGTGGCAACTTGAGTTGCTTTCTCAAGGCTACAATAGCCTCATTCTTCTGCCTTATCAATTTATTAGCAACTTCAGTACTAGAGGGATCTACTCTTGTTTCTATCACCAAATATTCTAAGGACTTGATCCTCAAATCCTTAGCATGGAGAGATGCTTTATCTAATTTCATTTGGGTTTGCAAATTAGATACAGTTTTCTAAAGCATAGTAGCACTCATGGTTTTTCTTACTACCTTTGAATATAGCATCTCTGAGGAACTCCTATGGAACTCAATCTGATCTAGTTCATGTATAGTATCAGCATTCACTACAAATTATGTCTTCCTGTAGTCTGTGGCTAATTTTGGATCTGTTACCACTGGTTGGAGAAAATACATGATCATTTTATTTGTTGAGTAATCAAATGCTATTACTAGTCTGTCTTTATCTCCTGGTTTTTCCTTCAGAAGTTTAGAATAAACTTCATTCTTTATTTCTTCATTCTTTTCCCTGATTTGCTTGAATCTTTTCTGTATATCAGAATCAGTTTCTTCTAATGTTTTAGAGGAAGAGGGAGCTTCTATATTCATTTCTACTTCAACCATATCTTTGCCTTTTCCATGTGCCTGTACCTGTTCATTTTGAATTTCCCTGAGTGTTTCATTAACAATCATTGTGGCCTCATCATCTGTTTGCTGATCATTATTATCATCTACATCAATGACTCCCTTTTCTAGAGTAGTCATTTTGGCCTTTTTTCTATACACTGTTTTGAATTTATTTTCAATGATTGTATCTTCCAAATATCCTTCTTCTTTTCTCAGCCTTTTATTGGATACCTCTTATGGTTGGTTAACTATAACCACTTGTGTACTATCCATTTGATTTTCATGTAGATTATCTGTTGGCATCTCTTGATCATCATCAATTAAAGTTTTTGAAACCCATTCCAACCGATTGGCATATTTTTCAAGTAATGGCTTTGATTCATGGAGGAATGGGGTTAACTTGCATTTAACCCTGAGGTTGCTCAGAATACCCTGAGGGTCATAGTTCTAGTAAAAGCTTTCTTGGAACTTGAATACTGATAATTTTATTCTTACTTCTTTCAAAGCCTCTTTGCTGTTAAATATGAAATAGCTAATTTGACTTTTCAATTTGAATTGTGCTTTCTTTTTGGATGCTATAAAGTTCATTTCATCTACATTCAAAATTTTCCTTATGTATTCCAAAGCAAAGATCCTTGTGGTTAGAAACTTTGGTAATTTGTATGGAGTCAGTATTGCACCATATATTCTAATTTCAGTGTGATTTTTATACAAATACTAATCTCCAACTTTACAGTTTTCAGACAACTATAAAATTCTTTTGATTTCTTCATTTATCCTTGGTGGCTCTGCTTTGTCCAACAAACTCATGGTAGGTCTGATAAAAGAGTCATTGAAATCACTGTAACTGTACTCACTGTTATTTTTTCTAAGAAGAGAATTCCAGAAAATTATTGAAAGAGGTTTGTCCTCCATATCCATCTTCTATAATGCAATGGGAAAATTATCTGCTTGAGAGAAAAGGAAGAGATGTAACAGATATGATGTGTATCTAAACACTCCTTCATCAGGTAACTTTATTAGCTGATAATGTATATTGTCAACAATGAATTTAGAAAAATCAAAGACGAATTCTGGCTGTTGTCCAGGAGACAAAGTGGAGAGGAACCCTAAAATGGAGGCATCTATAAATTCATCATTAACATAGCCTAAAATGAATGACAACATGGAAATGACTTGTTTGGAGCCCTCACGGAAATCAAAAGTATCATAAGGGGGATTTACCTTAGGAAGGCTGACATGATTGGGCATGAAGTTTTGAAGGATTTCAAACTTCCTAGGGAAATCCAGGTCTAAATACATCTGAGTCAAGTATTCAATTGACAATGATACTGCTCGTGGATCATGGCTTAGTTGGAGCATATCATTGATTGATTCATCAGTTATGTAAAATAGGAATTCACTATCTTTTTTCAACATGCATATTTGATTAGGAATATAGTGCATTTGACATAACCTAATGAAATCTTGGGCTGGATGGGTGATGGGAACAACATATTTGGGCAAGTTGGAGTCCCATACAGGTATATCATTGGCCATTTTCTTCTCAAATCTTTCCTGACACCAGCTATGTACATCCAGAAGATCAAATTCAAGAGTAGCATTAGAAATTCTGTAATCTAATTCAATCAAGGGATTGTTTTCTTCAATAGTGACAGGAGGCTGCAATGGTCTGACTACTTCATTAGAGTTTGCAGTTAGGACAAGAGTAGGTTTATCAATTTTGGGAGTTTTAGGGTTTGGAAGCTTGCTGGAGGCAGGTTTCTGAGGTTTGGGACCTCCAGTCCTAGGGGTGACCTGCTTCTTAGTCATTTTTGAAGAAACTGAGCAAGATTAAACTGTTTGCTCAACTCTTTATGGAAACAGAAGGTCAATTAAGTTGTTTTAGGAAAAACTTGGAATCTGGGCGAGGATTTTATGAGGAAAATGCATATTTGCAATGTGCAGATGGTGGGAAAGGGATTTTCAATGGTTTGTTTGGTAATTCAAATGGATTTTTATCATAGGAATAGATTTTGGATGATGAAAATCATTCAGGCAGAAATGACAAATCCTGGAAAATTTTTGATAGGGTTTCCCCTATTTTTTCAAGATTTGTGTACTCTCAAATGAGTACTTTTGGATTTTATATTCCAAGTGGTTTAATTTTTGTTGAAAATTAGGAATTTGCAGGTTTGGATTACTGAAAATTACCTTTGATCAGGTATGGTTGCGGTCGAAGAGGATTGCAGGTGGTACCAATCTTCAAAGTAGTTACATTTGTTTGGTAGAAGGCAGCGGGATTCTTTAGAGGCGAAATTCAAAGGGGAGATGTCTTATGGGATTAAAAGAATTTTCGAATTGGTGTCTGTGAGAAAATTCTCAGAGGTAAAAGGCACAAAATTCAATGTAAACAATAAGAATTAAGTCTAAAACCTTAAGTTTTATCGAAAAACATAACATTTATTGCAGGTTGGGATTAATGGAGGGAGTGGTTTGTGTGTTTGAAGGTGAAACCACTAGTGGTTATCGCATTTTTTTTGGGCAGTAACTGGTTTTAAGATTTTGCAATGTGATCAAGTAAAATTAGGACACGTAGGGGGCGGTGGTTTCATAAAACAACTTTTTTCGCAAAATTTTTTGTCAACATTTCCCGATCACTTTGGTAATGCGATATGGAGTCCGTGTCATCGGATTTGGTGAGTGAAGCGAATGGCTAAGATGTGTTGGGAAGCTACGGGGAAATAAGGTGGGACCAGGTACTATGATCTGCGTTGTTGTCTCGATAAGAGGAGATCAACGATTTAAAATTAATTTAATAGGAAATGGTGGGGGCAGGGGAAGGATTCGTCAAGTTTAGTTTGGATCGTTGGATTAAAGGGATTAAGAAGATCTTAGGGTCAGGAACGAATGCGAGGAGGCTTCATTTATGTTTAATGAAATTTATGTATAAAAGGATTTTATGCATGGAATGGGAGGGTTATTATATTAACCAAGGTTTAATATTGTGGTAAGGGAACATGTATCGGGAAAATGGGATAAGGTTAAAGACTTCACCATGGGTAAAGATTATGAGGGGAAAGGTGAAATACACTTCTTTTTCTTCACTACTCTATATACACACTGTGTAAATAAATTGTGCATTTTCAATATTATTTTTATTATATAGTTTCAAATTTGTCAAAGGTCTAAACTTATAGGGGAGAGGGGATATTTTATTATGGATAAGCTTCATGTCAAAGGGATGATTTCAGGATGTTTTTCAACATGTGTTTTGATATCTTTGACATGAAAAGTATATTATAAGAGGGTTTTGGGGATGTTAAATAAAAGGGAGCTATATTAATAGGACTAGGATTATTCTATAGGGAGTTAAATATAATAATTTAGGTGTTAATATGAAAAGGGAAAAGTGAATACTCAAAACATGCAATTATAACCAAGAAAAGTGAATATCAAAGCCAAGCTTGCATTATGATAATTTCATCACTTCAACTTAGGATAAAATGCCATTTTGAGGGTTTTATACTTCATGATATGTAGGAAGTTAATCAAATGGGCCTTTATGTAATGTTTAAGTAAGAAAAGAGTTCTCACTTATGAAGTTAAATGGTGATGAGTGCATGAAGGGGTAAATGATGAAAATTTCAGGGATTAATAAAGAAACTTAACATTTTCAACTAATCAGTCATTGAGCCTTGGGTCTGGTCCCAACAAAAGTCAAGGAAATTCCTTGAGCCTCTTTGACTGATAGTTTAGAATGTCAAATAACTATGGGGAGGGGAAATTATTTATTTGTTCCCCGGTGAAATATATTTACATTGATGTCTCTCACCTTCTTCTACCTACCCAATCATATCTTCTAACATTTTTTCCTTCTGTTTTAACCAAGTGCATTTGAACTAGCAACCTTACAACATTTTATTCTTTTTTGAAAGCAGTAAACTATCTAATTCTACACTTATTGCATCCAAGAATCCATATTAAACTGTTGGATTATTTTATTCTCTACCTAACAAATGAATTGTCATGATTAAATTTTATGACAATTGTTTACTCTCTATCTACAACATTTGAAATTGAAAAATGACGAGTCAAGATTAAATTTTTCAACTCATCACAGATTATGGCATTTATTGACACTCTGCCATAATCAACTACCAAAGGTAAAAGTAGTGGCATTTAGACTTGCACACTTTCATGTTTTATTCATCTTTTTCTTTTGGGGTATACTATTTTTTCTAAGTCCTTTGATTTTTCTTTTAGGAATTTTTACCCTCTTTTTGATTTTTTGATTTTTGATTTTTGATTTTTTACAAAATATGAGAATACAAATTGCAGAAGGAAAAGTATGTACATATTTACAAGATTACCATCAGTCAAGTCAAAATTATGAATCCTATATTTATAGGTCACTAACATCAGCTTTATGCATTACTTGAGTGAAATTCTTTTCATATTCTAGATTTTTCACTTGTTCTTTGAGCCTATTGATCTTAGTAGTTTGTATTGGCATATCCTGCATTGCTTTAATCGATTTACTTGCATCATCATTGGCATGGGCTATTGGCACTGTTGATGTTTTTGCTGATGTAGTAGCTTGTGTAGTTGTTAGAACTTTTGTAGATAATGGAATTGATGTAGATATTGGAGCTGATGTGGAGGCTATAGGGATGGCAGTAATAGGAACTACTTCCATACTGGCTTGCTTTTCCGGCACTAGTTTGTCCATTTCAGTTTCCATCTCTTTCAATTGAGCTGTCAACTGAATGATGAGATTCATCATTTCATCCTTCTGATTTTCATTTTCCAAAACTTCTTTAGTTTGTGGACGCTCTATTATTGGTAACTTAAGTTTTTTCTTCAATGAAGCTATGTATGCATTCTTCTTATTGATAAGATATTCTGCTGCTTTGATATTATTTGGATCATAACCAACTTCTATAACCAAATATTCAAGTGATTTAATCATGTTATCCTTTGCTTGTGAAGAATATTTCTCTAGCTTTAACTGTGTTCTTATATTTTCTAGAGAATTTTGTAACTTCTGTACACTTAAAGCCTTTTGTGTCATGGTGGAATAGATCATTTCTCCATCTTGTTTATGAAACTCAATATGATCTATTGGATGTACATATTTAGTAAGAACTTCAAAGGTTGTTTTCTTGTAATCTACTAATGATTTTGGAGCCTGCATTTTTTGCTGTAGAAATTTCATTTGCATCTTTCTAGTTTTATAATCAAAAGCTGAAAGTAATTTGTTTTGGTCACTAGGAGTTTGTTTCCAATACTGGGCATAAGTTACATCTTTCAATGCTTCATTCTTGTTTTTGACTTCTTTGTATTTTTATATTATGTCTTTCTCTTTATCCACTGGTTTGCTTGATGATGAAACCTTTGCACTATGTTGTTTCTAAATGATTTGTGAACTGGAGGTTGATGGTGGGTGTGTTTCTTCTGAAACTGTTGTAGGCGCATTATCTTTGACAATTATATCTATATCAATGACTTCAATTGTTTCAACTATCTCTTCCTGTTCTATCATTGGATTTAGTTTTTCCTTTTTCCTGTACATTAGCTTGAATTTAGTATCAGAAGTAGTCTCTACAGAATAAGATCCTTCCTCTCTTGCCCTCTTTGAATTCATGTCTTATGGGGCCGGAGTAAGTAGGATGGAACTAGTATCAACCTGCTTCTCCACCTCTTCTAAAGTATTTTCCAACCACTCTAACTGGTTGGAATACCTTTCAACTTCAGGCTTTGACTCATGAACAAAAGGGGTCAATTTGAATTTTGAGTGGTTGGGTTTTTGTGTACTCTCACTCTAGGGGAAGGGTCGTCGGGGCCCTTATGGGTAGAACTTCTTGAGGTAAAGGCTGTTGACGGGGTTAGTGAGGCAAGTCCCGTCCAGTTCTGTCAATATGTATGCCCCCTGTCGGAGGCAATGTTTAATGATGTAGGGTCCTTTCCACAAGGTTTCGAACTTTCACGGCCCTAAGGCCTCTTTTGCGACATCATAGGGAGGACTAATTCTCTGTTAGTGAATGAGCCAAGGGTGATGTGGCAGTCAAATGATGCTTTTACCCTTTTCATGTGGGCCTCGTTGTCTTGCAGTGATTGTCGTCGATTTTGGTCGACAAGATCTAGTTGTACTAGGTGTTGCTCCAGAGGCTGGGTGTCATTGAGGAGTTCGATGGCGGCATGCAAATTTGGGATATCGCTGAAATCAATGCAAAAGCGCTAGGTAATTTGGTTTTTTTACGACATGACTAAGGTGGAAATCCTGGGATGAGGGGAAGGCGGTAATCCTATCTTTGGCATGCGATGATACAAATCCTATGTGGTGGATCGTGTCATCGGTGTTTGGTGGGGAAAGAATCTCAGTAATGGAGTTCTGTATGAGCATAAGTTTGGGTTCCCCGCTAGGATAGTTGATTTTCGATAGGTGGAAATTGCGCCTGCCATAGAGGTGCCTGAATGTTTCCATTAGTGGGCATGACTCTGGTGCGTGATTTTGGTCAGTGAAGATGGTCACGGTATTACTGAGCCAACGAAGTAGATATTTTGGGATTCTATGCTACTCGTTGTTCCTGATGTGGATGCTTGGAAAGGGTCAGTCGTAGAAGAGGTTGTCTTCTGCTTCCATTTTTGTATTGTTGGCTTAGGTGCATCTACCTCTTTGGTGGAGTGTAGACTCAACATAGCTCGTGCCACTTTGAGCTTGGGGAGATGTACACATTTAATCGTATGGTGAAAGTGTGAACAAATCTGGCAATAGGTGCACGTGATCTTCTCTTAGTTTGAGAGAAGTTACTGGGGGAGAGAAGAGATTATTCAGAGACTGTTTGCAAGAGGCTTGAGTTCTCTACATTGGTTGACTCGGTGATCGTTCAGATCACATAGGCCGCACATTATGTTGGGAAAAATACTGAGAGGGGTGAATCGCACCACCATATTCAAACTTTCTACTTTTGTGTTTTTTACTTCTAAACGCATCATTTTCTTTTCCCCGAACTTACTGTGACATACGCTACACTTTACAAACTCGCGTATACGTACATATCTATTTATGTCATTAATTCTTCACTTAAACTGTCCTTTATTTATTCATCAGACATTCGTTACCGCGTAAACATGCGCAACAAGAAATATAATAAATCATCACACAAAGTGCCCAAAATATGACACGGGATTTTAAGGTGAAAACTCAAGTTCAGAGAAAACCACTACCGCAAATGCTTTACCTTCAATATTTTATTATAGAGAAAACATAATACAACATATGTGATGCATACATCACCAAAACATGCGTGCACCTACTCGCGCTGCTTACCAAATTTTCCCCCGAAGGGAGCTCAACTCCTCGACCTTTGCCACTGGGCCCCCCTCTCATGGAGCGCGTCCCCCGATCTCGCGTACCAAATTTCACCGGTGGAGCTACGACCCCCTGACTGAAGGCTACAACCTTCAGCACCACCTTGGACCACGTTTCATCAATTGTCACACTGGATCCAACAACTTCAATAGAACACCACTTGGAGGCCACATTTCATCATATTTTCATACTGGACCCTTTCCATACTTTTAAGCACAAACATACGTCACCAACAGATACATATCAACACAGATCAGACAGCAGAAACACAGCAGAACAGATCAGATATTTCATACCCATTGCTTCAGCAAACCCTAGTTTGCATACGCGCTTTTACTTCACTGATGTCGCGTATATACGCGCTTCCGTCCACACAAACCAGCGTATACCTCAGTGTATATTTCATTGCGCATACGCGCTTTATCTTCAGCGAAGCTGCGTATATACGCGCTTCCTCTGCGGCGAAGTAGCGTATAGATCTTCAATCAACACAGCAAGATACCATCGTACGATATTCCGCCCGTATCTACCCTCGTCGGTATTAGGGCGCCCAGATGCTCGCCCATCACGCATCTACAAGTCGGCAATCGCATCTAGCAAATACAAGAGCAATTCGTATCTAGATCCCCTTTCTTCATCATTGGCATCATATATCCATTTGACATTCAAGTGTAACCCTTTCATTCAGACATATTTCTAGAGAAGACTTTCATCTAAGTCGACATCTTGCACCCACTCTCATGATTTGCACAATGAAATTCTTCTCCTTATATATGTTTATCCTTTTTCAATACCATGAGCCCTTTTTCAATACCATGGGCCAAAACAATACCATGAGCCCAAAACAACCTGGACGGGGTCAATTAGGCGGATCATTACCCAATACCATGGGTCAATTTACCCTCGGTTTTGCACTTTTTGAGCGCTTTAGCCCATACGCGACTTGGCACGTTATTTTCCGCGTGCATACGCGACTTCCCCTAGGCCAATCCGCGTATACAAAGAGACATACTCTTTTCATCATATTTTGAGCACATTCTGAATTCTTTTCTTCATTGCCTTCTGTCCACACTGTAGAAACATCATATTTTCTTCATCGGGAACACATTCTCTTAAGCACAACTTCATCAAGAAGTTTTCATCATCTTCATCAAGTGGGTTGCCTTTCAAGGACAACACTCAACAACATATCACATCAGATTTACATCATTTACCAAGTCCATCAAGTCAAGAATAACTTCATCAGGTGGTTTTCCATCAAGGACAACACATGTCAACAGTCGCATGTCTTCATCTTCATTTAGTGGGTTGCAATCAAGGACAACACTCTGCATCATATTTCCAACAATCTCCCCCTTTGGACTTGATGGCAACCACGATGGTGTTTGGTTACCACAACAGATAGGTACCATGTCACTCTCCCAAATATGTCACTCTCCCAAATATTTGACATCATTAACTTCTCTTCATTCAAACACCATGTCACTCTCCCCCTTTGACATCAAGGGCAAAGGGTGGATCAAAACCAACACTCTCCCCCTTTTCTCCTCATGTGGAAGAAACATTCTGCAGATCTGATATGTGCTGAAGTGGCCAAGCTCCCCCTGAGTTCATGCTGAATCTTCAAACATATTTGTCAATGAAGTACATGACTCTATAAACTTTCTATCACCAAAGACTCATACTTACATCAATTAACCATCCAAGTGGATTTACATATGAGACTCAACTACCCAACCAAGTGGGTTTACAAATTTGACTCAGCTACCCAACCAAGTGGGTTTACAAAATTGACAAGTCCTTACATGATTGAATATTACAATTTTACAACATGGGTCTCCACATGACCTTTTCATCAAAGTAAAAATATGATTTTTCATAATTAATACCAAAAAGACCTCAAGAGAGATCATATATCAGAACCACCATAATGCCAGCAATGCATTATACTCAGCAAAACTAATTCTCCCCCTGAATCAGTCCATCCAAGCATCCTTTTCATATGACTAAGGCTCCCCCTTAGTTTGTGCATCCTGAAAACTTCCACCAACAAATCATCAATGCATCTTCATCAAAACATTAGAAACAGAATTATGAGAACTGGAATACCACCAGAGATACCAAACAATATCAGAGATACCAAACAGCACTGCAGCTGTGCTGAAGTGAGCTGATTCCAAGCAAAAATTGTCAGCAACCAAACATACGCGGTTTTATGTGCAGGAACTCGCGTATATACGCGACTGTGTTTCAGGAAACCCGCGTATCCCAAGCCATCTTCTAAAATTTATGCAGATCTGATTCTCTATGAGGAAAAGACAATGTTCAACCTTTTTTTTTTTTGAGATATTTGACTGCTTCCCTGGACTACAGATATAACAGAATAGTGTAGTTGTGTCTTCAAGCGTCATCCAATGGTTGTAGCATAAGCCCATTAGTAACCAAGCCTTCAGATCCTTTGCAGCATCAATACATTCTTTCCAAAAGAGATTATCATACCAGAACAACATCTTCAGATATGTGTCAAACAATCATCCATGTGGTCCAAAATCACCATGATCTTCAAGATGTAACATGAAGTAACATATGTAGGCAAAAGATCTCAACCATAGCAACCAAACTCTACCTGATCTGAAACAAACGATATCCAACTCATCCACACAAGGATACTTATCAACAACCAGGGCTCAAAATCTCATCATAATAATCCATGTACCAAATCATCATCATTTGATCATGAGTATCACCAAGACCAAAGAATAAGCAATCATATTGCCGATAATGCAACCATTAGAATTCAACCTGCTACTCCCCCTAAACCAGTGCTTCTTCCTTAACTTGTGCAATCTGAGACACCTTCAACAGCAAGTCATCAACAACAATCTTTGCATAATCTGTCCTCATCTCTGAACTATAAGACTTTCATCTCAACAATGAATGCTCTTCATCATAAAGAAACCAGGCTTCATCCATAATCTTCAACACAAGAACCCATGCATCATTTTATTTTCATGAGTATAACTAGAATGATGGTAACAGTGCAATCATCAGCAGTCAGACTGATGCTCCCCCTGGACTTCTGCTTCAGATCTTCAGCTATCAGATAAATTTTCTTATCATCAAGGCATACGCGACTGTGTCTGCTTAAACTCGCGTGTATACGCGACTTTTTTGAATATAACTCGCGTATGGAAAGTGTAATATGAAAATTTCACACCTTCATCTCCTTCTGCAAATTTGCCTTTTGTTCCTGTCTTTTCTTCACACCAGATGCACTGTCAGAAATACATATAACCAGAATAATCAAATCAAACATGAGAGACATCATACATTGCTCCCCCTGTGACGATACATTACTAATTCTCATAATGTATCTCACATCATTCCTGCAGTCAATAAGAAAAGTCAGCTTCAGAAACGGATGACTGCAGTAGGGTCAGAATTCCCTACGTTTCTGATCGTTCCTTCATCTTGAATTGAGTGTTTTCTTCAAGAAAATCATTGTCTTCTAGAGCATCCACAAAAACATCCTTTTCTTCTCTAGATTGTTTCTTATTCCATCCCTCCATCTTCTTCCAGATTTGTTTTCTATTTGTGTGCTGAAATTTCTCATATCTGTTCGACCCGCATTCCTTTCTTATATGTCCATACTTGTTACAAGAATAACATCTCATGTGTCCAGAAAAATAAGCATAAGAATCATAATGAGTATTTCTATTCTTCCTCCTTTTACAATCAGCTGCTTTGTGTCCATACTTGTTACATGAAAAACAATATCCCTTGAAGAAACCATAGTACCTTTCTATGTAGGATCTGTTAGTTTGTGGCTGAAATATTCTGCTTCTGCAATTTGCTGCAACATGCCCATAATTATGACATTTAAAACATTCAACATTCTTGAATGATATCCTTTGAGAATTCATGATCGTTGGTTGACCTTTTGTCTCTTTCAACACTTCAGGTTTTGCATTGACATCCTCTGAATTTTTAGCACTTCCTTGTGAGCTAGATTCTCCTTTAACAGTTTCATGGAAACCAAGACCAAGTTTGATAGCAGGAGACCTTTGATTACTCAGAATATTGTCCAAAATATTAGTACTATCATGAAACCTCAAAAGTCTAACCTTTTCTTCTAATTTACCTTTGAGAATGTTTACCTCAACTTCCAAGGCTTGACATTGCTTTGTCATGCTTTCTTCTTTCCTTCTTCCATCTTCTACTTGATCCTTCAGATTTAGAATCTCTTCTTTCAACCAATTTTCGTTTTCTTCACATGTTTGTTCCAGCTCTTCATTCTTCTTATTTGATTTTTTCAGATCTTCTTTGAGAGAGATAATTTCTGCTTCAAGGGCTTCCTTTTCAAATGATTGTAGAGGTTCCTTATTTTTCTTACTTGATGCTTCTAAATCTTCCTGAAGACAAATGATTGCAGCTTCAAGTCCTTCATTCTTCTTGTTTGATTTTTCAAGATCTGCTTCTAGATCTTTAATTCGATTGGATGCATAAGTATGAAACCTTTGATACTTGTCCACCTGTCCATTCAGCATTTCTATTTGATCTTTCATTTGTGAGATCATCTCTTTGTAGATAGTTTCTTGATTATTATAAGAACTTTGCAATTCTTCAACTTTAATCTTGAGAGCTTCTTCTAGATCCACAACTTTACTTTCACTATTTTTACTATTGTTTGCACAAAGAAAAGTATTACACGTGGCCTTCTCCTTTTTCTTCTTTGCCATGAGTGCTTGTAGATCTTCGTCGGAATCTGTTTCATATTCTTCAATTTTTGCTATACATGATTTCTGAGGTATCTCCTTTCCTTGAGTAACCTTATTCTTTTGCTTCTTAGCCATGAGCACTTTCAGATCTTGGTCAGAATCTTCTTCATCTTCACTGGACACTTCATCATCATCTTCTTTTGCATAATAACTCTTTCTTTTTTCAAATTGTTTCCCTTTACCATGCTTTTCTCTATAAGGACATTTAGCAGCATAATGACCAACTTTTCCACACTCAAAACATTTGAAGGGAAGCTTACCTTTGAATCTTCCAGTGCCTAGTTGGAGCTTTCTCACGAAATTTGCTTCTTCTTCATCAGATATATAGCTGGAATCTTTGACAACTTCCTTTTCCTTCCCTTTAGTAGATGCCTTAAAAGCAGCTTCTCTTACTTGAGAAGGGCCTCCTCGTCTCATTTCAAAAGCAGTCAGAGTACCATGTAATTGAACAATAGTAAGAGTTTGCAAATCTTGCCTTTCTTCAATAGCTGAAACTTTAGAGTCAAATTTTGAAGTCAAAGATCTTAAGACCTTTTCTACCAGAGTAGTATCAGTTATGGTTTCACCCAAATTTCTCATTCGATTTACAATATCATCCAGACGAAGAAAGAAACTGGCAACACTCTCATCACTATGCATCTTCAAATTTTCATATTCAATTCTAAGAGTTTGGAGTTTTGCACTTTTACCTTTGTGTCTCCTTCATAGCTTAGAATGATTTTGTCCCATATGTCTTTTGCCGAATGTAGTTGCATCACTCTTTAGCAAATTCTCGATTCGACATGCTTCCCACATCCATCGCTGGTATTGATTTCGAGTACTTCTTTCTTCACCGTACCGCAGAATATTTCTGCCGGGTACTTAACTTTCTTCCACGTATTAGTCACGATTGCCCATACATCCGCACCAAGACTTTGCAGATAAGCTTTTGTACGTACCTTCCAGAAGATCAGATTGCTTCCATTGAATAGAGGTGGCTTTATAGACATTACTCCTTCTTGACTTCCCATTGCGACGGATCTCCTTTAAGCGATCGAGCTTCTGCACAAGGACCCGCTCTGATACCAATTACAAGTACTCGTAGAGGGGGGGGGGGTGAACCGTGATGCATCGTACATTCAAAACATTCACTTTTTCTTGCTTCTAAAACGCATACGCTACTTTCCTGAACCAGACTTGCGTATATACGCGGATACCCTTTACAAAACTCGCGTATACACAGATATCTATTTATGTCATTAATTCTTCACTTAAATCATTCCTTCATTTATTCATCAGATATTCAATAAGCAGTAAACATGTGCAGTAAGAAATAAATAAATCATCACACAAAGCATCACACATGAACACCAGGATTTTTAGGTGGAAACCCAAGTCGGGAGAAAACCACCGCTGCAGTTGCTCAGCCTTCAATATTTTATTATAGAGAAAACATCTTACAACATATGTGCTGGCGCAGACTTGACCAGCACGCAGGCACCCACCTGCGCTCGTTTACCAGCCTCTCCTGGAAGGGAGCTCCAACCCCCCGACTCGTTTACCAGCCTCTCCTGGAAGGGAGCTACGACCCCCCGATCTCGTTTACCAGCCTCACCTGGAAGGGAGCTACGACCCCCTGACTGAAGGCTACAACCCTCAGCACCACCTTGGACCACGTTTCATCAATTTTCACACTGGATCCAACCAACTTCAATAGAACTCAACTTGCAGGCCACATTTCATCATATTTTCACACTAGACCCTTTCCATACTTTTAAGCACAAACATACATCACCAACAGATACTTATCAACACAGATCAGATAGCAGAAACACAGCAGAACAGATCAGATATTTCATACTCCTTGCTTCAGCAAACCCTAGTTTGCATACGCGCTTTTACTTCACTGATGTCGCGTATATACGCTCTTCCGTCCACACAAACC
Source organism: Pinus albicaulis (assembly GCA_034641835.2). Classification (NCBI taxonomy): domain Eukaryota; kingdom Viridiplantae; phylum Streptophyta; class Pinopsida; order Pinales; family Pinaceae; genus Pinus; species Pinus albicaulis. The sequence continues at coordinate 79,112,251 of CM076584.1, read as the reverse complement.
AGCGTATACCACAGTGTATATTTTATTGCGCATACGCGTTTTCTCTTCGCTGAAGCCGCGTATATACGCGCTTCCTCCGCGGCGAAGTAGCGTATAAATCTTCAATCATTACAGAGCAGCATACTTCATCAGATCAGATATTCAGTTCAGATCTACCCTTTTGCTTCAGACAGATGTTCGCCTAGACGCTCGCCTCATCACAGATCTAAGCCTTCCATAATCAGATCTAGCAAATACAAGAGCAATTCAGATCTAGATCCCCTTCTTCATCATTGGTGCATCATACATTTAGATTTATCATTCAAGTGTAACCCTTTCCATTCAGATATACTTCAGAGAGAAGTATTCATTCAAGCTCAGACATCTTGCACCCACACTCATATTTTGCACAATGAATTTCTTCTCCTTATATAGGTTTATCCTTTTTCAATACCATGAGCCCTTTTTTCAATACCATGGGCCAAAGCAATACCATGAGCCCAAAACTACCTGGACGGGGTCAATTAGGCGGATCATTACCCAATACAATGGGTCAATACCATGGTGATTACCCTTGGTTTTGCACTTTTTGAGCGCTTTAGCCCATACGCGACTTGGAACGTTCCTTTCCGCGTGCATACGCGACTTCCCCTAGGGCGATCCGCGTATACAAAGAGACATACTCTTTTCATCATATTTTGAGCACATTCTGAATTCTTTTCTTCATTGCCTTCTGTACACACTGTAGAAACATCATATTTTCTTCATCGGGAACACATTCTCTTAAGCACAACTTCATCAAGAAGTTTTCATCATCTTCATCAAGTGGGTTGCCTTTCAAGAACAACACTCAACAACATATCACATCAGATTTACATCATTTACCAAGTCCATCAAGTCAAGCATAACTTCATCAGGTGGTTTGCCATCAAGGACAACACATGTCAACAGTCGCATGTCTTCATCTTCATTTAGTGGGTTGCCATCAAGGACAACACTCTGCATCATATTTCCAACACATTATCCTAGGCTTGGCTGAGGTTATGCTTTGATGATGTGTTGTCTTATCTTGCTTGATACACCATTGCGGGGTTGGGGACATTGACCCGAAAATGTACTTTTTATGCCATTCCCAGAGTTCGTCTTGTCTCTTCTCTATGGCATTAATCATGTCGATGGTGGGATGAATTTGTGAGGCATAATAACAATGCCATTCATAATTATTTCCTTGACATATCAAGCAAAATTTACTTGATATGAAGTTTCCGTTGAGTTCAGTTTCAGGTCTAATTGGGAACCAACACTGAAAGGCTGCTAAATCAGGGCAATGGACGACTGCATGGTCTGTCTTTTTGCATAACGTACATGTTGGTCATCCTTGTGAATGCTGGTTGGGGGTAACTAGGGGTTCCCTACTGGGCCATTCTTCAGTTATCAATAACATGATGGATGCGCTCATCTCATCCACTTTGGTCATGGAGCTTCTTGTCGACTTGGCATCCATGTCATCTTCTTGGGAAAGGAATACTATGGCTGAGCGAAGGCTAGCTAGGGCTAGTCGGAATCGAGGAATGTAGTGACAATTCTCCAAAAGGTGATTGTTGGTGCATAACGAGCATGGGAATTGTGCTTCCCATAGTCCCACGTAGTAAACCCTTTCGATTGGATACCATCTCTGGATGAGCTCCAGGGCTGCACACTCATCGAGGGAAGTGACCACGCTCATCGCTTAGCATACAACATATAATGGGAATAACTAGGGGTCTTTCCACAACCCTACTTTCTTCTTGCAAGTATAGGATGGTGTAAGGCTCATCACCGACAGATTGGATGAAGGAATCCTCTTGATAGGATCGCCTGATCGCATGTAATGTGTCCCTATATCTCGGTATCTTTGGAAAATGGTGGGTAAAGTGCCCATATTTTCTACAGAGAGTGCATGCGTGATTGGTATGTAGCACTTTTCCTTTACCTTTGGTGGTAGGTTCCTTTTTACAAGAATGCGGCATCAAGATGTCTCTTTCGGAGCCAAGGTGTGGTTTTAATTCATCCAGATCTAGAAATTTATGGGTAGGATGGCATATTATGTCGCATATGGTGCAGATTGGTGATTCCAATTGAATGGCAGGGGTGACCATCTTCTTTCCTCTCTTCTCGGTTTTATTGGTCGTGATCACCGGTTTCGCAATGGGAGCTTCCTTTGTGGGGCTGGTATTGATCGTTTCTTGGATGGGTGGGGGCTCCTCGAGACTGAGAGGCTTCAACCCTATGGTAATAGCATGAGTGGCTCCTATTCTAGAAGGAGGAATGAGGTACCAAACTAGGAATTCCAATGATATGTTGGGTAATACCAGTGTCGCCAAAACATACTGGGAGATGAAGCCAGCTGAGGGCTGGAGAAAAGGGGTTTGGGAGGTGGCGTATGCTAGAGAGGCTGTCGTGGCTGATGCCTCGATGTTGTTACTGCTTGATTCCATGTCCTGACTAGCCTCGGTGCTTGATGTGGACATCAAGCACATCGAAGCCCCTGTGACATTGGGTGATGCTTTAGGGATAATGGGAGGATCTCCTAGGAATGACCCTAGAATGGATGACGGTTTGAATTGGCCAAGGCCATATTCTTGGTACCGTGAAAGACCATCCGAGGTTGTATCTGCATAAGGTAGAATTACATCTGTGTTGGTTAGGGAACACTTCTCACTATGTGTCAGCTGGTCTACGGTAATGATGCGGTCCTCATGGGGGAACATCATAATGCGGAAGACAAAGGAGGCTATGGCGGACATGGCATACATATAACTCCACCCGAGGAGTATATTGTAATCCAGGTGAGCGTCCAAGACTTCAATGTCTATGTGGACTATCTTTCCATCTAAACAGATCAGGATATTTTGGTAGAGGCAGACAGGGGTCGAGGGACTAATGTCGTACGCTCGAAGTGTTATGACTGAGGGTTTTAGTTCGAGAGAACCTAACTTCTACCAAACATTTTTTAACATGATGCATGTCGATGCACCCTCGTCTATGACACGTTGGTGAATAATGATATTTTGGACCGATACTGATAACTGGAAGGCGACCATGGAAGGAATCTGGGGGGTGGATTTTTCTAAATAAAAATCCATTAGGCGCATATCGACAGGATCAATAGCACCTAACGAGGAAAATAGGGCTTTTCATTCTTTCAGGCATGACTGCAGTACTTCCAGAGCTAACATAGCAGCATGAGATTGAGCTAAATCATCCATGATGCTATAATTATGGGCCTCTTTGGAGTATTTTCATGCTCGCCTATTGGGTCCCTTTGCCATTTTTGGCAATGGTTCTATAGTCATCTTTTAGATGGTCAAAGGTGCAGTTGGTGCACTAGTACTTGCCCATGACGTATTGGTGTCTGGTGGGGTGTCGTAATTGTGATTTCATGTTTGGAAAAACATCTCTTCCCCAGTCATGTAGATTTCATGGCTCCTTTTCCCAGAGTTGTCTGGGTTTTGCTGCTGAGTGCTGACCGTCCCTTGGTGGGGGAAAGGCTCTTGCATCACAGCGGGTTGATGGGAAGATCCTCCTTGTCCTCGGTTACTCTATAGATTTTTTAGCTCAGGGAGATCAGGACAGTGGTGAGTATAATTCTTGTACTCTCCACATATCAAACAAGAATGGTTTGTTCAAAGAGGTGGCATTTTTCTCTGTCATTGGGCATTGCTTGGCTCTTGGTTTTGATTCTAGTTGGAGTTACCTCCAACCTGGGATCGCAGTGGGCGCTGCTGGTTGCTACCCCCCTGTCCAGGGTTCCATTTTGGCTTGTTTTTTTATTTTGTTTTCACCATGTAAGGAGGGTAGTTCTCCTGGTTATATTGGTGTGGTTGGTCTTGAGACGACTGCACAAAGTTCACCTATGTGTTGGTTTGCGTAGGTGGGTCGTGTGTTGGGGACTGAGCATAACGTTGTCCTGGATTTGCACCTGGCCATTGCAGGGGAGCTCTTCCATCAGTGTTTCTTTCTACGTACTAGGTCCCCTTAGCCGAAGAAGAAGGTCCTCCTTGGTGATACACTTGCGTCCTATTAGTCAAATTTTGTTGAGGCATATGATGACTTTGAATTCCGAGTTGAGATATGTTCTAGGTAGAACTATATGTGTAACTGGGGTTTTGACTACTGTTTCCTAGGTAACCTTGGGTCATTGACCCAATTAGCCCATCTGCAGAGTTTGACGAGCCTGACAATTCTTGATAAGTTTGCAGGTGCGGGGCATTAGGCAGGATGTTGTAAATGTATCCTCATTGTGTAAAATCAGTTCAAGCTTATGGGCTTTATTGATTGCATCCTCTTTAGATGTGGGGTTTTGCTGTGCCACATCCTTTGAAATCTCCACTATTAGATTTTTCAAGGATAAATCTAAGAGGACCCGATCGTTGAGTTTAGCTTTACATAAACTGTGACGCTGCCTCCATTCATGGAGATGGTCCAAGATATGGATGGCGGGAGTTTGTCTAAAATGAGTCAGTAATTTCATTCTCGAATCATGGTGAATGGGTAACTGAAAATATGTGAGGAACGCGGTGGCTAGGGCACTAAGGGTTCCATGTGAAGTAGGAGGTTTCTCCACGTACCACTTTGCAGCCACTCATGTAAGAGTGCATTAAAATTGCCTCAATCGAATAATGTTGTCGATGATACTATTCGATGAGCACCACAGTTGAAAGGTCATTACATGATTACATGGGTCTTCTGCTTGCTTGCCTTTGAATTTTGGTATATCAGAAAGGAGCTTCGTGGGCATGGGAGGCCATGTAGGATCATGTGCGATGGGGTCATTTGTTAGCTTGGTTAAGTCGGGTACATTCAACGAAGCTAAGAAAGGTGACTGGGAGGTTGATGCCATTGCAATGTGTGAAGACACAAAGTTCAGGTTAGAACAAGGGTTAGTCTATGACGTACTTTGCTGTGTATATAGCTGGCTTCTCGAATGGGATGCACTCCTCTACCCCCTAAGGGTCAAGGGAGGAGTGGTGTGTGGTGTGGTTTTGGGAGACTGACTAGGTTTCCCAACTATGGCTGCTCCAATTAAGGATGAACCAACGATGGTGGCAGTGTTCCGTCTTTGATGCCTAAATGGAAAAAGACCTAGAACCCCTCTTGGTAATGGGGGAGGTCCAAAATATGCCTGGATCGATGAGGTTCCATTGGGACCATTCAAATGTCGATTAGGTTAGGTTTTGGAAAACTTTGAGAGGATATATTTTATGATCAAAGAAAAATTATGGCCACATACACAAAACAAAGCAAAAATAAAAGAAATTTTCCCTTTAAATTAATCTATGTGATCAATCAAGAAAAAAAGTAGTTTTTGTTTGTTTGTGTATGATACTCAAAATCCTAGAAGACCTATTACGTCCACACACATTCAAAAGTAACTTGGCCTTGAGAATATTTCTTGCGAGTGCTGGCACAACGTCCCGTAAGAGCTCACAACACCCATAGTCAGCCGAAGAGAATCCACCAAAGTAAGGGTAGAGGGTTTGGCACTTTCCTGCACCGTCACCTATAGGGTAAAGGATGCCCTAGTTTTTGGATACTAAGAACCACCATCCCACGTGAGCGTTCAAGTCTTGGTATTCTTGGTAGTCAGCTAACAGTACCAAGTATCAATCGAGATAGGTAGCCCAAACTGATACTGCACGCACTACGCCTAAGCTTAACCCCCTCTGAATCAGGTCTCCGCTGCACTTGGGTTTTCTTTGCTGTGGGATGATAGGTGGATTTGAAGCTCCCTAAATACACAACTTCTATGTTTCAATATGAAGTATTATCAAGGCAGCTTATTGGATGCCTATCCCCTTGACCCTAACTTAAGCTATAAATTCTTTTGTGTCCCCTGTGGGGAGAATTTAGTGAGTTTGGCTAAGTTAGTTTTAGGTGTCTTTCTTTGCTTAGTGAGTGAGTTTGTGTGAGCGTAAGGTGAACAAGCACATAGTTTGAACGTGTGGATATCATTTATCCTTTACAAAATCCCCTATTTAAACTATTTTATATTGTTTGTGGCTCAAATGGAAAACATGTGCGAATAATGGGTCGCTTTCAAATTTTCCTAGTTAATCTATGTGACTAACTATAGGGATATGGCGAATTGTGAATATGGAGTGTTCATATGCTTACCTAGGGTCACCGGATGGTGCAAAGGTAGCAGAGATTACTTGCTCTTCTATAGACAATTCGATCCTAGTCCCGCAATTCCTAATGCAAAAGTTGAACTAAACTAGAGAACATTTACACTAAAAAAAAAAAAACTAGCTATGCATGCATGGTCTTGGGCCACTTACTTGGACTAGTTATCTAGTTGTGAATACCAAAATTTTCAAAACATAAATTTTTTGGAACGAAAGTTAATTTTCCCCTTACTTAAACTATGTGAATATTTTGCAAAAACCAGCTTGAAGCAAAACTGACTCTAAGCCTACAAAAAGTAGCTAAAAGTGAGTTCTAACAAGCTGTGGGATATCAAAACAAGTGCTAGAAGATACATTAGGGGCTTCCAAGCACCTTACAGGCAGAAAATGGTAGAATCTTGGGAGAAATTTCTCATTCTGTGAATTGTGTGCAAAAGTCCATGACAGGTGCACTTTTTGTGTGCGGGTTAGCACTAAACGTGCGCCTTGTGCGTCTTTGAGGAACAAATGCACAAATTCCTGCAACTAAAAGAAATTAGGAGCTTCTCTTCTTCAGTCTGTCACTGAAAGTGAATCTAGGGATTGCAAGATAGATCAGAGGACTATCAACTCCACTCTCCAGCATAGAAAAAGGTCTCTTGCCAAAGGGCCCCTAGACGATGGTTCTAGGTCCCAATGCAAGAATGTTGTTTTCCAAGCTTGCCTCGGTGCAATCTCCCTCTCTCTCTCTATTATGATGGACTAAGATTGTTGGATGGAAAACAATTGAGTCCCCTCTATCTCCAGCTCTAGGTCACACACTGCTGGTATTGCTTGGGCAATTCTCGCCAGCATAACAATGTGATCACGCATTCTTCATCTCATGGTGGCTTTATATAGGGGATTTCAAATCCTCCTTCCCTCCCTTGGTACATGGTGGATGGTGACCCAAGGGAGAGGTATGATTCCATTGTGTGCTCTGAATATTCCATTGTGTGCTCACATAGTGTCTAAGGGGGCATTGGTGGCTGTCCTTATGCAGCTTCATGTAAGGAGTAACTTGTCCTTTGCTTTGTGTGGTCCCAGATAGCGACATTTTTCCACCTTCAGGAATGCACTCTTATCGGGAAAAAAGGCACGCAGAAGGCGCTTTTCTCGAAGCATAATGCGCGCAAAGAGAATTTTATGACTAGTTCAAAATTAATTTCCCTTTAAACCTTTAATATTTTAAATAATTTCTAGATTCCATAATGTCTTCCTGCCCTGTAAATCCTTTGGCTTGACATTAATTAATTTCATCTTCTGTTATATGATTTTCTAGTGTTAACACCCTTCATCCTTTTCATGATGCCCTCCTTACCCCACGGGCCCTTTTCGGCTCTGTAAAATCTGGTCCCCTTCCCCGTGGTCGTTCCATGTTCATAGTGGAAATCTCTCCCTGGGAGTGTGTTGTTGCATACTACCGTGTGTTAGCTGACTCATCCCATGTGATTCATTTGGAAGAAAAACAGTTTCGTGCAGGAGAGTCGAGGTCATCCTGATCAGGATAGAGAAGGGATTCCAATGCATTCATAGTTCAGACATGCGAAATATGAAATTTTTAGAGAGGCGTTTAATCCCACAGTTCTGAGTTCGTCAGTTTGTATGGGGAATTCCTCGAATTATTAAGTCAGAGGTTGATTCAGGGTATAGAGAAATCATGGGTATTTGTGGGGAGGATAGAAACATGAATTTGTTGTAGCATGATGTCATTTATGTTAGGCTCACTCTATATATATCTAGTCGCTACATGTTATAATATGTCCAAAAGTCAGGGAAGGTCCTTGTTCATGCGGTTAGGTGGATTCACCTCTAAGGCTAACTTTTTTTGGGTCTGAAGGTATTGGGAAGGTTTTGTGTGGAGTAAATTATTCTATTATAGAGGAGGCTAGTGAGGTGGGAAATATGGGAAATAATCTTACCGGCATTGGAGACGTTTAAGGGCCTGGCATGACGAGAGTGTAGGAGGAGTTTGAAAGTGGAAATATGTACAAGGCCTATGTTAACTATGGTCATTGGGACCTGGTTGGGAGTCGTGGGTGTTCTAGTTTCTTGGAATATTTCTTTACGTTTTTTGGCACTATCTCTGTTTTGGGGAAGGGCTTTGTTGCTTGGGTTGGGTGGATTTCGTCTTGCTATATATCACTGTATTGGTCTAGAGGTAAGGGGAAGGAATTGTGCCAAGTGAGTGGTGTAGGGCCCCAGGAGGTTGGCGGGGGGAGAAGTAGGGTCTCTAGAATGAATTGTGTTCGAGGGTGGTGAAATTGGAAGAGGAAACTGAGCGGGGAGGGGATTTTAACCTAGCGAAGGGGTTGCAAGCCAGAGTGCCGACATTGCTGGTAATTTTGAGGATTTGGGCTGCTTTTGGAGGTCGCAGGTTTTGCATTTTCTTGGAAAAATTGTATCTTTGTTTAGGATTTGAGACCTGGATGGAATCACAATGCAATTCAGCAGTTGGTAGCTCGGCCTCAAGGTCCTGGGACCGTCGTCAACTAAGAATGGGCTACATGTTTGGGATAAGTGAAAAGGGTCAAGGGAAGGATCATGTTGATTGTGCTAGCTGCTCTAGGGAACATGAAGAGATAAAAATTAGGCTAGAGATTATTTAGAGGAGCACACATCATCAACAACAAGAGACTTTGGAAATTCAGGAGCAACAAATTGCCAAAAATGTAAAAATTCAGTAGCTCAAGGATGAGATAAATGCACTCAGGCGTTAGTTAGAATATATTCAATTTAAGAAGAAGGACCAAACCATGAAAGAGGACGAGGAAAACCCTCTAATCAACCTCAACATTCCAGCTGCAATGGAGGAGTAACTAGTTTCTTTGAAGATATTATTTGTTTTTTTTTTTTGAATTTTATACACGTTATAATGCACATGTATGCTTTTGTTGAAGCATTTGTATAATAAACAGTGGTAGGCTAGTAATATGTGAAAATTTTGTAGTTTTGGGAAAAAAGGTGTTACACCATTTTTTGGTCATCTAACCTATTATCACTAGATGGAACCAAGTACACCATGTAAGACCAATTTTACCCTAAGTAAAATTGATTTCACTATGTGAAATAACTTAGTAAAACACCTTTATTAAGTTGTTTATGGTCTAAACAAGAAACCCCAAAAGGAAATAATACACAAATCTATATTTGTTTATATTTCGTGAAGGAATAATTAGTTAAACATCAATTTAATTATTATTCCTGGTCATATTTAACCGAAAACAAGGAAATCAATTAAATAAATCCTTATTTATTTGATTATTTCCTAGGAATAAGTTATTTAATCCTTATTTAAATAATATTCCTAGTTAAATTTGACTAAATCAATTATAAATAATTAAATAAATCATTATTTATTTAATTATATTTCCACCATTTCCTTAAAAATAATAAATAAATCATTTATTTATTTATTATTTATAAATAAAGGATTTTACCCAAGTCAAAATCCTTTTCCCTCCAACAAATATAATAAAATATTCCTGAAAGGTGGTTCTAGAAGTTGGTTAATAATATTTTATTCATGCACCAAGTTCTAGGCTACCCTAATATTTTGTTATAAATAGAAGGGTTTTCCCATTCATTTGTCACCTTTCATTGCATTAGATCACTCTGGATCTATACTCTTGGTCTGACTTTGAGCCATTATCATTGTCACATTCTCCATCATTTGCTTTGTGAGCTCCCTTTGAGTTCTATGTTTGTCTGGGTTTTCTACACCAACAAGAAAACAAGAAAACCCACTACACCACAAGAAAACAAGAAAACCCAGACAAACATAGAACTCAAAGGGAGCTCACAAAGCAAATGATGGAGAATATGACAATGATAATGGCTCAAAGTTAGACCAAAATTATAGATCCAGAGTGATCTAATGCGATGAAAGGTGACAAATGAATGAAAAAACTCTTCTATTTATAACAAAATATTAGGATAGCCTAGAACTTGGTGCATGAATAAAATATTATCAACCAACTTCTAGAACCACCTTTTAGAAATATTTTATTATATTTGTTGAAGGGAAAAGGATTTTGACTTGGGTGAAATCCTTTATTTATAAATAATAAACAAATAATTGATTTATTTATTATTTTAAAGGAAATGGTGGAAATATAATTAAATAAATAATGATTTATTTAATTATTTATAAATGATTTAGTCAAATTTAACTAGGAATATTATTTAAATAAGGATTAAATAACTTATTCCTAGGAAATAATCAAATAAATAAGGATTTATTTAATTGATTTCCTTGTTTTGGGTTAAATATGACCAAGAATAATAATTAAATTGATGTTTAACTAATTATTCTTTGAGGAAATATAAACAAATATAGATTTGTTTATTATTTCCTTTTGGGGTTTCCTGTTTAGACCATAAACAACTTAATAAAGGTGTTTTACTAAGTTATTTCACATAGTGAAAGAAATTTTACTTAGGGTAAAATTGGTCTTACATGGTGTACTTGGGTCCATCTAGTGATAATAGGTTAGATGACCAAAAAATGGTGTAACAAAAGGGCTGGATTATAATTGCTAGAAAACCTATATGGAGCCCTTCTTTGGCATTTATCTTTCATGGTAAATCACCCGATCTACAGCTGCGAATGGAAGAGATATATATATATATATATATATACTAGGCATTGTTCAACTCCCAAAACACCTTGAGATGAAAGCGTTTGTTACTTTTCTAATGCTAAGAGGGTTGGAGATGAAAAATTATTTCTCTTAGATTTTCCATATTATAATCAGATTAGATTTTTATTTTAGAATATTTGTCACACTGCCAACCTTCTTGACCTTTTAACTCAACAAAACTATGGAAATATTTGAATTCGTCTCTTAATGCTTAAGCATAAAAATAAAATTCTAAAGAATTCTAGGTAACATGTTATCTTATTAACGTCTAACACATCATATTCGGTCTTAGTGGACATTAATAATCATCATCATTAACATTTAACTTTCATAAATGAAATCTAGGTAAGGTAGCCTCCATGAGATTTGTTATGCCATTTCCACCATTTCCATATTTTTGGGTCTATGTGTAATATTCCCACTAGAAGTCCACTACAATTTGTTTGGTGACCCAACTTGTGTATACACTCCACTATCTTATTTTTTATATGTGTTATCACTCACTCATACTTTTCTAGTACAATTTTTTTGTGTGAGACTAATTGAGCCACCTTCAACTACCAATTTTGTATCCATTACCCCAATTGTGAGGGCCATATAGTTTTTATGTTTCCTTTTTATGTCTTATATTTCTATCCACATCACCTTTTCTATTGATTTATTTTTTCCCCAACAACCTTTTATTTGACATGTGTATTTAGACTTTTTCTTACATAATTGACACCCCTTTATTCTTCCTTTTTTCCTTGGAATTTCATATCCCAAGTTGGATTTCTCTTATAAATTCATTTATTATTAAATATATTCTTATATAAATGTAGAATCTAATGTCAATAAATAAAAATAAGAATATTTTTACCATATTTTTTATTATATCCAAGCTCTTAGATAATTCATGGTTTAAATCCATAATCAATTAATTGAACTAAAAAATTCCAAATTGTTCCATCCACATCCTCAAAAAAAAATTCATATGCTTTTTGGACCTATTGCACTGGTCCACTACAATTTTTTTAGTGACCCAACTTGTGTATACACTCCACTGTCTTATTTTTCATATGTGTTATCACTCACTCATAATTTTCTAGTACATTTTTTTTGTGTGAGACAACTTGAGCAACCTTCAACCACCAATTTTGTACCCATTACCCCAATTGTGAAGGCCATATAGTTTATATGTTTCCTTTTTATGTCTTATATTTCTATCCACATCACCTTTTTTAATGATTTATTTTTTTCCCCAACAACCTTTTATTTGACATGTGAATTTAAACTTTTTCTTATATAATTTTCACTCCTTTATTCTTCCTTTTTTACTTGAAATTTCCTATCCCAAGTTGGATTCCTCTTATGAAGTCAAATTTAATGAACAATTTTATCCATTATACACCATAGAATTAAAGCGGGCTCCACATTGAGGCCACCAACCCAAAAATGGGTAATAATGATGAAGCAAAGGAAGAGAGTCATCATTTTGAAGGTAAGGTCAATAGTGCCACACAAATTATGGAAAGTATTGATAAATTTCAAAAAGTATTAGGGTATAAAGTGGAAAAATTAATAGAATATCAATGTAATAGAATTGGTAAGTCAATGGAAGAGTCTAAAAGATGATGAATAGAAATAGTAAAGAAGCTAGATAACTGCACATTTGTGATAGGAGAGAGATTCCAAGACATCTATGTGAAGATAAGTCACTATATTTTAAAAATAGTGGATGAAAATGTAGGAGGAAAATTGAACTTAGTGAACAAAATCACTATTGAATACATTTCAGAGTTTGACAAGGAAAAAAAATTAAAGGTAATTATTAAGCATAGAGAAATGATTGATCAACTAACTAAATATGAGACAAGTAAATAGTAGAGTCTAAAACTTGTGAAAATCCATCAGTGAGCCCAAACACATTGACTACAATTCGTGAAAGAGGCCACGGTAAAACATTTAACCCAATATATTTGAAATCAAATACTAGTGGTTGATAATGAAGCATTTCAAAGAAAATTTCTATCTTTAGTATCATGCACCTAACAAAACAAAAATAAGAAAGACATTCATAAAAAAAAACATTGTTACTCAAAGGGTCCAAATATAGCAACCAACTTCAAAACATATTTAATTGTGTTTTATGAAGTTTGATAAGACCAATGTTTGAAGAAAAAAAAATGAAAAACTGACGCAAGCTTAGAGCTTGCAATACCCAGGATCTTCAATGTTTATGAATATAAAACATTCTTCTCAAACTATTCCTCCATTCAACTTCAATCATGGCAAATTCATCTTCTCTTGGAAGCTTCTTTGTTACAAAACAACAATTAATATACATCATCCCCAAACACTTTGAACATAACTTCCATTCAAGCTCACATACTTTCATTATACCTCATTTCCATTTCATAGGACTTCTATGAAACCCAAATCTCAAATCTTAAACCATAACTTTATACAAAAGTTCAACTCTGATCCATGTGTATACTATTTCATACCCATCATTCAATTACAAAGCCAAATCTTGTACATACACCCTTTTAAGATTGGATTTCACAATCCAAAGTCATCAACAAATGCGCCCTAGGGTTTTTCTTAACATTATCTATTCAAACTCCCAATTTGTATGGAATTATACATTCCATTGTCAAACCCAATTTGAATGTCACATAATTTATATCCATTCAACCAGGATTCAACAAAACTCAATAATTCAAATTCTCAACCAATCTGAAATCTCATTCAAGTCACACAAACTCAAACCAGATTTAAATCTTAACTTACCTCTGTTCAGACTTTCCCTTTCCACGATTCCGTTCTTCAACTCTGCACTTTTCATTGCTGATTCTGCTCATGTCATTTTCAAGTCGATCTCTTGTTGGTTCTTCTGCGCTACCATTTATGTGTAAATACATTTCAGTGCCACAATTTAACTCTTCATCCACCTGAATTCTTCAACGCATTCCTCATTCAGCATTTAACACTGCCAATCTTTGACTTGACCCATTTCTGTTTCATACTGTATTTACCTTCCATTTCAGGTTAAACTAGCGTTTCAACAAAAGAATTCTTATCAACAGGTTTCCAATGTTAATTCTGCGCTTCTGGCACTCGATTCATCCAGATCTTTATTACAGTGATTTCGCCTCCATGAATTCGACTTTCAAAGTCAATATGCCAATTCCACGTAACTGACATTCAACCCAAAATGATCGATTTCCTGCGTCCTTATAAACAAATGTAGATTCCATTTGAGTGAATCGATATTAGCTTAAACCGGACACAGCGTTCAACTGCTCTCCACGCCAGCACTCGATTCATCAAACCAGGTTCATAACGCTGGTCGATTAGCTGAAATGTGAAACGATGTGGTTCTTCAACATTAAACAACAAAACCCTCTGTCCAGATTTCAGCTACGACCCACATATCATTTGATATCAACTTACAAACCTGATAACATTCCACCGCAACTTCAAATACGCAATTACCTACTTACGATGTTCTTCAACTCCAGCGCGTTCTCGTTTGAAGCTTCCAATTAATCAATTCTCATGTAACAAAACTCTGAGTACATTTTCCCATGGACTTAAACATTGCGCTATCATATTTGTTTAATCAATGTCTCATTCGATTACACCTTCAGCTACGCTCTCATCTAATCCAGCGCTGCACCATTAACCTGTTCTATGTGTCAATAATTCGGATTGAGGCTGAAACTTATCAACCCAGATTTAGAACGCTGATTAGTAATTTTCCATTATTCAATTTCCAGATCTATATTCAACTTAATAACGCTGTCTATAACTAACTGAATTCAATCTAACAGAAACAGAGTTCTGCCAGTTCACCACGAAACCAGAATTATCTTCACCACGAAACCAGAATTATCTTTGGATCTTCTTCACACAGTTTTTTTAACACATAAATTCGGTGGTAAAATGTTTCTAACAGATGTATTGGGCAGCTCAATTTCTCAGCAGGAATTAACCACACAATTTCTGAATCAAACAATGCAGTTCTAAAAATACAGTCTTCATATTAATAAGGAAAATACTTACAAACTTATCTTCTTGGCCAAATATTCAATGTTCTCGGCCCTTACAAATTGCCAGAGGCTTACAATCAGAAAAACCTCTCACTCTCTACTAACTCAATGTATTTTCTCTCAAAACCCCTTCCTATTTATACAATTTAAAAAATGATCTAATTAAATGCTCAATCCCCTTAATATCTCATCAAATCCCTAAATCTCTCAACATCCCTAAAAGATAGATTCTCATCCCTAAAACTTAGAAACTAATCCCAACTTAGGCTCCCTCATTAATTCTAAATAATCTAGAAACTAATTTCTCTCACATTTACAATTTCTCACAAATAATTAATTAATCACTCAAAATAATATTAATATTTACATGAAATTTTAATATTTCTTCAAAACATGAAACCCCCTAGCTTAGGTAAAATACAATGTGTTTTTCGAAGATGATGCTCCTGCATCAGACTCCCCATGTAAGAAAATTCATGACCACCTGGTCATAAGTCTGGATATTTCCTCCTGGATCCCAAATTTTATTTTGTGATCTTCCCGTGCTTGTCAATTGCTTTACTGCTATTGCTATCTGCTGTTGTCCTCCAGGTTTCCATATTTTGTGTTGTAGTGCTCCACTTGCTCTGCCTTCCAAGTCTGCTACAGTCTTTCTCTTGTTGTCTCTTATTTTCTTTCTTGATGCTGTCTTTAATCCTCCTTCACTCTGGCTTTCTTCAAGATCAATGATCTTCAATGACTCAGTGTATTCAAAAATTATTTTTCCATCCTCCTTATTCTGCATATGACTATGAGTAGTCATTTCTTCAACAGTCTTCAATAACTGTTTATCTTTCCTCAAGTCAATGTGACCTGCAAACACACAACAACCTTTAGTTTTCAAAATACAATACCTTCCATTTTATTTTGATGCTTCAGGCACCAATCCTCCATCATAATTCTTTTGGATTTCAGCGGATCCTTCTTGTACTGCCGGACCAATTTCCGGTTCTTCATTCTGCTGCCAGCTTCTATACTTCTGCAATTTGATACCTTCATCAAATTCACTTTCATGTAGCTGATCATTCCTTCCAAATTTCTGATTACTTTCATCTTGCTGAGTTAATATTTCTGTCTCCTTCATGCCTCTGAGGACATAACTCCCTTGTTGCTCCTGATCTTTCATCTCACCTTCAAATAATCGCTGCTCGATTTCTCTGATTTCAGCATCATATTTATTAATGCTGTCTTCGACACCTTTCCCTCCATCAAGTTCTGTAAGCTTTGTTTCTCCTTTGGGTTCCTCGAGTAATCTTTCCAAGAATTATATCTCCTTGTGAAATCTCTCCAGCAAATCATCACAAATTCCAGTCTCAACTTCATTCTTTTCCTGACAATCCTCCTGAGTTGACCTGTTTTCCACATTATCATATTGCAAACATCTTTCATCAATTCCATTAAACAAATTCATTGGTTTACCTTCTTGTAGTCCCACTATGGAATTGTCTTCAGACTGCTGGTCTATATCAACCTCATCTGACTGTTTCACCCCAAACAGGATTTCATCTATGAACTTCTTCTGTTGCAAATGATCAACACCTTCTTCCTCTAAAAATGATTCTTCATCATACTTTACCTCAAGATCTTCATTCCTGGTTGTGACAATTTCATCAAGCTGTTCATCATCCTCTGCATATCCTGCAAACATACACAAACTGTAAGAATCAAAATCACAAGGCTTCATTGCCTCATCTGCTTCCTTGGTCAATATGTCTTTGAATTGTTCTGAACTCTGCCAATAGTTCATGAGATCTTCAGCTGACCTCTCATTATCCTCTTCCCCCAAAATTTCACCTTGTTCTGGTCTGCAAATGGAAACTTCCAATTCTTCCTCTGCTTCTTTGAGTTTCTCTGATTCCTCTTGAGCACTCAATATCTGCTCAATTTTTCTCAATTATTCTACTATCTCTGACTTTACTTGCTGATTTCTCCTTTCTCGTAGCCTTGGCCACTTTACTCTTTTCCTCATGGTCCAAACACTTTTCTGCAGCATCTTCATCAATATTCCAATCTGGAAATCTATCTCATCTTTCTCTCGGTCAAACTCTTCTTGACTCATCCTCATGCCATTTGCTTTGGCATCTTCCATTCTGCTGTGGCTTCCTTGTGAACTTCTACTATGACTATCTGTAGTCATTTTCTGCTCTTCTCTTTCCATGAGCTTCTCGCACCTCTGCAACAAGCCTCTGCAACAGTAAGTCCTCCTTACTGCAATCTTACCTCACTAAGCTCTCCTCACTCAGTATTTTGGTAAGCACGATCCCCTGTCTGGAATCTTCTCCTGAGCAACACCTTTGCTCCCTCTAGGCTTCTGCAATCTCTCACTCTCTCTTTCGAAGATACTTCAATTGTCCTCTCTGTCCAATCTCTGGTTGGAATCTTCAGGTTCACTGCCACTTCTGCTTTTAAGAACGCATCTGGTTCTTTCTGCTGAGACTTTCTTCACTATGCCTGCAACCAAATCCCACAAACAGTTCTTCAAACCAGAATTAAATATCGACTACAAACTCACCTTCAAGATCCTGTTAATCTTGCTTCTTTCCTTAACTGCACTTGCATACCTGTGCTGCCATCTTTATCAGTTTCATAATCCGACATTCATTTACCACATGCAATTAAAAAAAACTTGAATCCTTTCCCAGAGCCATTCCAGCTCTGATACCAAAATTGACGCAAGCTTAGAGCTTGCAATACCCAGGATCTTCAATGTTTATGAATATAAAACATTCTTCTCAAACTATTCCTCCATTCAACTTCAATCATGGCAAATTCATCTTCTCTTGGAAGCTTCTTTGTTACAAAACAACAATTAATATACATCATCCCCAAACACTTTGAACATAACTTCCATTCAAGCTCACATACTTTTATTATACCTCATTTCCATTTCATAGGACTTCTATGAAACCCAAATCTCAAATCTTAAACCATAACTTTATACAAAAGTTCAACTCTGATCCATGTGTATACTATTTCATACCCATCATTCAATTACAAAGACAAATCTTGTACATACACCCTTTTAAGATTGGATTTCACAATCCAAAGTCATCAACAAATGCGCCCTAGGGTTTTTCTTAACATTATCTATTCAAACTCCCAATTTGTATGGAATTATACATTCCATTGTCAAACCCAATTTGAATGTCACATAATTTATATCCATTCAACCAGGATTCAACAAAACTCAATAATTCAAATTCTCAACCAATCTGAAATCTCATTCAAGTCACACAAACTCAAACCAGATTTAAATCTTAACTTACCTCTGTTCAGACTTTCCCTTTCCACGATTCCGTTCTTCAACTCTGCACTTTTCATTGCTGATTCTGCTCATGTCATTTTCAAGTCGATCTCTTGTTGGTTCTTCTGCGCTACCATTTATGTGTAAATACATTTCAGTGCCACAATTTAACTCTTCATCCACTCCGAATTCTTCAACGTATTCTTTATTCACCTAATTTAACACCGCCAATCTTTTCACTTGACCCATTTCTGCTTCATACCTATTTACCTTCCATTTCAGGTTAAACTAGCGTTTCAACAAAAGAATTCTTATCAACAGGTTTCCAATGTTAATTCTGCGCTTCTGGCACTCGATTCATCCAGATCTTTATTACAGTGATTTCGCCTCCATGAATTCGACTTTCAAAGTCAATATGCCAATTCCACGTAACTGACATTCAACCCAAAATGATCGATTTCCTGCGTCCTTATAAACAAATGTAGATTCCATTTGAGTGAATCGATATTAGCTTAAACCGGACACAGCGTTCAACTGCTCTCCACGCCAGCACTCGATTCATCAAACCAGGTTCATAACGCTGGTCGATTAGCTGAAATGTGAAACGATGTGGTTCTTCAACATTAAACAACAAAACCCTCTGTCCAGATTTCAGCTACGACCCACATATCATTTGATATCAACTTACAAACCTGATAACATTCCACCGCAACTTCAAATACGCAATTACCTACTTACGCTGTTCTTCAACTCCAGCGCGTTCTCGTTTGAAGCTTCCAATTAATCAATTCTCATGTAAAAAAACTCCGAGTACATTTTCACATGGACTTAAACATTGCCCTGTCATATTTGTTTAATCAATGTCTCATTCGATTACACCTTCAGCTACGCTCTCATCTAATCCAGCGCTGCACCATTAACCTGTTCTATGTGTCAATAATTCAGATTGAGGCCGAAACTTATCAACCCAGATTTAGAACGCTGATTAGTAATTTGCCATTATTCAATTTCCAGATCTATATTCAACTTAATAACGCTGTCTATAACTAACTGAATTCAATCTAACAGAAACAGAGTTCTGTCAGTTCACCACGAAACCAGAATTATCTTCACCACAAAACCAGAATTATCTTTGGATCTTCTTCACACAGTTTTTTTAACACATAAATTCGGTGGTAAAATGTTTCTAATAGATGTATTGGGCAGCTCAATTTCTCAGCAGGAATTAACCACACAATTTCTGAATCAAACAATGCAGTTCTAAAAATACAGTCTTCATATTAATAAGGAAAATACTTACAAACTTATCTTCTTGGCCAAATATTCAACGTTCTCGGCCCTTACAAATTGCCAGAGGCTTACAATCAGAAAAAACTCTCACTCTCTAATAACTCAATGTATTTTCTCTCAAAACCCCTTCCTATTTATACAATTTAAAAAATGATCTAATTAAATGCTCAATCCCCTTAATATCTCATCAAATCCCTAAATCTCTCAACATCCCTAAAAGATAGATTCTCATCCCTAAAACTTAGAAACTAATTCCAACTTAGGCTCCTTCATTAATTCTAAATAATCTAGAAACTAATTTCTCTCACAAATAATTAATTAATCACTCAAAATAATATTAATATTTACATGAAATTTTAATATTTCCTCAAAACATGAAACCCCCTAGCTTAGGTAAAATACAATGTGTTTTTCGGAGATGATGCTCCTACATCAAAAACCATAATTTTGGTTGTAACTAGAATAGGGAAATCGCAAACTAACATTCAAACATGCAAAGGAATTGTCAAAAAATAGAAATGTAAAAGCACTTCTAGATTCCGACCATATCCGTAATTGTATAAAATTCAATGTTGCAAAACAAATAAATCTTTTATATATCACAACAAGAACCTTAAAAACAGAACCATTACTAGACAAAAGTCAAGAGAATGGGAAGATGTTATACGCCTTAATTGAAGTATATTAACAATAATTAGAAATAGGATTCTATGCTCTACCACTTAATCATTAGAAGAATTTTTAGGTCTAAAATGGGTCTCGTAAGGAAAATAATAAAATAATAGTTAAAATAGAACTCAACTTTTTCTGGTGTGGGTCTACTCAAGTGTATGCTGAGTGGGTACCCGTTGGATGTGGAATTTAATTATGAATCCAATGAGTGCCTACAATTGATATGTGAGAAAACCTATAAGGAGATAATAAAAAAAATAAAACAAAAAAATAGTTTTCCTCTTTTCTCTCCAAAAATATTTGCCCCAGTGGATGACATCATCATTTTGAATCTTAGTGGTTCTTTTAAAGTTGTTTCTGTTAGCATATTTTTTGTTTTGAGGCCCATTTTTTACCTTAAATTATACTAATGTGAGATGGATATTGTTAGACTCCTATACCAATAGGTGTCATTTTTCATGATTGTCTTGATTGAACTATGGAATATGTTCAAACCTTTTTCTTGAGCAAAGGTGTTCCATATTCTTGAAAAGCCAAAAAAATCAAAAATTTAAAAAATGTAAAGAGGGTATACCCTAAAAGAAAGATCAAAGGGTAAAAAGAATAAAATGGTCAAAAAAGTGAAAGAAATGAACCCCAAGTAAAAAATAGACCAAGGAAAGTGTGCAAATCCACATGCCACTGCTATTTCATTTTTGTAATAAATCAATTGTGTGTAGCTTGTCACACTTTTGCCACAATTTATGAATAAGTCAAACTGTTTAAACTTGGCTTACTCATATTTCAATTTCATGTTATAGATTAGAGAATAAATATCTGACCAAACAGTTTAATCTTGGCAGATAGGTAGATAGGTAGAGTGAATAAAAGGTGCTCAATAGTTTAATCTGAGCCCTTGGATGTAATAAGGGTAGAAATAGATAGATTTATCATGCAAAAAGAAAAATATTGAAAAGGGTTTGCAAGTCTAAATGCACCCTAATAAAGAAGAGAAAATGGTAGTGTTAAGTAGATAGGGTAGGTAGATGGTGCTGCAAAGTGTTATCTGATGAATGGTGCTGCTACATGTTTTTGATCATTCACTTTCATCACAAGTACTAAAGCAGGAAATACACTGGAAAATCACAGCAAGCAAAGTCAAATTCATTAACCTCCCTCATCATTTTTCCCCTCAAGAGTTTTACTAATTTCCCCCAAAAGTACTAAGGTATTTGGAGATCAAAAGGGCTCAAGGCATTTCCTTGACTTCTGGAGGGACCGGACCCTCGGCCTAATGATCAAAAAGACCTAAGCACTTGAGATAATTCATCATTGTTATCTCCCATCTTTAACTTTTTCCTAAGTAAAATCCTATTTTACTTAGGAAACTGATGCAAAATTCCATAAAAATTCCTCAAAATAACTTGTTATTCTAAGTTTAAGTGTTGAAGATAAAATGTTGCAATTTACTTCACAAGTTATCACTTTCTTAGATGTACAAAAATGTTTTTTCCTTGTCCTTTGCCATATTAACATTTAACTCTATTATATTAAATCCCTAGTGAAATACCCTTTCCTAAGTATATAACTCCCTTTTTTATAAATATCCCAAAAACCCATTTATTATAATGTTTACCAAAGTATTATATCCCCGCACATTGAAAATAAAAACCTCGCTTTATAAGCCCTTTGGTTAAATATATCTTTATAATATAAATCCGCCCCTATGGTAAGTTAATTGCATATGATTAGTTTACCATATAATAAAATTATGTATCCAAAAAGCGTTAAACATATGGTGTATATGTTTAATACCAAAGAAAAATAAATCCGAAGTTTTATGCCCATGTGGCTTGTCCACTTGGCATTTCCCTGATGATTAAAACCCCACCGCGACCCCCCATTTCCTTCATTCTTTCCGCCAGTTAAATATCCCCCGGAGCGATTAAATAACATTTAAAAAGTGTTTAAAAGTCCGACGGGCCCACATGAAACCCCCGCCTATCTCCCCATCGCCCCAGCCGTTGGATCAGCCTCCCGCAGATCAACGGCCAGCGTTGATCCCGCTGCCCATCCCGTGTAAGTTTTTTAACCAGCGGGGGATGGGTGGTTTTGAATAGTCAAACCATTCCACGTGGCAAGAAACCTGTGGAATCGCTGCCCCTCCGATAAAAACCATCCTCGACCAAAAGCGGTGCGGGGACTTCCCGCTTACCGCTTACCACCCGACCTTGCACACGTCACTCCCGTACGTCAATGACGTCATCCCTCGAAAAAATAAAAAACTCTTTTTAAAGCCATTTTTCGTGTTTTTCCTGTTCTTTTCGTTATTCTGAAAACGACAGAGCTCCCGCTGCGATTTTCAAATTTTCACTGTAATTGATCATTTCGCCCCAAAATTCTGCTGCGCCCGTGTTGAAGAACAGTCCCGCCATTACCTGTTACCTGTTAAAGAACCAACTTCCGTCTAAAAGCAGGTATTTATCCTTTTCCGCCCCGACTGCAAGTAAAACTCAGTTTTCTGTGTTTTTCGCTGAAATAGTGATTAAAAATCATCACTGAGTCTTCCCCCAGAGGTTTTAAAACTGTATAATTGTTCCCTGAACCAACAAATTGTGTCAATTTCCTTCTTTTTAGAAATTCCGCCCGGCCTGTGAGGAAAACCAAAAACCTCCATTTTGAATCCACAAGAACCAAAATGGAGGCCCCGGCAGCTCTGAATGTAACCCCATTGAATGCCCCCCACAGAGAATTAGAATATTTGCCCTTAGTGGATAAGGAATTTCAAATTAAAGACTTAGTGTTTGATGAAAGCCCCCTTCGGAGTTATTGTCACTGCAGAGATGATTATTCGAAGGGATTGGATGTCATTGGGTTGTGGGAATCCAATTTCCCGAGATATCTCATCCCCTCAGTCCTTATTTTCCCAGAAATTATCCACTGCTATCATGCCAATTATGATCCAAATCAGAAAGCAGTTTTATCCCCAAGTCAAAGCGTATCAAAATCAAAGAGTATCATTGGATAAAGTGTATCAGGTAAAAGTCAGAGTGAAAGGTCAAAACAAAGTTACAGAGCAGTCAAAGGTAAACAGTAAAAATGAAGTTACAGAGCAGTCAAAGGTAAACAGTAAAAATGAAGTTACAGAGGCAGTAAAATGTTAAAAATAAATGAAAGTACTTTCACCAAAATTGAAGTTTGTCTAAAGTGAAAGTAAAACAGTCAAAAGAGCAAGAAAGTAAAAAGATGAAAAAACATAACAAGAAGGAACATTTTTGCAGAAATTGCATGTTTTAGTCATTATTTTGCAGAACATATTGTGACCAATACAAGATGAATTTTGCAAAACTGAAGGAGGTTTATGTTCTTAAGAGTACCATATACAAAAACCTCTCTCACTTTCCTAACAGCTATTATGGTTTTGGAAATATTAAACAATGTTGAAAAGCACTTTTTGCAGAAAATTACAGTCAAGTCATCATTTTGCAGAGAATATTGTGGCCAATTAGAAATACATTTCACAAAACTGAAGGAGGTTTTTGTTCCTAAGAGACCCATATACAAAAACCTATCTCAGTGTTTGCACAGTGGTTTTATAATGAGAGATACATGCGCATCTTTACAGGCCATTTTTCAGACTCTGTAAAACTCTGTTTTACACATATTGTTTACAGAGACTATTATGCATAGCTGGAAAGGAATTTTGGGAAATTGAAAGAGGTTTATCTCACCAACATATTTATCTACAATAAACTCTTTCAATTTTTACATATATATTACGGATTGAGAAATAAAAAGATATCATTGGACCCCAAGTTTGCAGAATTGTTGGAGCAGATTGCACAAAGAAAGGAAGCAGTTAGTGACTGGGATGCCTCATCATCAACTAAGAGTTGGATCAAATTCGAATTCTCCTCTTTGTAATCACCTATCCATACAAAATAGTGCCAAATAGATGCATTAGTTTGAGTGTCCTTTAATTAAGTTCTATTTATGTAAATAGTTGGAGAGATTTGTGAACCAATTTTGACATTTGTTTCAAGATATTTTAGTTTAGAATTTGTATAAATACTCCACTCTTGGAAGCATTTGGGGTGGATTCTATTACTCTGCTGTAACACTGAGATTTTCGGAATAAAAGCTTTTTGGAGAAATTTACTTGTGGCTTACTGGATGACGATTTGAAGTACTGGACTTGTTGCAGGATTCATGTGTTGGACTACAGTTCAATAAGTGTTTCTACCCTTTGTTTGAAATTTTATATTAGTTTATAATACCATCATATCCATTTCTGAATAATTTACATAAAGGATTGAAACATAATTTGCTTAATTGTACTCTGTTTTCAAATGTGATTGTTCTTAATGTTTTCTTCTAAATTAGTTATAAGAATGAATTCTTAAATGCTCCTGCTTCGCTAATTTAAACATTGTTGACTACTATAATAAAGAATCCTTCATTGCTCTTTGTTTGTAGTCATTTCACTTCTTTCTTTTGAACATGGTGAAAGATTCTTAGCTGCCTTTCATCCCTTCAAGATCATCCCATCCACTTTAAATTTTAAGGATTGTTCTCCGTCTAGCTATCTTGCCCTGTAATACCATCTTGTGCTTAGAATAGAAATCCAGTAAAGCCATCCTTTGACTCCATAGCCCAATGGACTGAAAGCTCTCAACCTTGCCCTTAGTTTGTGGATTCCACCATTTCCCCAAAACAAACTTTTGAATCTATAACTAGCCTAAAACCTTCCAAGAACAAAGATAAATCATAAAGAGAGAGCCCTCTCTGGATGCAGATTGGCTAGATTCTGCATCTAAAAGGTTGGTTTGTGGTTACCTCGGGTATAATTTCCTCTTACACAACTTCTAGGAAAACCTGAGTGATAACATAGTGGCGACCATACTGGGGATCTGAATCATTTTATTGATACTATTGTTTGATTTATAAGCTATGGACAGAGTCTGAAGATCAGCCAGGTAGCCTTTGAAATTGCTTTTGCTCTGCAATTGCAAAAGTAAATAAAAGCTTCTTCAGTCTATCTCTGATTTAGCTTATACATTGAACCTTAGTTTCAAATGTTTAATCAGACTCTCTAGTTTAATAAATCTTTGAGAAAATTTTAATTAAAAATCTTAAATTTCTTGAAGAGTTTGTAGAAGTTGTTTTGAAAATTCACAAAATTTAGTTTCCTGAAGAACTAACTTTCTCTTCAGAATTGTTTTACAGGTTTAGATCTGATCTATGATGGTGGACAGGGATCAGACACACAAAGGTTAAAATCATCCACCTGGCGACTCCAAATCCATTTCACAATCAAGACTCCACCGGAGGAATGAACCTGGAAGAACAATATGGAAAGATCAGGCTTTCAACTTGGATCTTAATCCAAGACATTATGTTCTTTCTCGTTAAGATTCAATATGTATTGTATTTTATATAAAGATCTAACTTGGTTGTACAGATAAAGTGGCTTTTCATTATGGTTGATTTTCAAGATGATCCAAGAATAAAACGAAGATATGCTCCCATGAGAAGAGATCACATACCTGGATTTCCACACAAACTACCGAAGGTAAATTGGGGTGAAAATCTGCCCATGTTTCAAGATGAGAATATTGATGATCCTTTACTACATCTCATTAAATTTCATATACACTCATCAAGATTGAAGGGTGATTGGCATGAGGATTGCCTCATGAAGATATTCATGGGAACCTTAGAAGGAAAAGCAAGGGAATGGTATGAAGCTCTCAAACCTGCAAGCTTGTTTTCTCTAAAAGATTTTCATAAGGTATTTTATGAGCATTACAAAGAAGATTTTCCATCTTTATCATTAGCTGAAAATTGTTGTGATCAAGCTGAAGATCTTATACATTACCTTAAAAATATTGATGAAGATTTTGCAAATTGGTCTCCTGAAGATTTATTAGAAGAAGTCCAAAACTTTCATTCTCAAGTTAAATATCATAATAATCAAGAGGAGTTAAACAAAGATGAAATAAGTCAGCAGATAAATCAAGATCCACAAAACCCCTCTGTATTAACAAATGATGTTTCATTTAATGTTTTGAATGAAGTTAAAGAAAATAATCAACCTCATGATCAATTTTTAGATAAGAGAAAAAACAATTGTCATTCCAATCTAAGAATTCAGAGATTCCCACCCCCTCTCACCGAAGAAGAAATCAATTTGCTTCTAAACATGCAATCATCCTTAAAATATTTACATAATGGGGAAATTGTTTCTACTTCTTCTAATGTTGATGAATGTACAAAGGTTTTTATCCATGAAGGGATAGAAGAACAAGTTGATGCTCATGTTATTCTACCTTCGCAAAAAGGCCCATTACTTGATAGTACTCCTATTGAGAAAAATAATGACTTTCAAATAGAATGCTACCAATCTAATCAAGATGTGTTGGGATTGTTGGAAGAGAAATATGCTGATCCAATGTTTATAATTGATGACATTCCTTATTCTGAAGATTTTCCTAAATATGATCAGTATGATGATAATTTTGATAATTTCACAAGACAATCACTAGCTATTTTGAGGGATGAGATATTAGAACTTCAGTTTGATGAGGATTTTCTAAGAGCTTTCTTTCTTATTTTGAAATCAAGAAAATACTCTCCTAAACTGAAAATATGTGTTCTCAAGATCATCTCTGAAAATTATGAAAATGAAATCAAACTTTTGCATTCTCAAATTCAGTCATACAATTTCCGAAATCCTAAAGAATTCTTTGAAAATCTTCCTTCTCCAAAGCAAGAGGAAATTGTATTATCTTTTGACTTGCATATTGAAGATGATTATTCTTTCAAACACAAGACCGAAGAAATAAGTTCATGGTCTAATATTCATAATTCAATTGAACAATTAGTCATTGAAGGCCTAGAAGTAAATAACATACATCATGCTTTTATTGATCCTATATCAGATTATATGGAGAATCTTTTGAGCCTAAATTTGCAAACATGTTTTCTCTATAAGGATCAAATACATCAGAAGTGGCCTTTACACATCATATCATTTATTATAAAGGCACATGATCATAACATACTTCCAATTTTGATCACAAGCAATCAAGTTATCCATTTATTTTTACAGCTACTTGATTGACTTCATTGGCATTTTTGTATTACCTGATTCAATAAGATTTTTAGTAGATTGAGTAGATAGATGAGTGTCAATAAGCTCAGAATTTTGAGCATTTTTTTAGTTGTCAATTTTCAGCTAGTTTTTCATTAAGTTGGTTTGAAAAATTTTTGTGTGTTGTTTTAGTTTCAGATCAGATTTTAGGTTGCAGAAAAAGGACTATATTCAATTCAAGATTTCCAACTAGGAAACGCAGTTTTGATTGGATGGTGACTTACTGAAGTTGAAGCCCGAAGTGAAGGCCCTAAGCTTCAGAAGTTTTACTATCATATATACAATAAAGCTACCATAAGAAGGAGATTACATGGTTTAGTTTGAAGACATTTTGAGGCAACTGACCTGCTGTTCTTGACTTTTCACAAGGAAAAGCCATCCCCAAGTGGAGCCAGTGTTAGCCTCCTATATCAATAGGTTTCATCTTTCATGATTGTCTTGATTGAATTATGGAATATGTTCAAACCTTCTTACTTGAGCAAAGGTGTTCCATATTCTTGAAAACCAAAAAATCAAAAAATTTAAAAATGTAAAGAGGGTATACCCTAAAAGAAAGATCAAAGGGTAAAAAGAATAAAAATGGTCAAAAAGAGAAAGAAATGAACCCCAAGCAAAAAATAGACCAAGGAAAGTGTGCAAATCCAAATGCCACTGCTATTTCATTTTTGTAATAAATCAATTGTGCGCAGCTTGTCAAACTTTTGCCACAATTTATGAATAAGTCAAACTGTTTAAACTTGGCTTACTCATATTTCAATTTCATGTTATAGATTAGAGAATAAATATCTGACCAAAAAGTTTAATCTTGGCAGATAGGTAGATAGGTAGAGTGAATAAAAGGTGCTCAACAGTTTACTCTGAGCCCTTGGATGTAATAAGGGTAGAAATAGATAGATTTATCATGTAAAAAGAAAAAGATTGAAAAGGGTTTGCAAGTCTAAATGCACCCTAATAAAGAAGAGAAAATGGCAGTGTTAAGTAGATAGGGTAGGTAGATGGTGCTGCAAAATGTTATCTGATGAATGATGTTGCTACATGTTTTTGATCATTCACTTTCATCACAAGTACTAAAGCAGGAAATACACTGGAAAATCACAGCAAGCAAAGTCAAATTCATTAACCTCCCTCATCATTTTTCCCTCAAGAGTTTTACTAATTTCCCTCAAAAGTACTAAGGTAATTTGAGATCAAAGGGGCTCAAGGCATTTCCTTGACTTCTGGAGGGACCGGACCCTCGGCCTAATGATCAAAAAGACCTAAGCACTTGAGATAATTCATCATTGTTATCTTCCATCTTTAACTTTTTCCTAAGAAAAATCCTATTTTACTTAGGAAACTGATGCAAAATTCCATAAAAATTCCTCAAAATAACTTTTTATTCTAAGTTTAAGTGTTGAAGATAAAATGTTGCAATTTACTTCACAAGTTATCACTTTCTTAGATGTACAAAAATGTTTTGATTTTCCTTGTCCTTTGCCATATTAACATTTAACTCTATTATATTAAATCCCTAGTGAAATACCCTTTCCTAAGTATATAACTTCCTTTTTATAAATATCCCCAAAAAGCCATTTATTATAATATTTGCAAAATGTATATCGCATTTAGAAAATAAAACACTTTACCAGCCCTTTGGTTAAAATATAACGTTGTACATTAATCCCTTCTATGGTGAATTAGTTGTGTTAATTAATTTACCATATAATAAAAATATGTGTGAAAAAATCATTTGAATATATTCATATGTGGCAAAATAAAACGCCAGATATTATGCAAATGGATTACTCACAACCTTACACCTAACCTTTTAACCATTTCTTACGTTAGGATTAATTAGTCTCAGACTGGTTAATAACCTCTTATCGCTGTTAAATATCCCGGAAGCGTTAAATAACATTTAAAAAGTGTTTAAAAATCGCCCAGGCCACATGGCTCCCATACTATCCCCCGCTACGCTTGATGGATGGATCGACCTCCAGCGAGATCAACGACATTTGATCCATTGCCATCCCGTGTAGTTTTAACTTGTTGAGATGGGTGGTTTAATTAGTCAAACCATCACATTAACGAAGCTTGTGGTCGTACCCTCAATAAAACATCTTGTTAAAAAGCAATTGAAATTTATTCACAACTTCAACTATTTCTGCGACTTCGTCACCGATAAATGAAGTAAGCGTCATCCTAAAAAAATAAAAAATACTTTTAACCTTTGAATAGCCATTTTTAGTATTTTTGATTATTTCATTATTAAGCAGCGGAGAAAACTCGCTAAATTTTCAAACCTACAATTAATAAGTTCTCCAAAGATTAAAACATTTTTAAATATTTGAAAAACAGGTCTATGACTATAACCTTTATTAAAAATTAATTTAAAGTCTAAGCGGTATTTATCCTATTACGCCCGAACTTCAAATGAAGCTACCATTTTCCTTGTTATCCATGTGAAATACGGTGTTTAATCTTTGGTCTAAGATCATTCCACCATTCTGACCTTGTTCTTCAAACACAGAATTGAACTGTTTCTCCAGTAGTTACTCAATTCCTCACCATTAGCCAAATTTATTTGAATCGAAACCAATGAAACTCTGTCAACTTTAACGTTTATGCATTGAACGCTCCTCATGAGACACGGTTCATTAACAAATTGTTGATTTTAGCGAGTTACCATCGAATATGATTTGGACCAACAATTTCAATACTAGTTGACAGGTATTCCTCCAAGTTCTAGGACCTAGACTAATATCTTCATTCAACAAACGATTTAACCATAAAGTCGAAAAGAGGATGGAATGATGATATTCCAGTGGACAATAAAAATAAAGCAGAAATACAAGGATAAAACATAACGTTAAAAGTATACGATGGTTAAGAAAGTGTATCGAGTAAAAGTCGGTGCAAAGTTAAAAATGAAGTTACGAGCAGTCGAAATGCAAAACATTAGTAATTAAAATAGGTAAAATAATAAAGAATAAAATATTCACCAAATAATGAAATTTTGTCTAAAAGTGAAAGTAAACTTGATCAAAAAACAAAAAATAAAAAGATACTTAACAAAAATATTTTACGGTGCATGTTTAGTCATTGTTTTAGAACACTATTATGATCAATATAAAGATAGATTTTCAAACCTGAAGAAGTTTTATTTTATTAGTTATAATACAAAAAATTCTCTATAAACTTTCATGACATATTATGAGTTTTGAAGCGTAACAAAGTTCAGAAGCACTTTTTGCAGAAAATTAGGTCAAGTCATCATTTTTAGGAAAATATTGCTTATTATTGAAAATACATTTTATTGAAAGGTTTTGTTCTGAGGACTCATCTACATAAAACCTATCTCACTTTTAACTACAGTGATTTCAATGAAGATATACATACACATATTTGACTGTTGCAATTTCTGTAAAAACTTCCTTTTACATCTTTTCAAAACTATTGCCACCTTGGAAAATTTTAGGAAGTGAAAAAGGAGTTTCTCTAAAAACCATATTTTATCTGCAATAACCTCTTTCACTTTTACATATCTATTACGGATTGAAAATATGAATATCATTGGACTAAGTTGCAGGGTGTTGGGCTGATTACTGAAAAGAGAGCGATTGGTAACGGATCCTCATCATCAACTAAGAGTTGGATCAAGTTAATTCTCCTCTTTGTCATCACCTATCCATAAAATAGTATAATAGATGCATTAGTTTTGGTGTCATTTAATTAAGTTCTGTTTATGTAAATAGTTGGAGAGATTTGTGGAAGCAATTTTGATATTTGTTTCGAATATTTTGGTTTAAATTTGTATAAATAAACCCTCAAAGAAAAGTTGAGGGTGATTTATTACTACTGCGTAACTTTAAGATTTTGAATAAAAACTTTTGAAGTTTGCAACTATTTTGGATAGCGATTTGAAACCTTTGGACTTGTTACGAGTTGTGTTGAACTATAATTCAATAAGTGTTTTCTATAACATGCGAAATTTTATATTAGTTTATAATACCATCATATCCATTACGAATAATTTACATAAAGTTAGCTTAATTGCTTAATTTGGCTACTACATTTTCAAATGTGATTGTTTCTAAATGTTTTCTTCTAAATTATTTATAGCATAATTCTTCAATACTCTTTGCTTAGCTAATTTAACTTCTTGTTGATTGCTATAATAAAAAATCATGTTGCTCTTTGTTTGTAGTCAATTCACTTCCTTCGCTTTGAACGACATTGAAAAAATTCTTAGTTGCCTTTCCATCCCCTTGAATCATCACCACTTTAAATTTTAAGGATTGTTCTTGTCTGGCCCTATCTTTACCAGCAATACCATATTGTGTAGAACCAGAAATCGTTAAAGCCATCACTTACAACTCATATTGATAAATTTGAAAGCTCTACTTCTTGCCAATTTGTAGTTCTACCATTTTCCCAAAACAAACTTTGAATCTGCTGCGCCACTATTCTTCAAAGAACGAATACGTCCATAAAGAGAAACCCTCTACGGATCTTGATTAGCTAGATTACATCTAAAAAGGTTGGTTGGTTACCTGGGTGTCTTTCCTGCCACGGCAAACACGAGCGGTAACATAGTGAAAACCATCACGAGATCTGATCCTTTATGATACTATTGTTTGATTCTCGGCCCTAAAATAATCTGATCCTTGAGTACTTTGAAATTGCTTTTGCTATGATTACTAGTAAATAAATACACCAGTCCTCTAAGTTTAGCTTATATCTTTGAACAATTTCGACAACAATGGAACTCTCTAGTTTAATAAATCACATTTAATTAAGTCCCAATTTCTTAAAAGAAATTGTAGAGATTGTTTGAAAATTCACAAAAATTTGGTTTCTTTGAAGAACACTTTTCTTGGTGTTGTTTCTGAGTTTAGATCTGATCTGTGATGGTGGGCAGGATCAGACACACAAAATTAAAATCATCCCTGGCGACTCCAAGTCCATTTCACAATTAAGACTCACTGAAGAATGAACACGGAAGAACAATATGAAAGATAAAACAACTGGATCTTAATCAAAGACATTATGTTCTTTCTCGTTAAGATTCATGTACTTATTATTGCTTTTTATATGAGTTTAACTTGGTTGTGCAGATAAAGTGGCTTTTTATTGTGGCTGATTTCGAAGATGATCCAAAAATAAAGCAGATATGCTCGCGGTGAGAGATCACATACCGGATTTCCACAAACTCAAGGGGTAAATTTGGGTGAAAATCTGCCATGTTTGAATGAGAATATTGATGATCCTTTCATCTCATTAAATTTCATATACACTCGCCGAATTGAAGGAGTGATTGTACGGGATTGCCTCATGAAGATATTCGCAGGAACCTTAGAAGGAAAAGCAAGATGATGCGAAGCTCTTAAACACACCAAGTTTGTTTCAAAATTCATGGAGTATTTTACTGAACATTAAAGAATTCTTTCCATCTTTATCATTAGTTGCGAAAATTAGTAGGTGTTGAAGATCCTGAAATTATAAAGTATTGATGAAGATTTACAAGTGGTCTCTGAAAATTTGTTAGAAAATCCAAAACTTTCATTCTCAGGTTAAATGTCATAATAATCAAGAGGAGTTAAACAAAAGATGAAATAAATGGAATAAATCAAAAGATCCACAAAACCTTTGTGTAAATGATGTTTCATTTAATGTTTGAATGGAGTTAAAGAAAATATTCAACCTCATGATCAATTTTTAGATAAGAAAAAACAAGCGTCATTCCAGTCTAAGAAATTAAAATTTACCCTCACGGAAAAGAAGAAATCAATTTGCTTCTAAACATGCAACCATCACTCAAAATATTTACATAATGAAGATTATTTTAACTTCTTCTAATGTTGATGAATATACAAAAAGTTTTTATCCATGAAAAGCGGAAAAACAATTGATCTTTCATATTCTACAACTTCAAAAAACCCATTGTGATATCCGCCTATTGTACAAAATGACGGTTTTCAAGCGAAATACAACCAATCTAAT
Source organism: Pinus albicaulis (assembly GCA_034641835.2). NCBI lineage: Eukaryota > Viridiplantae > Streptophyta > Pinopsida > Pinales > Pinaceae > Pinus > Pinus albicaulis. The sequence goes on along the minus strand of CM076584.1, from coordinate 79,079,051 downwards.
CAAGATATATTGGGATTGTTGGAAGAGAAATATGCTGATCAATGTTTATAATTGATGACATTTCATGCGAAGATTTGCCTAAATATGATGGGTATGATGATAATTATGATATTCAAAATGCTAGCTATTTTGAGGATGAGATATTAGAACTTCAACTTGTTGAGGATTTTCTAAGAGCTTTCTTTATTCTCTTAAAATCAATGTTCTCCTCAGGTTAAAAAAATGGTTTCTTGATATATTTCTGAAAATTATGAAAATGAAATCGAACTTTGCATTCTCAAATTCGGTCCATACAATTTCCAATCCTAAAGAATTCTTTAATCTTCCTTCTCCAAAGCAAGAAGGTATTTTATCTTTGGATACATGTTAGTGGTGTTAACGCCAAACACAGTGAAGAAATAAGTTTATGGTCTATTACATATTCAATTAGGCGATTGGTCATTGAAGGTACAAAGTAAATAACATACATCATACTTTTATTGATCCTATGAATTATATGAAATATTTTGAACTCAAATTTATAGTATGTTTTCTCTATAAGGATCAAATACATCAAAAATGCTTTACGTATAAACATTATATTTATGATCTGTATACTTCAGTACAGTCACAAGCAATCAAGTTGTCCGCTATTTCTAGCTACTTGATTGGCTTCATTGGCATTTTTATGCGGTTATTAAGATTTTAGTGAATTAAGTGGTGATAAATTGCTAATAAGCTTATAATTTGAAACATTTTTTTGGTTTTCAATTTTCAATAGTTTTCGTAAGTTGGTTTGAAAAATTTTATTGTGTTATTTGGTTTCGATTCAATTTGAGTTGCGAGAAAAAGGACTATATTCAAGTCAAGATTTTCAACACAACAAATGCATGTTTGATTGGAACAAAATGAAAGATTTCTACTTTGAAACAAAGTTTTCGATTTGAGTGAATGGTGACTTCTTGAAGTTGGCTTAGAAGTGAAACCTAAGCTTAAAAATTTCACTACCATGTATACAATAGCTACAGAAGAAATTACATGGTTTTAGTTTGAAGGCATTTTGGGGGCAAGCCGACTTACTTTATTCTTGACACTGAGAAAAAGTCATCCCAATAGAAACAGTGTTGAACTCTGTACACCAATAGGTGTGTATTGTAATTATCTTATTAAACTATGAATATCCTTGAACCTTTCTGTAAAATTATTCCACTAACAACAAAAAAAAAGTCTATTTAAAAAATATTAAAAGAGGGTATACCTAAAGAAAGGATCAAAGGGTAAAAAGAATAAAATGGTCAAAAAAGAGAAAGAAATGAACCCCAAGCAAAAAATAGACCAAGGAAAGTGTGCAAATCCAAATGCCACTACTTTTTACTCTGTTGTAATAAATCAATTGTGTGCAGCTTGTGAAACTTTTGCCACAATTCATGAATAAGTCAAATTGTTTAAACTTGGCTTAGTCATATTTCAATTTCATGTTATAGATTAGAGAATAAATATCTAGCCAAACAGTTTAATCTTGGCAGATAAGTAGCTAGGTAGAGTGAATAAAAGGTGCTCAACAGTTTAATCTAAGCCCTTGGATGTAATAAGGGTAGAAATAGATAGATCTATCATGTAAAAAGGAAAAGATTGAAAAGGGTTTGCAAGTCTAAATGCACCCTAATAAAGAAAAGAAAATGGTAGTGTTAAGTAGATAGGGTAGGTAGATGGTGCTGCAAAATGTTATCTGATGAATGATGTTGCTACATGTTTTTGATCATTCACTTTCATCACAAGTACTAAAGCAGGAAATACACTGGAAAATCACAGCAAGCAAAGTCAAATTCATTAACCTCCCTCATCATTTTCCCCCTCAAGAGTTTTTCTAATTTCCCCCAAAAGTACTAAGGTATTTGGAGATCAAAAGGGCTCAAGGCATTTCCTTGACTTCTGGAGGGACCGGACCCTCGGCCTAATGATCAAAAAGACTTAAGTACTTGAGATGATCCATCATTATAATCATCCATTTTTAATCTTGTCCTAAGTAAAATCCTATTTTGCTTAGGAAACTCATGCAAAATTCCATAAAAATTCCTCAAAATAACTTGTTATTCTAAGTTGAAGTGTTGAAGATAAAATGTTGCAATTTACTTCATAAGTTATCACTTTCTTAGATGTACAAAGATGTTTTGATTTTCCTTGTCCTTTGCCATATTAACATTTAACTCTATTATATTAAATCCCTAGTGAAATACCCTTTCCTAAGTATATAATTCCCTTTTTTATAAATATCCCAAAAACCCATTTATTATAATGTTTACCAAAGTATTATATCCCCGCACATTGAAAATAAAAACCCCGCTTTACAAGCCCTTTGGTTAAAATATAGCGTTATACATTAATCCCGCCCATATGGTGAATTAGTTGTATTAATTAATTTACCATATAATAAAAATATATATGAAAAAATCAAACTTTGAATATACAATATGTATGTTTAAAACGAAATAAAACTTCGGAGAAGTCTTGCGCCACCGTGGATTGCTCACCTGGCCTTACACCTAACCAACTGCGCCGCAACCCATTTCTTACACATTTGGGATTAATTAGTCATCAGGACTAGTTAATAACCTCTTATCCTCTTGTTAAATATCCCCCGGAGCGATTAAATAACATTTAAAAAGTGTTTAAAAGACCGACGGGCCCACATGAAACCCCTGCCTATCTCCCCATCGCCCCAGCCGTTGGATCAGCCTCCCGCAGATCAACGGCCAGCGTTGATCCCGCTGCCCATCCCGTGTAAGTTTTTTAACCAACGGGGGATGGGTGGTTTTGAATAGTCAGACCATCCACGTGGCGAGAAACCTGTGGAATCGTTGCCCCTCCGATAAAAACCATCCTCGACCAAAAGCGGTGCGGGAATACCACTTACCGCTTACCGCTTACTGCCGGCTTACGTCACCCCGTACGTCGATGACGTCATCACCTCGAAAAAATAAAAAATACTTTTAACTTGCGAATAAAGCCATTTTTCGTGTTTTTTCAGTTATTTTCATTATTCTGAAAACAACAGAGCTCCCGCTGCGATTTTCAAATTTCCACTGCAATTGACCAATTTACTCCAAGATTCCGCTGCGCCCGTGTTGAAGAACAGTCCCGCCATTGCCTGTTACCTGTTAAAGAACCAGTTTCCGTCTAAAAGCAGGTATTTATCCTTTACGCCCAACTGCAAGTAAAACTCAGTTTCCTTTGTTTTTTTCGCTGAAAAAGTGGTTAAAAATCATCACTGAGTCCTCCCTGGAGATTTTAAAACCTGTGAAATTGCTCCCCGAACCTGTAAATTGTTCCAATTTCCTTCATTTCAAGAATTCCGCCCGGCCCGTGAAGAAAACCAAAAAACCTCCATTTTGAATCCACAAGAACCAAAATGGAGGCCCCGGCAGCTCTTAATATCACTCCATTGAATGCTCCTCACCGTGAATTGGACTATTTGCCTCTGATAGACGAAGATTTCCAAATTAAAGACCTGCATTTTGATGAAAGTCCCCTATTGAGCTATTGTCACTGCAGAGACGAATACTCAAAGGGGCAAGATCTTATAGGGTTGTGGGAATCCAATTTCCCGAGATATCTCATCCCCTCAGTCCTTATTTTCCCAGAAATTATCCACTGCTATCATACCAATTATGATCCAAATCAGAAAGCAGTTTTATCCCCAAGTCAAAGCGTATCAAAATCAAAGAGTATCAGTGGATAAAGTGTATCAGGTAAAAGTCAGAGTGAAAAGTCAAAACAAAGTTACAGAGCAGTCAAAGGTAAACAGTAAAAATGAAGTTACAGAACAGTCAAAGGTAAACAGTAAAATGAAGTTACAGAGGAAGTAAAATGGTAAAAATAAATGAAAGTACTTTCACCAAAATTGAAGTTTGTCTAAAGTGAAAGTAAAACAGTCAAAAGAGCAAGAAAGTAAAAAGATGAAAAACACAACAAAAAGGAACATTTTTGCAGAAATTGCATGTTTTAGTCATTGTTTTGCAGACACTATTGTGATCACTATAAGATGAATTTTTCAAAACGGAAGGAGGTTTATTTTTTTAAGAGTACCATCTACAAAAACCTCTCTCACTTTTCTAACAACTATTATGGTTTTGGAAATATTAAACAAAGTTGAAAAGCACTTTTTGCAGAAAATTACAGTCAAGTCATCATTTTGCAGAGAATATTGTGGCCAATTAAAAATACATTTCACAACACTGAAGGAGGTTTTTGTTCCTAAGAGACCCATCTACAAACACCTATCTCAGTTTTTTCACAGTGGTTTTATAATGAGAGATACATGCGCATCTTTACTGGCCATTTTTTCAGACTCTGTAAAACTCTGTTTTACACATATTTTTTACAGAGAATATTATGCACAGCTGGAGAGGAATTTTAGGAACGTGAAAGAGGTTTATCTCACCAACATATTTATCCACAATAACCTCTTTCACTTTTTACATATCTATTACGGATTGAGAAATACGAAGATATCATTGGACCCAAAGTTTGCAGAATTGTTGGAGCAGATTGCACAAAGAAAGGAAGCAGTTAGTGACTTGGATGCCTCATCATCAAATAAGAGTTGGATCAAATTCGAATTCTCCTCTTTGTCATCACTTATCCATCAAAAATAGTGCCAAATAGTTTGAGTTTCCTTTACTTTAGTTCTATCTATGTAAATAGTTGGAGAGATTTGTGAACCAATTTTGATATTTGTTTCAAGATATTTTAGTTTAGAATTTGTATAAATAAACCCTCAAAGAGAGAGTTGAGGGTGGATTCTATTACTCTGCTGTAACACTGAGATTTTCGGAATAAAAGCTTTTGGAGAAATTTACTTGTGGCTTACTGGATGACGATTTGAAGCACTGGACTTGTTGCAGGATTCATGTGTTGGACTACGGTTCAATAAGTGTTTCTACCCTTTGTTTGAAATTTTATATTAGTTTATAATACCATCATATCCATTTCTGAATAATTTACATAAAGGATTGAAACAGAATTTGCTTAATTGTACTCTGTTTTCAAATGTGATTGTTCCTAAATGTTTTTTTCTAAATTAGCTATAAGCATGAATTCTTAAATGCTCCTGCTTCGCTAATTTAAGCACTGTTGATTGCTATAATAAAGAATCCTTTATTGCTCTTTGTTTGTAGTCAATTCATTTCTTTCCTTTGAACATGGTGAAAGATTCTTAGTTGCCTTTCATCCCTTCAAGATCATCCCACCCACTTTAAATTTTAAGGATTGTTCTCTGTCTAGCTATCTTGCCTTGCAATACCATCTTGTGCGTAGAATAGAAGTCCAGTAAAGCCATCCTTTGACTCCATAGCCCAATGGACTGAAAGCTCTCAACCTTGCCCTTAGTTTGTGGATTCCACCATTTTCCCAAAACAAACTTTGAATCTATAACTAGCATAAAACCTTCCAAGAACAAAGATAAATCATAAAGAGAGAGCCCTCTCTGGATGCAGATTGGCTAGATTCTGCATCTAAAAGGTTGGTTTGTGGTTACCTCGGGTATACTTTCCTCTTACACAACTTCTAGGAAAACCTGAGTGATAACAGTAGGACCCAGCAGATTGTCATTGTCTTGTCCTATTTTCTAGGATATCATACAGACTAGTGGGTTGATGAAGCTATGATATGTTTTGATACTATCCTTTTAGTAGACTCTAAACCCTCAGTCATGTTTAATTTCACCCAACTCCTTCCTGATTCCATCCATGACTAGTTCTTGAAGTTTCGTATGAAGGAGGTGTTCAAATACACCTCTGTTTTGGTTTACATGTTTGTTTATTTTTAGTCCAATAGGTTCCAATTTGAGATGACAAAGCTCAATGATGATTCTCACCCTTAATCTGTCATCTTTTGGATCACTTCACTAATGAAAGAGTAGAAAAATTACACATACAAGGATTTTGTGGATTCATTTTTACATCCAACCATCAGTACACTCAGCAATACAACAGAGCCAAGGGTGAATGAATAAATCAAGAAAATTATGTAGTTGACAGATCAAGTGAGAACAACAGATTCATACTTGTACCAAAATTATACAAAGATATGAGTTTATGGGAATGAGTTGGCCCCCGAAAAACTGCCAAATTTCCTCTCCATGAGGATCTTTGCATTGGAATATATAAGACAAATGATAAATGCAGATGAGATCCATTTTGTCTCTGTAAAGAAAAAATCCCAATTCAGGATCACATCACAAATTGTTCCTTTCATTTGTAACAACATAGCAGCAGGGGAGGAGGTCAATAATATATTGAAGGAGATGAGATTCAGTCATAGTTTCACTCGGTCCTATGACCCAGTTGGGATCATCTCTAAGAAAAGGGTAAAAAAAACGTCAACACCTTATGTCCATACAAACAAGCCTGAAATTGAACAATATGTAAATCAAGCAGAATGGGTGGCCACTACACTACAAGAGGATGAAGAACATGTGATTTCCACCTCAAGCATTCAAACCCAAACCCCACAAGAAAGGAAGGTTACAAAAGATAAATAAGACAAGGGAAAAGAGCGAGAGAAAGAAATAGGAAGCAAAAGGCCAAGAGAGGATCAGTCACATTCAGTGACTGGTATTTCTAGCAAACAATTCAAGCTAAAGTATAGGAAGAGGGCCAGAATTCATATGGAAATTGATCAAGGGGGTGAATTGGAGCAACAAACAGTAATACACATCAGAGACACCCCTGGGTAATCTCTAGCAGGTGGTCAAACAATGGCCTCCCCTACATCTTCAACCACAATGTCTATTCAGCAATAGGGTCTACAAACATCTATTTCTAGGCCTGCTATAGAAGTCCAAGAAAAGTTTGTCCATGACATATTAAGAGAGATAAAGTTGAAGAATGAAGTGATGAATACCAATACCTACAACCAATTTTGGAAGCAGACACCGAGTTCACAAAGCAGGCTGCTGTCGGCCTTTGATACTGAAAAGGGGAAAATGAAAATGGCATTTCTAGAAGCTCAAGTCCCACAACCTCAAGGAGGAGAAGACTATAAGAATAAATCATTCGAATTAAGTACCCAATATATCCACCCAATTGATTAGATGGAGCTACACAAGAAAACTGGAGAGATGGTGGCCTCTACATTGACAAGTACAACTATGAATCTGGAAAAGTTTCAGGTAACATTGTCCAATTATCAGTTTCAACTCAAGATGGAGAGGATTTCATCCTTTGCCAAGGAGGCCAAGATCAAGCATTTGAAGGAATTAGTTGTGAAAATTGGTTTTTATCCAACCAAGGTAGGAGCAGTGGAGGAGTTTCTAAAGAAGAAAAATGTTGATATTGTTGCCTTGAAAAAGTAGCTCAAGATGCCAACCACTAAAGACACTTTGGCCAAGGATATAGAAGAGAATGAAGTGTAGAAATCTGAGATAATGAAGTTATTAGTGGAGTATTCAGTATTTCTCAAACAAATGGAGACAAAGATGGAGAAACTGTTGAAAGAGAAATAAGAAGCAGCTTAGGTGGCAATCATTCCTTTGGATGTTATCCCTATTGCAACAATTCCATCTACTATTTCAGCAACTACAGGGACATCAAGTGGGACAGACCAACTGTCCAAGGGCATGGAAAGCATGAATCTCCACACAAAGGAAATTAAGAAGTTGGAAGCAGATATTGGCATCTTGAGAGATCAAAAGGCAAGATCTGAAACTGCCCATGAAATAGCCATAAAACAGATTGAGAGGTTAAAAAAGGCAGAAAGGGACTTTTCAACTAGTAATATTTTGGGGCAAATTAAGCTGATTATCTGGGGTAGTATCATGGGGTCGATTGATGAAATATGGAACTCCATCCATATTATATTTGAAAAAAAGGAGTTTATTGATAGGTGTCGTGCAACCATTGAAAAAACCAATCAGGAGTTGGGTAATATCCCTACCACAGCTCCTAAGATCATAAGGTTCCTGAATTCTAAAACCAATTTTGAGCTTGAAGCCCTGGATGTGCAGGAAAAAACAAAAAATATACTAGAAGTGAAAAGGGTCTTCACTAAGAGGAATTTGGTCAGACAGCTGGAGGAGATGTCACGAATTGGATGTGGAAATTGGCAGTTTCTTCAATAGAATTGAGCCCTTAATGGCAAAGGGTTTTCCTCCTTTGTATGTCTTTAATGATAAAGTCATCTAGAAAGGGGATTATATGACAAAGCTTTGGAAAATCCCAAAGACACAACAAAGTTATCCAACATGAAAGGAAACATGACTGGGAAGGTTTTCTTGGAACTCTTGAGCAATGACATGTTCATCCAACATGAACTAAGACACGTCTTCCTTACCATGCCCACATTTAGTAAATATACAGAGGTGGTTGAAGTTTATCGACAGGTCATGGGGACAAAAATTTCAGGTAAAAAAGAGTGGGCAAAGCTATGAATGTATAAGTATTGAAGAGCACAGTGAATATATAAACACAACAACCAATCCATTAGGGGAATTTTGAGGTCTAAAATGGGCCTCCTAAGGAAATTATAAAATAATAGTGGAAATAATAAAACAAGATTTGAGGACATCATCAAATTTTAGAGGGAAAAAAGAAAAAGCTATTTTTTCAACTTGTATTTTCAACTTATCTTCCAAAATTTTTACTCAAATTTCGAGTGGGGTTACTCTTTGGATGAAAAATTTAATTCCTTATCTAAGGAGTACCCATGTTGCATACTTTCAATGGATCCTTCTACACTAAAAATGATAAATACATGAAAAACGTGATTGCAATCACGTTTTTTCATGTATTTCTCATTTTTCGCATAGCATGGTTCATCAAAAGTATGCATCATGGATACTCCTTAGATGATGAATTAAATTTTGCATCCAATGAGTACTTCTGCTCGAAATTTGAGTAAAAACTTTGGGAGATAAGTTGAAAATACGTGTTGAAAAAGTAGTTTTATTATTTTATTATTTTTTAATCTTTTTTTCCATTTTACTTAAAAATGGTGAATCATTCCCTATGGTTGACATCATCATCTTAAATCCTATTGGTTCTTATAAATTTTATTTTGGTTGTACATTTTTCTTAGGAGGCCCATTATAGACCTCAAAACTCCCCTAATGAGCTATAGGTGCCAATGTCGCATTAGATTTAATGATCCAACAAAGGCAGTCTAAAAGGTAGAGATAGATGTCAGACTCTATTATTGTTGCCTCTCCGTGACCACACCAGCCATTTTTGGTCTCACTTTATAATTCATAAAGGGTTTCTGAAGTTAATACCGCAAGTGATGATTGTCAGATGTATTTTATCTTGGCCCTTACATGGACACACTTGTCTAAATTTGCTTAGTTGTAATTATTAACATATTGCCAAAGTAGATAGGGCAATTACTGTAGCTTGGAGTTAAATATTGCATGTATTGGAAGTATCAAGGGTTAGACCCTAGATTGTAATTTTTTTTTTGTATTGGAGCACTGCAACTTTTTTGAAGCTGGAGCATAAATAATAAGAGACCATTAATAGGATACTTGAGCTGTGTTTTTCTGGTGATGTGGTTCCTTCTCTGTGTCAAATTTTTTCATTGTTATTCTTACTGTGTACCATTTTAAAACTAATTGTAAAGCATAAATTTTAGATCAAGATTTGTTGTTGGAGAACCTTAATTCTATCTGTGTTCACAATATAAATGTTTTCCTTTGAAGTCTGGTTAAGAAATTCTTAATTTCCTTTTAACCATTATTGAAATTCACTGTTTCTTTCACCTCTTGATTCACACTGCTTTAAGACCTAGTAAGCCCAGTTAGCTTGCCCTGTGATGCTCTTGAAAAGTTGAAGCACAACCCAACCTTTTATGACTCAATAGCTTAATGGATTATCTTAAACATATCTTCTTATCCAACCAAAACAATCAATAAAAGCAACCAATTCCCACAATCAATATAACTAGCCTAACATCAATATTCATAACATAAAGTTAAATCATAAACAAAGAGATCCCTTTCTGAGTCTAGGAGGGCTAGATCCTGGATTCAAAAGTGGTTTTATGTTGTCATTTATAGTTTATTATTGCCAATCTTATAAATTATATAGCCACAAAATAATGGTGACTATACTGGGGAACAAATTTTGGAAAAATAGAAATTTCATTCGAGTTCTGAAACCACAGTAAAAAAACAATGCATGATAAAAGTATTCTCCAAGATTGGTTTTCTAGCTTTTTTCAAATCCTCAGTTTGTCTATGCTTCAGGTATGAATTCTAGCTCCCAGAAGAATCTTTACCAAATCTCACCATAACCCAAATCCTCCTACAATAGTTGATAATATCGAGAAAATCTTAAGAAAAACTGCCAGAACAGAGAGTTAAACTGGAAGAAAACTCCTTCACAGAGCAAATTCCCTCCCTAAAAACCTTGTGACCTTGTAGGACATCCAGTTTGATTTACATTTTGAATGAAGTTTATTCAGAACCAAATCTCAGAATTGGACATCCCAGACAGTTTTTGACCCATCTATCCTACAAAAAATTCCAGTTAGAAAGGCTTCCACACCAACCCAAGATGATCTTCAACTTCTCCAACACTTTGACTCCCGTCAGGATCTGGTAACAAGGCTCACTTTAGCTGTTGATGATGCTTACCTTCAACAATCTATAGAATTATCTTCTCTAACTATAACAACTTCTTCCATTACTGCCCAGTCTGCTCATCCTCAGTCAACTTTCCCAAGTGTGTCTGTAATCCCTACCACTTTTCTGAACATCCCCCACCAGAGTGTCCAAAATACCATACATACACCCACTTTCCACCTTCCTCCATTTAATCCTCCACCTCCCCTTGTCAACCCCCCTCTTTTCCACATCCCTTTAGTTCCCCCACCACAAATCATGGTAGCTAGATATGCTCCATTGGTGCTGCCACCACCTGTGATACCCATGCCACAAGATTATCAGTCCAAAATTTCACAATTTTATGGGACTGGTCCTACAACTTCTCAATAGCACATTGAAAAAATGAATGATTGTTTTTACCTTCAAGAGATACGTGATGAAAGTGTCAAGTTGAGGATGTTTTCTCAAAGTTTGGGAGGCAAAGTGAGAAAATGGTTTAAAATCTTGACTACAAATAGTATCCATGATCTCCCTGCATTTCAACAACTATTCATCAATATATGGGAAGTTAAGAAAAACCCTCTTCAAATCTTGTCAGAATATGAAAACATCAAGAGGAATATTGGAGAAAGTGTCCAGGACTACTACACTAGGTTTAACAATGTATATAACACAGTTCCTGATCACATGAAACCACCCCAAGTCTTGGCCCTGGTCAAATTCCCAGATGGTTTTGATCTAGAAATGACTTATCAACTCAGAGAGAGAGATTCACAACATTGGAGGAGATGCAGAGGGATGTTGTAAGTGTAGAAGCCAGCCTGCTAGCAAAGAGAGCTAGGATGAGGGCTAAATGGGGAGTTAATATAAAATAAGAACCTACAGTTTTCACATCTGATGCTAAACTTGATAACTTGGTTAGAACTATGGAAATAATGATAGAGAGGATCAACCTGAATGAGAGAGTTGTTCCTATAGAAAATCAACCAACTCCTCAAAATAGAAATCAAAACCTTAGAAGAAACCCTCCTCAAATAAGCTGGAGAGAACAAAGAGGCCCTGATTAGCAAATTACACCTCCATTCAAAGAGAATTATGCTGATGAAGATGAGGGAGTGGTGGAAAAATTAGAATAAAATAATATTAATTTAATGGGAATTAATGAAGATGATTCCATTTTCCTGACTAAAGAAGAACAAATTTTATTTTCATTAACTCAAACTAAAGTAGAATGTGAGGAATGAGAGGATTATAAAAAGGGTTTGAGAATGCTATCACGGAGGTTCACATACAGTATAACCTTAGAACTAAGAAAAAATCTGATAACTCCAAGAAAAATAATTATGAAAATTATGCCAAAGAAATCTCTGAAGCTGATCCCAAGAAAACAACAGAAAACTCAAAGAAAGCTGTAAAATTTTCAGAAAAGAACGATATAGAAAACATCACTAGAAAATCAGTTGATAGCCCTGCCAAAACTACTCAAGCTGATATCCCCACTACAAGTCAACAAGATGAGCTTACTGCAAAAGGGAGTGCCTGAAAATATTGATGGTTCAAATATGCTAAAAATATAGACACCATTCAGAATTGAGAACGAAATTGCTAAACTGAAAATATCCATTCCTCTCACTGAACTGGTAAACAAGGAGGTATATAGGTCTTAGGTTGTAAAGGTACTAAACCTAGGGGAAATTATGGATACTATTAATTTGAATGATGATACGCCTAAAATTTTGTTTGTGCCAGAAGTTGATGGTAAATCCCAACAAGGTGGAGTCCCCCCATTTTATGTCACCCTCAATACACATGAAAAAGTCCTCCATAATGACATGTTATATTCAGGTGCATCACATAATCTTATGCCAAAGGCTTTTATGGAGAAAATTGGCCTTGAAATTACTAGACCATACACAGATCTGTGTTCATTTGATTCTAGCAAGGTTAACTTCTTAGGTCTCATCAAAGATCTCTATATCACTTTAGCTCAGATACCAGCAAAGAGTCTAGTGATGGAGATAGTGGTGGCTGACATCCCTCCTAAGTATGGCATGCTTTTTTCACACTCATGGTGAGCCAAGTTGCAAGGGACCCTTCAAATGGATATGAATTACGCTACAATACCAGTGTTTGGCCAACAAAGAAGGCTGTATAGGAAAACATTAATGAAATACATGGTGAGAAGTCAAGACCTTTACTTTGCTCATTCTGACCTTGACTCCTTTGTTGGTGTCCGAATATGAGCAAAACTCAATCCTTTCTTCACATAAATTATCAACCCGAGGGCGTTAGTTGTTTCAATACTAACAACAATGTATATGCAGATACAAGCACATGACCTGCTGTAGATCATAGGGTTAAATCCCTAACACACAAACCACTGTAAAAATAGTTAAATAAACTGCAGAATTTAAAGGACATTCACAAAAATTAAACATAAACTGTAACAACAGTAAATAAATCACACTAAAATAGAAACACTGCATGGAAAAAAAAAGGAAACACAGCACCTGATCAGAAGAGTGGGCCCAACTCTCTGATCAGGGCTGCAACAAGCTCATGAACTATAGGAGAAACAACAAGCTGTTTCACATTCAATTAATGATAAAAGAGTTCTTTACAAAATCTGTATGTAAGAGGGCTTAACCCCGATTCACAGCCCACAGGCCTATTTATACAAGTGTCCTGGAACCCCCGTTTCGCTCAGCAACTCCATGGTTACAAAAATACATCTTGTTACAATGGAAAATAGTTGCTCAGAAAGAGACCGTGAAAAGGCCTGAACTATCGCTGATACAAACAAGTATGTCATGCTGTAATAGTGAATGAGAAAAACGTTGAAGATGATAGGTTGTTCCTTGACTTGCGACTATAACGCTCCTAGTTTAGCCAAATCTGTAGAAATATCGGGTTCAATATGGAAAAAGGTAAAACCTCCATGAAAAATACTTCATTAATCAAATATTCCATGAAAGATAAGGAAAAGGGTTTTACCTCGTATTTCTAAGAGTAATAATGGCACAAAGAGATAGAAATATAGGGTAAAATGGGAAAGGAAAGTATACAAATCTGGTACCCAACATCTCCCCCCAACTGATCTATCTGCATTTCCTCATGTGGCTCGTCGTCTCCTTAGATTCGGTTTGGACCAACTGTGATCGACACGAAGCTATGTGAGGTCATACTCTGTAGCCATTTCTATTCCTGGTGGCTTATATCCTTCTGTCAAAACAACATCCTTCCACTAGTCTAGATCAAAATTATATGCAGGAGTATATCGCTCAGCTGGCAACCAGAGAGGGGGAAATTGAAACCTTAAGCCCATCCATCTAACCCCACAGGTATGAATGCATGCTAGGAAAAATGGCATTATCTCTAAATCCCATGAAAATTTGGGTGCCCCAAATGGTTCTCTTTCTCTGACGGCTAAGGATGACAACATCCACCTTTTTTGACATCTGCCTAGTGCTTCCTTGCGAAACATCGTAATCTGGCCGACACATAAGTTAGCACACCATTTCTAGGTTTCCAACATGTTTTCTTTATAGCCCTCAATCTGTAGAAAGGTGTAATGCTTGTTATAAATGTTTGAGGACTGACCATGATCTCTTCTCATCATTAATGGCTTTCTGGCTTGATTTTCTTCAAATGTATCCCAGGCCTTTCTCCATTTAATCTGATTGATGGTATAGGAGGTGAAAGCCCTTAAATGGATGTCCCCCATGAATGGAACGAGGTTAAAGGATTGATCATGCCTTAAGTAATACCCATGCATGTAGAGCTCGCACGTTAAGTGTTGTCCTATAATGTCATGAATTTTTAAAATACAGAGAAATTGAGTGGGGTCCTCAATTTCTTACCAAATCTCCTTATATATACTTTCAAGACAAAAGAAAAGAAATTGTTCATGAAGGAACAAGGCATAGCTATGTGCAGGAGGTCTACATGCCATTACCTGTTGTGCCATGGAGAACATCTGCTCTTTGTCTGTCTTCAACAACTGCACTTGTTCTTCCAACTCCTCTATTCTGGCCTTCTGTTTGGCTTGCTTCAACCGTGCCTTGTATAACTGATCCATGTGCCCTGTGAAGACTTTGGCGGCCTATTCTTGAACCCTAGATGTTTCCTTCTTATGGTATCTTGCAGCAAAATGCCACTTCTGAATTTCAACGACCAATACAAATTCTCAACCTTCAAACAACTTTTCAATCGGGCTAGTCTAGGTAGCTGCAGTGAAGACTTCGATCTTCAGCTTTATTGCCCTCCATTTGTATATTTTTACCTTGATTTTCAATCGTGAAACATGCTTCTTCAAATCCCAAACCTCCCTTTTTAGTCTCATGGTTTCACTGAACTGCAATTGATACTTCTTCTTGAGAGGTAACCTTATTTTCTCACACTGTTCAACTCATTCCTGTTTAACAATGAGTTCAGTTTCTGGGCCTATAACAGGCTTAGAAGGTGGCAGAATGTTGCCGGTATTCTCCACAGATTCTTTTTTCAAGCCCTTCTGGCTAGGATTTCTATCTCCAAGGGTTTCTTCTTCGATGTTTCCTCTGGGACTTCTGCGGTATGGTCAATAATTTCATTGGCCACTCTATGTTTCGATGTTTCGACGGGAACTCTGTCTTCTTCGCGTGCCTATAAGTATCTTGGTTTGGTAGTGGCTGGGCCAATATTGGCTGTGTCAACAAATTTAAGTACTAGGGGGACTACTTCTTCCATTGAATGTTTGGGCAAGCAGAATCCTCTAGGCATCAGGAACTGGAACGGAGAACGGGGAACAGACTCATCACCTTCATTTCCTGTCTGAACCGAAACTTCACGCATTACTACCTCAACCAGGATTGATGCTGGTTCTTGTGGGATAACATCGATTCCACGGCTTATTTCCCTTTTGTCTTCTTGCCCTTTTCTTGCCATTTATTCTTCATGGGTCAACACTAGTTCTTGAGGTCCAACATTGATTTCACAGGCTGAATTCTCCTGTTCTAGCCAAATTGGGGGCGGTTCTTGTGTAACACACTCATCTGCATCAGTATCCATATCTATATGGGCAGGTGATGCTGTTTTTTGCAAAAAAGCATCAATTTCCATTTCTCTATCCACAAATTCACTCCTTTTTTCTTCATTGACAAAGGTCAATGACTGTGTAACAGTATCGATTTCCTGCACAATGTCCATAATTTCCTCTTCTATGGGTTCTTCAAGCGAGGATGGTTCTTGTGTGGTGGCCTTGTCTGTGCAACCAATCACCTCTTCCATCCTCATTTCTTCTTCTGCGGGCTTTTCAAGCGAGGGTGGTTCTTTTGTGACAACCTCGGCTTTATCACTAATTACCTCTTCCATCCTCATTTCTTCTTCTGCGGGCATTTCAAGCGAGGCTTGTTCTTATGTGAAATCCTCAGCTATATCACCAATTACCTCCTCCATCGTCGTCTCCTCAGGTTCCTCCTGATCAACTATCATATCTTCTTCCTTGGGTTCCTCCTGATCAACTTCCATTTCCATTTCCTCGGGTTCCTCTTGATCAATTCCTTCTGAGTGTTCTTCTTCTACCAGACCAGCTGAAGAGGTTGGTTCCTATTCTCTAGCAGTAATCATGGCTGCTACCTCTTCTTCTGAGGACCCACAGAATTCCCCCCAAGAGACCCGAAGCTTGTTTATTTCATGCATGACCAATAATCGCACCAAACCATGATTGGAATGTATTGTCGGCATTTAGCGCGAACACCGAGCAACCTGAGCCATATGTTGCAGTTGTTTCAATAGGAAGAAGGGCATGTTCAAGGCATGCACCTGAGCCTGTAGGAATCGAAGGTGCATTAAAATTTTAAAATGATACTTGAACAGAGTTGTGGTTCACCCCTCACAGGTTATGTATTTGATTACAAAAATTTCAAATTCATTCCAAGGATACGGTACCGTTCGACGCTCGTTTCCTCTGCTCATTTGAACAACACTTTCTCCTACTTGTAAGAAAAAATCGAGAAATTCTGGAAGAGAATATTTCCAAGCAAACCATTGTTGCCCCTACTGCCTCAGCCCACTAACCTCTATGATTTCCTCTCTGTGACAGGAAATTACAGATCTCTAACTCACGAATAATTCTCCTCTAAATTGAGTGCGAATTCCATTATGATTCCTCCATCAAACCTTTGTAATCTGTCAAAGTAGGTATCCCACCTTGCATCGACAAAAACTTGCCAAACCTCTGCATTATTGTGGATTGAAGCTGTGTTTTCAGGTTCATGCTGCACAACCATCCCACCCATACTGTGGAGACTTGTAGCAGCACTTCCAGTAACAGCAGACCGTTGGGCAAGGTGGTGGGTACCAAATTTTGAGAAACAACATGGTGAAAATGGAAAGGTGGTAACGGTAAATACGGTCGGCAACTCTCTGTTGTGGCCAGCAACAACCCCCCTTCTTATTTAGTATTTTCACTACTACTAAATAAGTGGGGGCCCTTAGTCAAAAAATTTAAAAATTGATTAGTGTTTGTATTTCCTTTTTCAATAAAACGTACTATCATAAAATCAGGAGAATACCCCTCGAAAAATCTAAAAAGGCTTAATTTTTATGATAAGGTAGAATAAAATCATTCCTTAAAGAAATATCGCATCGCAAAAAAGGTAATGGATACCTCCTTACAAGCGGCATTCTAAGATTGCGAGATCACGATGCGAAACTACGCACTAAAAACATTCATCGCATCGCATGCCTCAAATATCACTTATGATGAAAAACCTCAAATCGCTGATATGCGATGGCACATATCACAAATCGCATTTCGTAGAAAAAACATTAACAGATGATTGTCATATGTTATGCTCCAGCGATTTTTTGATTTTGCGATATAGCGATTTTGCGATTCTGCGATATTACGGTATTACGATATTGCGATTCCACGAGATTGCGATCTGTGATACTGCGATCTGTGATATTGTGAAGAAAATCACAGATTGCCTTATTGCAGATCTTTAGGGCTCATTGTATGAAAATATTTTTTCCATAAATCGAGACCTGGTTATGCACTTTAATGTTAATCAATGAGTTAGTTACCAATTATTAATGAAATAGGGTTTTGTTTTGATCGAAGAGCCATTTCACGTAAGGTGGTATATTTTATATGTCTTCGGCATTTAAAAATTTCCCGTCACCTTTTTCTTATCATTATTCTCACCTCATTTGTAAACTGCAGGAACGAAGAACGGAAAACTATACAAAGCAGTATTCAGGATATTATGGGAAAGAAAGGCAAAGATCCGAGTTCTGAAGACAAAGAAATGACATCCTTGTATATAGACACTGCCTGTAATAAAGATGTTGGTATTACTACTTGGGAAGGCATGTACAGTCTACTTGAGGAAGAGAATCCCAGAATAATGGAGGTTACAGCTACTGCAGGCTCACATGGGTCTTCTGAGGTGTCTATTACAGAGCTAGCTTGCTCATTCTTGCACTGGATAGTGGCGAGGCCCAAAATTATTCCATACACGGACATGGTTAAATGGGTATTGGATAACAATGGCATCAAAAATAGAAAATTTAAGACTCAGGGTCAAGAACTCATTGGCTCATTCACTCCACAAGATTTGAGACTCATGTATCATTTACCAGAGCCACAGGCGACTTATAACAAATAGTTCATGGAGAAGTTTGCTAAAGAAAATGAAAACCTGGCAGAATGCACCAAGGACTGGTCAAGGAGGGACGAACCACTAAAAAAGGATAAACGTGGTATGTATAGTACTAGTTCTCTCACCTCCCCGTATTACTTTGGTGCTGCTATGCTCTGTAGACTTTTTGGAAAGCCAAACATTAATAAATTTTCATCTGAATGGCTACCATTATTGAATGCCACCATTAATGCTACTGTTTTGGATTGGGCTAAGATATTAGCTAACAACTTAGCCACAACCATTTTGAATTACCGGTCTAAAAGAATTGTTTCTCAGAGAATTTATTCCCCTTTCTACTTATCTGCATATGTGATGGATGCAATCTGTTATATTTCCAAGTTTCCTTTAATGGGTTGGAAATGGACGACTCAAGACCCCTTACCCATTCATATTTATCATAAATAATTGTGGGATTCAAAGTTCACTCTGTATTTTTATAATATCTGTCATGGAATCATGTTGCCCCTGTACAAAATGTTATATGATAAAGACGCTCCAAGATTTTCTCCCGAAGCAGAGGTAGATATACTCCCTGTCGCGAGATGGTTCGGAGAAGAACTGTTTACATAAGTCAGGGTATTTGGAAGTCTCGCTTCCCCTCATGTCTTACCTTTGCATGTTCCTGATAAACTCATGGCACAAGAAATTGCTTATCAAACCTGCGGAGAAAGAGGTTTGACTAAAGATTTGAAGGACAAAAAGAAGACTATTTGGCCAAAATTTCCTATGGTCTGTGGGGCATTTTCACTATTTGATGTAGGCCATGCATTCAAAGAAGTAAAAAACATAACATGTCTATGATTTTTCAAAGTTTCAGGTAGACCATTCGACTCTTATGATATTGCTAAAAATTTCACTACTGCAGTCAAAATAAAGGTGTTTTCTAAAGAAGATGATCTTTTTGATGATATGTTCCAAGAGAAAGGTACACTTAAAGAAGTTCTACATTTGGCCCAAATGTGATTTCCTCCAGCAGAATTTCAAGAGTTCAAGATATACAGGGAAAGGAGGTTAGCTAATATACCTTTGGATAAATAACGCTCGGAACCCATAAGGGAACCAACTCCCAGTATTAGTCTTAGTGGAAGTTCAGGCATAGAAAGATATAAATCTAAGTCTGGGAAAGAAACATCAAAACACTCTAAGAGGTCTGAAAGTGACCATGATAAAAGTGAAGAGACAGTAAGGGATACTGCCCAGTCAAAGGAACTCCCACAACAACAGGTTTTGACCTCTCCACAGCTAAATCCTCTCCCTCTCATCATCCAGCCACCATTAGTCAGAACCGAGCTAGATAAAGAATGGGAGACATTCAATGATTTAATCAATATTGAAGGACAAAGCACAAAGACACCTGTAAGTAATGTACAAGAAACAAAAAATATAGTCGCAGGAACAATTAGCAAGGTCTCAGAAATGGAACATATTCCCATTACCCCATCCTCTGAACTTATGCTCAAAATAGAGGAAATTCCTCCTCTTGATGTATTTTATAGTCCACAACACAAGGCAGTAACGAGAAGACAAAGAAAGAAAAGGAAATTAGAAAACGTGCTCTCTCATGATGCAGAACAATTAGACATCCCATGGAAAGATCCTACCACCGATCCCACTGAAAATCTCACCAAATTATCTCAGATAACAGGAGCATATGCCTCTGCGGCCATTGATAAAGCATCTGAGGTACGACAATTACTGAAAGAGAAAAAAGATCAAGTACATATTTTGCAGCAACAGCTGCAACAAGCCAATGCCAACAACGAAGCACAAAAACAGCTTGAAAAATTACAACAGGACTTCCAACAAATGCAGATAGGGTATCAGAACAGTTTGGCTGAAAGAGAAAAATAGTTACAGGTTATGCAAGAGATGCACAAGGATGATCCTAAGCTTATAGAATTAATCATAGAATCCATTTCCTTAAATGATCAACTACTGCAGCAACAGGGAATATTGTGCCAAAGAATATCACAATGGAACTCTTATTGTGAAATAAGCGATAAAATCACTAATCAAGTCATAGACTTACAACATGATTATGATTTAATTGATGAAAGAGTTACCGAATATTTGGCTTGGCAAGAAACAGAGGAGGGGAAAAGAGCAGGCGCACCAATAATCAACGACAATCACAAAGAAATGCTCTTTAACAAATGCGATGCACAAATCAGGAAAGCAGGGCAAGCGGCAAAAGAAGCAGCCACAGCAACAAACAATGTTATTGAATGCATAAATGAAAATTTTCACAAGGAAAATCTAATCTCATAAACTGCTCCAGGGTATCTACCAAAAGTACAACAACTGCAGACAGACTGGAGACAAAAGGCTCAAGAAAAGGCAGAATCAATTAAAAGATTAACTAAGTTGAATTGGGATTCTTACTGGGCGTATTTGGTAAAACCACACAGCTAGTGCATGCCTCTCAAATGTATCATCAATTTTGCTGAGAATATGGCGCCAGCTCTTGCTGATTCCGTTTTCACAGGACAGTTAAAGTCGGAAGTCGGTCAGCTGACTCTTCTCAAACAAATGCTGAACGCTTGCGATTTCAAGGAACAGATACACAAATAGTTAGTTGTTAGATTTAATTTTAGATTCAATGTTAGTATTAATTTTGGTTTATTTTTTCCTGAAATGAGGACAGTCATTTAAAACGTATCCTACATTTTTGTAATAAATTATTTTTAGATTTAATTAGTAGTATTTAAACCCTTCTCATGCATTTAGAGAAGGGTCCTGAAATTTTTCAAAAACTTGTCCTCAGAACATGCACTTTTGTACCCTCCGAGGAGGTTTTGATGAATGAATGGAACATGATTTATTGATATTTGCGTTTAATATCTACTACTGATGTTGCACTTTTTTACTTTTAGTGGATGTTGGATTAAGAAGAGATAAGTCATTATTGCTTGAAGCTCATGAGTAGAACTAGTTATAAATGGTACTTTTATCTCTTAACTATTTCTTCCTTTGTGCTAAAGTGATATTCATGTTCATTTGTTTATATATTAATGCATAAATGCTTGAGTTATCATTTGGCACTTTTGTACAGTGATAGCTATTTATTTATGCTTAATATATGAGTAGCTTATTATGCGATATGTTTTTCACAACTGTTTCATCTAACTTTTTATACGAAGTGGTTTATCTTCATTGAATTCTTTTCGTATGACAGTTGAATGATATTTATTACCAATTGTTATTTTAAATCATTTTAGATCATATAACGGAAAGATTACATCCCGAGTTAGTGTAGAATTAGATATTTCTGTTTATTAGAATACAATTGCATGTTATTAGATTAGAGTTAGAATAAAAGCATCTCACTTAGGAACTTTTAGAAAGGAAATATCAATTCTCAACACACACACACACACATATTGGGAAAATGGTCCCATATCCCCAATTGGACCCACTATACCAAACAGAAAAGGAGCTGCTAACCAAGGTCCGGACCGGGTGGGTATCCCCCTTGTTGTAAACCCGATTTTCAGGGCTTCAACACATTTAGCGCTAGAAGGAGGGCATCGAACTATGAATGGCAAGTAAGTCAAAATCTAAATACCATTCTGAGAGTAAATCGCCCTCACCATCTCCCCCGACTTCGCCATCGCACTTAGAATCTTTATATCTAGATCCAGAAGTCAGAAGAACAACAACCACTGCCACAAACCGTGACTTTTCAGAAGAATCTGCTGTTGAACCTCCTGACGTTGAATCTTTGATCCATAAACTTCAGCGATTTTCAATATCACCTCAAAGATCTGATAAATCTTAAGGTAGTGTGACTTCGCAATATAACCCTTCTCATCCTCTCACCAGATTACAGAGCGAAAAGTTTGGCGTTCAGCCAACCGAGTTACCTCTACCTACAAGGAAGAGAGCAAGGAAATCACCTAAAGGGTCTGATAGCGAGACTCTTTCATCATCATCATCCATCTCAACCTCTTCGTCGCGAATTCAACCATCCACCCCTCCATTTCAGATTATTGTCCGTCAGTCCACTGGACCTTCCACATCTCCTTCTCAAACATCTCGAATCATAATATCCTCATCTTCCCAACTGCACGGATCATCTTCTACACTTTCCTCTATTGGTAGTTCAGCGATGGCCCAATCTCCATGGAATAACCCAGGGGCAGTCTTAATGCCTGTGCCCTTGAGTCAAATACCGACCCATCCTGAAAAATGGCTGCCTAAGTTTAATCCTGAAGCAGGCATGCTAGCAGAAGAACATATTAATAAATTTATGTTGTCCATAAATCTCAATGGAGTTACCAATGAAGACGTTGTCGTACGAATTTTTCTCTATACTCTACAAGGAACAGTCGGATCATGGTATTTCTCATTACCATCTGGATCTATCACTAGTTGGGATATCTTCCAAGATCAATTTTTGACTAAATTCGGTGATGACAGGTCTACGACGACACTGATCAATGACCTGTATAACCTTAGGGCCGAGTCAAAAGAACCTATCAAATATTTTAATTCACATTTCAATAAACTGTTAAACAAAATTCCTACTGCTTCCAAGCCTAGCGAAGAAGTGCAAAGTGAATGGTACATTTCTGATTTACCATCAAACATAGCAATCTTTGTTGATAGGGCTAACAAAACAAATTTAGCTGACAATATGAAGGAAGCAATAGTAGTAGAGAAATGTATCATAGCCCTAGAAAAGAAAAACCTGATAGAGGAACGAAAATCCAAGAAAGTTACTTTTAAGGAAGACCCCAAGAAAAAACAATCGAAAGATGCATTCAATTTAGAAGGATTGCAGAAAGTTCTGAAAACCATGTCCAACAAAATGGTTGACATAAAGAAACAAGTGTCAGAAACATCTTCTAAAAAGCCGTACAAGCCTTATATAAGAAACCCTTTAACCGATTCAAAGCCGCCAAATGCTATCACAAGTGCTGAATCAGAAGAAGAAGAGGAGATTTTTACTGAAGAAACTATCGATGAAGAAGAAGTTGTAGAGGTACAAGGTATGTGGGATTTCATCCTCCCAGATGAAGAAGATCAAGAAGCATCCCCGGTTAGCACTCGAAGTAGAAATCAACTTGATCCTCCTCAACCTACTCCTAAGCCAAAGAAAGCAAGCTCAATGACTAAGGATAAAGTCGCAGCCAAGAAAACAACATCTAAAGTGACTCAAACCAGTCCAGTCCAAATAGATTCATCAACTCCATCGAAAACACTGATCATTTCAGATGAAATGGAGTATAATATCATAGAAGACATGAAGAAGACTAGGGCTAACATCACTTTTTATGAATTGAGTAAGTTAAAACACCAGCAAAAGGTACTTTTGAAAGAATTTCATGCTATACTAGAAAAACCTTTGCCCGCCCCTGTAATCTCTCAAGCTTCCCATGAAATGGGAAGACCTCCAACTAATGTGATTAATAAAATTGATTTAGAAAATATCTCTTTAATTGGAGGAAGGTCGAGATCTCATACTCCCCCATTTATTCTTACTTATGAAGTTTTCAATAAAAATTTGCATAATTTCTTAGTGGATTCTGGAGCCTCATCTAATATTTTACCAAAATCAATATGTGCAAAGTTGAACATTCAATCGCAAAAATCTGTTGTGCGCATAGTTCAGCTAGATTGATCGCAAGTTGAAGTGATCGGTGAATTAAATCAGGTTACCATAAGGCTGTCATCTAATCCAAAGGTATGTCAAGTTATCAACATTTTAGTTGCAGATATTCCAGAATTTTATGGCTTAATTCTTAGCAGAGATTGGTCAGAAAAAATTCATGGATATTTTGCAACTGATTGGTCGCAAATGTGGCTCCCTTACAATGGTAAACCAAATCAGATAAAGGTTGAGCAAGAAAAACATCATAAATACATAGTAACAGAACTGGAAAGAGAAAATGAACTGGTAGCATACAACAATATTATCATTGGTAACTACTCAGTTGATTCTTTCTTAGGAAATTTTAATGCTCATACTTCACCTTACTTAGAACATTCTGTTTTATCTCAAGTAGAAAATTTTTCTCAAACAGATAGTTCTAAATGTATTAATTTTATAGATGCACCTGTAAATAAATCTTTATTTTGGAAGTTATTTTTTGATGATTCTAAGTCTAATGAAGGAGCAGGAGTAGGATGCGTGTTAATTAGTCCAGAGGGAAACAAACTATGCTAACTTGCAGACTCGAGTTCGATTGCACCAATAATATTGCAGAATATGAGGATTTAGTCAAAGGATTATACAAAGCAATCGGATTAGACATCAAATATCTACAAGTTTTCAGAGATTCTGAAATTGTAATCAGACAGGTACGCAATACTATACATTGTTTATCAAGTCATTTAAAGCATTATCAATCTTTAGTTCAAAATCTGACTGAACACTTTATAGCATTTAATATTTCACCAATCCCCAGACTTCAGAATGCTAGTGCAAACCTCCTAGCTAACGTAGCTTCCAAGCTCATTCCTTCAGAAGACTATAGCCCTGATCGGTTTTCAATCGAACTAATCTTTAGACCCTCGATTCCTGATAACATTACAAATTGGAGGATTTTCAACGATGATCCTGATATTGTAAGCTTCCTCACATATGAAGGATCTTACACCAATTAGATAATTGATGAGGACCAACATGACAGAAAATTGCAACAAGATAGCACTAATAATGCTATGCCAAAGTCAGTGGTCAAGCTAGAAGACCTTTATGATTTAAAAGGTCGATTCAAAAGATCTACCAATTCAAAACTACAAAGTTCAACTTTGAAATATGAATTAGTAAATCTAGGAATTGATACCAAACCATAGAATATCAACCTAGGCCTTGGCCTAGCTCCTGAAGAAAAATTAGTGTATGTTCGTCTTTTGAAACAATACAAAAGTTTTTTTTCTTGGAACTACGATGAACTCAAAACTTATGAAACTTCTATCATCCAACATACTATCCCAATGATAAACAATGAAAAACCCGTCCAGCAAAAACTGAGAAAGATCCATCCCAATTTAGAAAACCAGATCAAATCTGAACTCAATAAGTTATTGAAAGCCAAAATCATCTTTCCCGTTCAACATTCTAAATGGGTTTCCAATATGGTTCCTGTTAGAAAGAAGAACGGAGACATTAGAATTTGCATTGAATTTCGAAATCTTAACAAAGCCTGCCAAAAAGATAATTTTCCTTTGCCTCCTATGGAGCAAATACTACAAGTAGTCCCAGGATCAGAATTAATGTCCTTCTTAGATGGTTTCTCTGGCTACAACCAAGTGTTGGTCCATCCCGATGATCAATTGAAAACCACATTCAGAACCAAATGGGGCACTTATGCATATCAAAAGATGCCCTTTGGTCTGATCAACGTTGGTGCCACATTTCAAAGAGCCATGGACATCGCATTCAAGGGATTAGTTAACAAATCAGTGGTAATTTACTTGGATGATATAGTTGTATATTCCAAGAAACGAGGAAATCATCTTAGAGATCTAAAAAAGATCTTTCAACTTTGTCAAAGGTATGGAATTTCACTTAACCTGAAAAAATCCTTTTTTGCATTAAGTGAAGGAAAACTTCTTGGATTCATAGTGTCAAAATTTGGAATTCATATTGATCCTGACAGAATCAAGGAGATTTCCGAAATACCCCTACCTCACAACAAGAAAGCTATGCAATATTTCCTTGGCCAGATTAATTTTGTAAAGAGATTTGTGCCAGATTTTTCAAGAATTGTATCTCCTTTACAAGCAATGATTAAAAAGAACTCAAACTTCAAATGGGGCCAAGACAAATATGAAGCATTCAATCTGATCAAACAAGCAATTGTTAACGCTCCATCTTTAGCAACTCCAAATTTTTCTGATCCTTTTATTTTATATACATTTTCCTTTGATAGATCATATGATGCGATACTCACTCAAGCAAATCAAGACAAGGCAGAAGCCCCAATTTCTTTTTTCAGTTCAAATTTACAGGGGGCTGAGTTAAATTATTCAGACGTAGAGAAACAAGCTTATGCTGTTTTCAAAGAAATTAAATATTTCAGACCCTTTCTACTTAAAACCCATACAAAAATCATAGTACCATTTCCAACGGTAAGAAATCTCTTAGTACAGAGAGATGTGGGCGAGAAAAGAGCCAATTGGGTTACTGCCTTACAAGAATATGAAGTAGAAATCAAACCAGCGAGTATTGTAAGAGGTCAAGGCTTTTGCAAAATGCTAGCTAGAGCATCGCTTATTTCTGAAATACCATCTGCAGAGATACAAATGTATGAGGTAAGCCTAAACGATGTTGAATCATTATATGCTGATATCATATTTTATCGAAATAATGGATATGCTCCTCCAAATCTAGATTACACCAAGAAAAGAGCTCTAAGGTTGAAGGCTCAACAATATTATCTCGTGAATGATGTTCTTTTTATAATGAATTATGATTCTGTCCTCCTTAGATGTCTTGAGAAATCTGAAGCTGAAAAAGTCTTGCAGGAACTCCATGATGGGCCAGCAGGCAGACATTATGCTGGAGACACTACTGCACATAAAATCCTCCGTGCAAGCTATTACTGGCCCACACTATTCAAAGACTCACATAGCTACGTAAGGAAATGTCAAGTTTGTCAAACCGCTGCTGGGAGACAAAAGAAACCATCATTTCCGCCGCAACCAGTCAACATTGAGCAGCCTTTTAATCAATGGGGATTGGACATAATAGGTGAGATCGTTCCTCACTCTTCTAAACAACATAGGTATATCCTTACAACAACTGATTATTTTACCAAATGGGTAGAAGCAGTTCCTCTCAAGACGGCTAATGCCGAGCATATCATCGAGTTCATAGATCAGTTCACAATCATCAGGGTTGGTTTACCTTCTGCTTTAATGTTTGATAATGCATTGTATTTTTCTGGTAATGCTATGACTGAATTTGCACTCAAAAGAGGTTTCAAAATTAAATACTCTGCCAATTATTACCCACAGAGAAATGGGTTAGCTGAATCTACAAATAAAAACTTAATCAGAATCATTAAGCGAACCATTGATCAAAATTACAAAAAATGGCATAAGTCTTTAATATATGCTTTATGGGGAGATCGAATAATGCAAAAAGCCTCCATTGGCACTTCTCCCTTTAATTTAGTTTATGGGAAAGAAGTGTTTCTTCCAACTCATCTAGCAATTCCCTCTTTGGCCTTAGTTCAATATATTGATGAAGCACCAACTTCTTCCTTACAACTAAGACAACTGGAAATAATTAAGCTAGAAGAGCAACGAGAACAAGCCAAAATAACTCATGCTCATCACCAAGCATTAGTAAAAGCTTCTTTTGATTCAAACATGATATCCAGAAATGACTTTCAGATGGGAGATCTAGTTTTAAAATGGGACAAGGCTCATGAGGAAAAAGGGAAACATACGAAATTTCAACGAATGTGGCTTGGCCCTTTCCAAATCGCATAAGTCATAGGTCCATCTACTTTTATGTTACAGTATTTAACAGGAAAAGGAGAGTCTTTACCTATTAATGGACAGATCCTCAAAAAATGTTTTCCATAGGAGATCATTCTTATATTTTGTAAATTAGTTTTCTTTATTTTCATAATAAAACCAGTTGTAAATGGTTACATTTAGAATTCACGAAAAAGATACAAATTCTCTTTTATATTTTGTTTTTTCACTTGTATAAATAGAATTCTTCTAGAAAATTGATCATTATTATTGAAAGATACAGTTAAAAGGCTCTAAGCCTAGAAATGATACTAGTTTCAACCTTGTAAATTTTGATAAAAATCGACCTTTAGTGGGAATTTTTTTTTATATCAGTCCAATGAAAGGTATCAATAACAAAACAAAGATTCTCTGTAGAAAATCTCTTTCCAAAAAAAAAAAAAACTCTACCATTGTCATCCAGAGCTATCTTAAGGAAACAATGACTTCCTCCCCACCTAGGAAATTACAAAGTTCAGAGAATAATCCAATGATACACTTTAACTTAAAGAGTAATAGGTCTCATCACGAGCTGACTTATCATGATCATAGATATTATAGCTTGCTGACTTTTCCAATACTGCATA
Organism: Pinus albicaulis; assembly: GCA_034641835.2. Taxonomy (NCBI): domain Eukaryota; kingdom Viridiplantae; phylum Streptophyta; class Pinopsida; order Pinales; family Pinaceae; genus Pinus; species Pinus albicaulis. The sequence goes on along the minus strand of CM076584.1, from coordinate 79,050,729 downwards.
CCACAACAGGGCAATGACTCAATATTGTTGCAATCAAAAGACAAGGGGTCTCATCACGAGCCAGCTTGTTTAGCAAAGTTATAAATCAAGTGAATGGCACTGTCATAAATTGGCTACCAAACCAAGACATTGCTATTTAAGGGTAAAAAGAAAATGAAAGCAATAAGTGTGGATATGGATTTCTCTTTGAAAATTGTATATTTCTCTAAGTAGGATACAGGATCATTGCTAGGTAACAGGTAACCCTGTCGAGGCTATAAACGCCTGTTGGCAGTAGAGGTTCTACCTACGACAAATGAGCATATTTAAAAGTGATTTACAGAGAAGCATTTGTTTTTATCTTTATAAACCAAGTAATGACTGATGTAGATACAAGGAATAGCTTGAGGAAGTAAATAATAAAAGTTAAATATAGAAGAAACGAAATATCATTGATAGATAAAAGCATAATGTACTTTGTCTTTCTATAATAAAGTTTGATTTTCTGATTTTTTTTTTGTTTTGGAAGTTTAGAAAATTCAAAAGAAAAGCAGAGATAACTGGTTCTTCCAAGTGAATCGCCAATTGTTGTGGCCAACAACAACCCCCTTTCTTATTTAGTATTTTCACTACTACTAAATAAGTGGGGGCCCTTAGTCAAAAAATTTAAAGATTGATTAGTGCTTGTATCTCCTTTTTCAATAAAACTTACTATCATAAAATTAGGAGAATACCCCTTGAAAAATCTAAAAAGGCTTAAGTTTTATGATAAGGTAGAATAAAATCATTCCTTAAATAAATATCGCATCACAAAAAAGGTAATGGATACCTCCTTATAAGCGGAATTCTAAGATTGCAAGATCATGATGCGAAACTACGCACTAAAAACATTCATCGCATCGCATGCCTCAAATATCACTTATGCTGAAAAACCTCAAACCGCCGATATGCGATGGCACATATTGCAAATCGCTTTTCGCAGAAAAAACATTAACGGATGATTGTCATATGTTTGCTCCAGCGATTTTGTGATGTTCCGATATAGCGATTTTGTGATTTTGCGATATTACGGTATTACGATATTGCGATTCCACGAGATTATGATCTGCGATACTGTGATCTGCGATATTGTGAAGCAAATCGCAGATCGCCTTATCATAGATATTTAGGGCTCATTGTACGAAAAGCTTTTTTCCATAAATCGAGACCTGGTTATGCGCTTTAATGTTAATCAATGAGTTAGTTACCAATCATTAATGAAATAGGGTTTTGTTTTGATCGAAGAGCCATTTCACATAAGGTGGTATATTTTATATGCCTTCGGCATTTAAAACTTTCCCATCACCTTTTTCTTATCATTATTCTCACCTCATTTGTAAACTGCAGGAACGAAGAACAGAAAACTATACAAAGCAGTATTCAGGATATTATGGGAAAGAAAGGCAAAGATCTGAGTTCTGAAGACAACGAAATGACGCCCTTGTATACAGACACTGCCTGTAATAAAGATGCTAGTATTACTACTTGGGAAGGCATGTACAGTCTACTTGAGGAAGATAATCCCAGAGTAATGGAGGTTACAGCTACTGCAGGCTCACATCGGTCTTCTGAGGCGTCTATTACAGAGCGAGCTTGCTTGTTCTTGCACCAGATAGCGGCGAGGCACAAAATTATTCCATACACGGACATGGTTAAATGGGTACTGGACAACACTGACATAAAAAATAGACAATTTAAGACTCAGGGTCAAGAAATCATTGAATCATTCACTCCACAAGATTTGAGACTCATGTATCATTTACCAGAGCCACAGGCAACTTATAACAAACAGTTCATGGAGAAGTTTGCTAAAGAAAATGAAAACCTAGCAGAATTCACTAAGGACTGGTCAAGGAGGGAGGAACCACTAAAAAAGGATAAACATGGTATGTATAGTATTGGTTCTCTCACCTCCCCGTATTGCTTTGCTGCTGCTATGCTCTGTAGACTTTTTGGAAATCCATACATTAATAAATTTTCATCTGAATGGCTACCATTATTGAATGCCACCATTAATGCTACTGTTGTGGACTGGGCTAAGGTATTATCTGACAACTTAGCCACAACCATTTTTAATTACTGGTCTAAAAGAACTGTTTCTCAGAGAATTTATCCCCCTTTCTACTTATCTGCATATGTGATGGATGCAATATGTTATATTTCCAAGTTTCCTTTAATGGGTTGGAAATGGACGACTCAAGACCCCTTACCCATTCATATTTATCATAAAGAATTGTGGGATTCCAAGTTCACTCCGTATTTTTATAAGACTTGTCATGGAATCATGTTGCCCCTATACAAAATGTTATATGATAAAGACGCTCCAAGATTTTCTCCTGAAGCAGAGGTAGATATACTCCCTGTCGTGAGATGGTTCGGAGAAGAACTGTTTACATAAGTCAGGGTATTTGGAAGTCTGGCTTCCCCTCATGTCTTACCTTTGTATGTTCCTGATAAACTCATGGCACGAGAAATTTCTTATCAAACCTGCGAGGAAAGAGGTTTGACTAAAGATTTTAAGGACAAAAAGAAGGCTATTTGGCCACAATTTCCTGTGGCATGTGGGGCCTTTTCACTATTTGATGTATGCCATGCATTCAAAGAAGTAAGCAACATAACATGTCTACGATTGTTCAAATTTTCAGGAAGACCATTCGACCCTTATGATATTGCTAAAAATTTCACTAATGCAGTCAAAATAAAGGTGTTTTCTAAAGAAGATGATCTTTTTGATGATATGTTACAAGAGAAAGGTACACTTAAAGAAGTTCTACATTCGGTCCAAATGCGATTTCCTCCAACAGAATTTCAAGAGTTCAAGATATACAGGGAAAGGAGGTTAGCTAATATACCTTTGGATAAATAACGCTTGGAACCCATAAGGGAACCAACTCCCAGTATTAGTCTTAGTGGAAGTTCAGGAACATACAGATCTAAATCTAAGTTCGGGAAAGAAACATCAGAACACTCTAAGAGGTCTGAAAGTGACCATGATAAAAGTGAAGAGACAGTAAGGGATACTGCCCAGTCAAAGGAACTCCCACAGAAACAGGTTTTGACCTCTCCACAGCTAAATCCTCTCCCTCTCATCATCCAGCCACCATTAGTTAGAACCGAGCTAGATAAAGAATGGGAGACATTCAATGATTTAATCAATATTGAAGGACAGAGCACAAAGACACCTGTAAGTAATGTACAGGCAACAAAAAATATAATCGCAGGAACAATTAGCAATGTCTCAGAAATGGAACATATTCCCATTACCCCATCCTTTGAACTTATGGTCAAAATAGAGGAAATTCCTCCTCTTGATGTATTTTATAGTCCACAACACAAGGCAGTAGTGAGAAGAAAAAGAAAGAAAAGGAAATTAGAAAATATGCTCTCTCATGATGCAGAACAATTAGACATCTTATGGCAAGATCCTACCACTGATCCCACTGAAAATATCACCAAATTATCTCAGATCACAGGAGCATATGCCTCTGCGGCCATTGATAAAGCATATGAGGTATGGAAATTACTGAAAGAGAAAAAAGATCAAGTACAGATTTTGCAGCAACAGCTGCAACAAGCCAATGCCAACAACGAAGCACATAAACAGCTTGAAAAATTACAGTAGGACTTCCAACAAATGGAGATAGGGTATTAGAACAGTTTGGCTGAAAGAGAAAAACAATTACAGGTTATGCAAGAGATGCACAAGGATGATCCTAAGCTTACATAATTCATCACAGAATCCATTTCCTTAAATGATAAAATACTACAGCAACAAGAAATATTGTGTGAAAGAATATCATAGTGGAACTCTTATTGAGAAATAAGAGATAAAATCATTAATCAAGTCGTAGAATGACGACATGATTACGATTTTATTGATAAAAGAGTTACCGAATATTTGGGTTTGCAAGAAACAGAGGAGGGGAAAAGAGCAGGTGCACCAATAATCAACGATAATCACAAAGAAATGCTCTTTAACAAATGGGATGCGCAAATCTGGAAAGCAGAGCAAGCGGCAGAAGAAGCAGCCACAGCAGAAAACAGTGTTATTGACTGCATAAATGAAAATTTTCACAAGGCAAATCTGATCTCAGAAACCGCTCCAGGGTATCTACCAAAATTACAACAACTGCAGACATACTAGAGACAGAAGGCTCAAGAAAAGGCAGAATCAATTAAAAGATTAACTAAGTTGAATTGGGATTCTTACTGGGCGTATTTGGTAAAACCACACAGCCAGTGCATGACTCTCAAATGTACCATCAATTCTTCCAAGAAGATGGCGCCAGCTCTTGCCAATTCCATTTTCACAGGACAGTTAAAATCAGAAGTTGGCCAACCGACTCTTCTCAAACAAATGCTGAACGCTTGCAATTTCAAGGAATATATACACAAATAGTTAGTTGTTAGTTTTAATTTTAGATTCAATGTTAGTATTAATTTTTCTTTATTTTTTCCTGAAATGAGGACGGTCATTTAAACCGTATCCTACATTTTTGTAATAATTATTTTTAGATTTAGTTAGTAGTATTTAAACCCTTCTCATGCATTTAGAGAAGGGTCCTAAAATTTGTCAAAAACTTGTCCTCAGAACATGCACTTTTGTACCCTCTGAGGAGGTTTTGATGAATGAATGGAACATGATTTATTGATATCTGCGTTTAATATCTACTACTAATGTTGTGTTGGAATATTGTCATTGATGGCAAAGGATATGGCAAAGAAAATGGAAAACGTCAGCAGAAAAGAACAGAGGACGAACAGAAGCAGCAGAGACAGAATGGGAAGAGTACAAAGGCTCAGCAGAATGTTGGTGAATAGCAACACGCATTCAAAAAGGAAGGGAGAAATGTAAGGATGAATTAATTGTCATGGGCCGCAGCCACAAATTGCAGAGGAGAGTTGATTATGTGTTGGCAGTAGCCGTCTTTACGGTGAATGTGCTTATTCCTGTAGGTTCTAATTATTGAGAGTAGAGTTATTTAGACAACAATGTTCTGATTCAACAACCAAGAAGAAAATTAAAAGTACGCAGAGACTTTAACATTTGATTGTATGGTGATGTTATCCCACTAATACTTGAGCGCAAATCACAAAGCGCAGTTTTGAAGATTCAAGTGTCTTGTTGATATGGAGTATTTGCGATATGCGATCATCGCAATATCGCATTATCGCAATATCACATATTTTTTATTTCCGCCATCGCAAGTTCTGTTGTTTGCGATATGCGATCATCGCGCCATCGCAAGATCGCAATATCGCATATTCAAGTGTTCCGCCATATGTTTGATCGCGCCATCGCAAAATGGCCATCTGCGATGTGGGCCCAGGGTCAAAGAATGAAATTTGAATAAAAGAAATGTTACGGGGACAGTGTAAAGTTTTAAAATAACCATTGGGGTTATAGTTATAATATTATATGGTGGAGATAAAAGATTGAATATTATTGAAGATCCTGAATGGGATGATTCGTGCATGGAAGAACGGAGGTTAGGGTTTCAAATTGGATTGGCACAATTATTAATACAAAACGATTGAGATGTATGGCTGTTCCGCTTGCGGAACTCACCACATCAACAAGACACTTGCGTATGGAAAAGCGTTGGATATTGTTTATAAAATCCGAAGGGTTAAAATTTGGGTTAAAGGCTGGGCGCACATAGATAAATTGAATCTCCTCGTTTGAATAAAATAAATTAAAAAGAAATCGAAGAGCCCCGGGGATAAAATAAAAGAAATACCATTAGCGGTTGAGTGGTTTTAGACTTATGGTATTGAGAAAGTCGAGATCTATATAAAGGACAAATATCATTATTCGATTGAGGTGTGGTGAGCATTGGTGAAGAAGGAATTCCTTTAAGGAATATCCGTATGGACAGACAACGCGCTTAATTGATGATTTTGAGTCCATGATGCACCCCTCGAGACATTGATCTAAAAGGTGATGAGTCGTGAGAGTATTCAATAGAAGAAATGATGAAAAGCAAGCGGATGTCTACTGAAGAACACATATGGATGTGGTGCATATGACAGTTGGAGTTTCTGAAAGTTAATATACATAGTAGGATACACGGAATGTTGAATGCATAAATTCTCTAAAGTCTGGATTACAGTGATCTCGCTGTTCTGTTATGTAGAATTGGGGAGAATATGTTTGTTAATTGAATAACAGGTTGCGTCAGAGGGTTGAAGCCTTCTGTATATAGAAGCTGATGTTATGATCAGGGGTTTGTAGCTCCCTTCCAGGAGAGGCTGGCAAACGAGAGAAGGTTGTAGCCTTCTGCAGGTGGGTGCCTGCGTGATGGTATGAGTCTGCACCAGCATATATTGTAAAAGGTTTTCTCTATAATAAAATATTGAAGACTGAGATTACAGCAGCGGTGGTTTTCTCCCGAATTGGGTTTCCACCTTAAATCCTGGTGTCCATATGTGTTAATGTTTTGTTCTGTTATTTCAGTTCATGCTTAATGCTTATATGATGCAATTCTCGAAGTAAAGATATAATAAGATATCGGGACATACATGTTGAATGCAGTACTGTAACATATGGTTTTTTTTAAGAGAAAGGAAAGAAAATTGTTTAGCCTTAAATACTGATTCACCCCCCCCCCTCTCAGTATTTTTCCCAACAATTGGTTTCAGAGCAGGTCCTTCTGAAAAATCTTAGCCGCTAGAAGGAAGATCAAGCAAGATGAGCAATCAAGATGGAATAGCATCTAACAGGCCTCCACTTTTTAATGGAAACAATTTAACTTTCTGGAAAACAAGGATGAGATCTTATCTTCAGTCTCTGGGAGCAGAGGTATGGGCGATTGTTGAACAAGGATATCAATATCCAGCTGCAGTACCAACAGATCCAACGGAAAGAAAGAATTATGAAACAAATGCAAGGGCGGTCAATGCTCTATTAGGAAGTCTAACTGAATCAGAATTTGTCAAAGTCATGCACCTGAATACAACAAAAGAAATTTGGGACAAAATCATTCTAAGCTATGAAGGTGATGCAAAGGTAAAAAGTGCTAAACTTCAAACTCTCAGAATCCAATATGAGAATCTTAAAATGCTTAATGAAGAAAGCATTGCAAATTTCTTTCTACATCTTGATGATATTGTAAATCGCATGAGAAATCTGGGAGAAACAATTACCGAATCCACTTTGGTTGAGAAAATTTTAAGATCTCTAACAGAAAAATTTGAGTCAAAAGTTTCAGCTCTTGAAGAAAAGCAAGATCTTCAAAATCTTACTGTGGTACAACTTCATGGCATACTAACTACATATGAAATGAGAAGAGGAGGACCATCTGAAGTCAAAGAAGCAGTCTTTAGAACTTCTACAAGAGGAAAGGAAGTACAAATAACAGAAGGATCAGGATATATCTCAGAAGAAGATGAGATAAACTTCGTAAAGAAACTTCAACTTGGCACAGGAAAATTCAGAGGTAAGCTTCCTTTCAAATGTTTTGATTGTGGAAGAGTTGGTCATTATGCTGCTAAGTGTCCTTATAAAGAAACACATAAAAAGGGGAAGGAAGTAGCAAGAAGGAATAAGAATCATTTTAACTCTAAAAGGAGTTACTATACTCATGAAGATAGTGATGGGTTATCTGATAGTGAGGAAGAATGTGAATAAGATCTGAGACTTCTCATGGCATTTGAAAAGGAATCTAGAGAAGAAGAGGATACTTTTGTGGATGCTCTAGAAGACAGTGATTTTCTTAATGAAAACAATAAACTCAAAATTTTCTTAGAAGAGAGAAAAATAATCATAGAAACTCTGAAAAATCAACTTGAAGATAAAGAGAAACACAATGAGAAATTAGAATGTGAAGTAGTAGATCTAAGAAAAGAACTTGGGAAAGTAAAGACTTTGAATCTTAGATTTGCTAAAGGGTCTGAAACCTTAGATGAGATTATCAAGGTACAACGTTCTCCTCTTATAAAGACAGGTCTTGGTTATATTGGAGAATCTTCTCAGGCATCAACACCAAATTATCTAAAAGCAGTTACAGCTGGTTTACAACATGCTGCCACTCAACAAGGGAATAAATAATATTTACAGGTAAAGCATGATCACTTAAATTCAAGAAACACTAACAGAAATGTCTTTCAAAGAAACACCAATCAACAGATAAATTCATATAGAAGATCTTATGATCACAGAAATTTCTTCTTCAATGGACAATGTTTCTCATGTCACAATTTTGGTCATAAAGCTATTCAATGTGTAGCATATAAAACTATTATGACAAGAGAAGCAAGAAAGAAAAGGATTGATATTGAAGCAAAGAAGAATACTTATAACAAATTTTCTCCTCTTCAAAATGAAGTTGAATGCACTTATTGCAATAACTTTGGCCATGAAGAATCTGAATGCAGGAGCAAAGTTCAGCCAAAAGAACATGTTCCTTCAAGATCCAAAGTATGGAAAAAAAAGGAGTTACAGGTTGAAAATTTTGGCATAGTGTTATTTGCAGAAGATGAAGAGAACCAATGGTACATTGATAGTGGATGCTCAAGACACATGACAGGTGATAAAGACAAACTTATTGCATATAGTGCTCTAGAAAAGGAGAAGAATGTTACATTTGGAAATGATACTCCTGCGGTAATTAAAGGTAAAGGGTCTTTCTTCCTAAAGGATAAGGTGAAAGCTAATGAAGTCATGTATGTGGATGGATTAAAGCATAACTTGTTAAGTGTAAGTCAAATGTGTGATCAAGGAACTGAAGTTGTCTTTAGTTCAAAAGAATGTGTGGTACGTGATCTTGATACAGGTAAAGCAATTATAAAAGGAAAAAGAACTCCAAACAACTTGTATATATTGAAGAACCCCAAAGAACAATGTTATTTGAGTAAATCTTCAGAAAATTGGCTATGGCATAGAAGGTTGGGGCATCTGAGCTTCTCTCAAATCAAAAAATCAAGTAGACTTAAAGCTATTCGTGATCTTCCCAATATTACTCTACCTGAAAATATCATATGCAAATCTTGGCAATTCGATAAGCAAACCAGGGTACAATTTAATGCCAAGGAAGGATCATCAAGTAAGCCTCTTGAACTCATTCATACTGACATATGTGGACCTATGAGGAAAAAGTCACCTCGTGGTGAAGAATACTATATCTTATTCATTGATGATTTCTCTAGAATGTGTTGGGTTGGGATGCTTAAACACAAAGATGAAGCATTTGAGAAATTTCAGATTTTCAAAGCACTAGTGGAGAATGAATTAGAATTAAAAATCAAGTGTCTTAGATCTAATCGAGGAGGAGAATATACATCCAAATAATTTCTTGAATTCTGTGAACAACACGGCATAAAAAGACAGTTCTCTGTAGCTGGCACTCCACAACAGAATGGTGTTGCAGAGAGAATGAAAAGAACAATTCAACAAATGGCTAGAGCTATGCTTGATGATTCCAGAACACCTGACACATTTTGGGGAGAAGCAGCACATACAGCAACAAACATTCTCAATAAAGCACATGTTCGTGTAAATAGTGATAAAACTCCCTATGAACTCTGGTACGGTAATCCTCCCACTATAAAGCATTTTAGAATTTTTGGGAGCAAATGCTTTATCAAAAATAATGATGAAAAACTTGGCAAGTTTTAACCCAGAGCTGATGAGGGAATATTTCTTGGATACTCCTCTAGGAGTAAGGCATATAAATGTTACAATAAAAGACTTCGAAAGATTGTTGAATGCATTGATGTTGTTATTGATGAGTCTACTGCAGCCCCAAAAGAAGAAAAGAAAACAACAGATGAAGATGATGAGGACACATATCCTCCCACATCAAACAGTAATGATACAAACAGTACACCCAGTGAAGAACCTGAAGAAGAGCTGTCTGAAAAGGCTCCATCTAGATATGTTCAAAAGAATCATCCAGAATCTCAAATCTTGGGAGAAAAGGAATCAGGTGTACAAACAAGAAGGACTCTTGTGGGATCTTCTAGCAACCTGGCATTTTTGTCTACGGTTGAACCTCATAGTGTCAGTCAAGCTAGCAAAGATGAATTGTTGGATTCAAGCCATGAATGAAGAACTTGATCAAATTGAAAAGAATCACACTTGGGAATTAGTACCAAGACATCATGAAAAAAATGTCATTGGAACTAAATGGATATTCAAAAACAAGTTAAATGAGAATGGGGATGTTATAAGAAATAAAGCTAGACTTGTTTGCAAGGGGTATGCTCAACAAGAAGGTATAGACTTTGAAGAAACCTTTGCTCCTGTAGCCAGACTTGAAGCCATAATAATGTTTCTTGCTTTTTCAAGCTTCCAACAAATCAAAGTTTAACAAATGGATGTTAAATCGGCTTTTCTCTATGGTGATCTAGAAGAAGAAGTTTATATAAAACAACCAAAAGGATTCATTTTGGGAAATGATGGAAAACTTGTTTGTAGACTTAAAAAGGCTCTATATGGTCTCAAACAAGCTCCAAGGGCATGGTACTATCATCTTGACAAATATCTTCATCACAAATAAAGTATCTCACAAATCCTCAAGAAGTATGGCATGGAAGATCATGGAAATTGTATACACCAATCATAACCGGATGTAATCTCAGTTCTAATGATGATTCCCCCACCGTAAATCAACCAGAATACAGATCTATGATAGGAAGTCTACTTTATCTCACTGGGACAAGACCAGACATCATGCATGCAGTTGGGATTGTTGGACGATTTCAAGCCAATCCAAAAGAGTCTCATCTTCAGGCTATGAAAAGAATATTCAAATATCTATAGGGAACTCAAGACTTTGGACTATGGTATCCAAAGAATGCTGAACTTACTCTTCATGCATACACTGATGCAGATTGGGTTGGAAGTGTTGATGATCGAAAAAGCACTAGTGGTGGTGCATTCTTTATGGGGCCCCGGTTAGTATCTTGGTTCAGCAAGAAGCAAAGCTCCATTGCCTTATCTACAGCAGAAGCGGAATATGTGGCTGCAGCATCAGGTTGCACTCAACTTCTTTGGATGATGCAAACCATACAAGATTTTCAAATCAAATGTTCACCTCCTATCTCCATTATGTGTGATAATACAAGTGCCATCAGTATCTCAAAGAATCTTGTTATGCATTCCAAGACCAAGCACATTCCCATCAAATATCACTTCTTACAAGAACAAGTGCTTGAGCAAAAGGTGAAATTAGAATATGTTTCCTCCAAAGAACAAGTTGCTGATATATTTACCAAACCTCTACCCAGGGAAGCATTCGAATATCTCAGACAGAAACTGGGAGTCGTCTCTGCCATGTAGAGGATCAAGTCTACTTAATTACAGAAGATTCAATTGGTTATGAGGTGCTGTCTGAATGCACAGGCTCAGGGGGAGCATTGGTCATGTAAAAAGGATGAATTGTTGGTCATATTATGTTTGAAGATGCAACATGATCTCAGGGGGAGCATGGGACTGTCGGTTCAACAGTTCTTGATCAAAATCTTTGCCATTGATGTCAAAGGGGGAGGAAACACAACAAAGGGTGTCTATCAGGTCATCAAATGTAGAGTATTTCCATCAATGCTAAAGGGGGAGATTGTTGGAATATTGTGATTGATGGAAAAGGATATGGCAAAGAAAATGGAAAAGGTCAGCAAAAAAGAACAGAGGACGAACAGAAGCAGCAGAGACAGAATGGGAAGAGTACAAAGGCGCAGCAGAATGTTGGTGAACAGCAACACGCATTCAAAAAGGAAGGGATAAATGTAAGGATGAATTAATTGTCATGGGCCGCAGCCACAAATTGCAGAGGAGAGTTGATTATGGTGTTGGGCAGAGCCGTCTTTACAGTGGAATGCAGTTATTCCCGTAAAATCTAATTTAAGGAGGAGTAGAGTTATTCAGACAACCATTTCGGGAATTTAAGCCCTCAACAACCAAGTATGAAGAAAATTTATGAAAGTATGCAGAGAGACTTTAAATATTTGAATGTGGCAGGACAAGTGGTCCCGACCACTTGAGCGCAAATCGCAAAGCGTAGTTTTGAAGCTTCAAGTATCTTGTTGATATGGATTATTTGCGATATGCGATCATCGCAATATCACATATTTGTTATGTCCGCCATCGCAAGTTCTGTTGTTTGCGATATGCGATCATCGCGCCATCGCAAGATCGCAATATCGCATATTCAAGTGTTCTGCCATATGTTTGATCGCGCCATCGCAAAATGACCATCTGCGATGTGGGCCCGGGGTCAAAGAATGAAATTTGAATAAAAGAAATGTTACAGGGATAGTGTAAAGTTTTAAAATAACCATTGGGGGTATAGTTAGAATATTATATGGTGGAGATAAAAGATTGAATATTATTGAAGATCCCAAATGGGATGATTCGTGCATGGAAGAACGGAGGTTAGGGTTTCAAATTGGATTGGCACGATTATTAATACAAAACGATTGAGATGTATGGCTGTTCCTCTTGCGGAACTCACCACATCAACAAGACACTTGCGTATGGAAAAGCGTTGGATATTGTTTATAAAATCCGAAGGGTTAAACTTTGGGTTAAAGGCTGGGCGCACATAGATAATTTGAATCTCCTCGTTTGAATAAAATAAATTAAAAAGAAATCGAAGAGCCCCGGGGACAAAATAAAAGAAATACCATTAGCGGTTGAGTGGTTTTAGACTTATGGTATTGAGAAAGGCGAGATCTATATAAAGGACAAATATCATTATTCGATTGAGGTGTGGTGAGCATTGGTGAAGAAGGAATTCCTTTAAGGAATATCCGTATGGACAGACAACGGGCTTAATTGATGATTCTGAGTCCATGATGCACCCCTCGAGACATTGATCTAAAAGGTGATGAGTCGTGAGAGTATTCAATAGAAGAAATGATGAAAAGCAAGCGGATGTCTACTGAAGAACACATATGGATGCGGTGCATATGACAGTTGGAGTTTCTGAAAGTTAATATACACAGTAGGATACACGGAATGTTGAATGCATAAATTCTCTAAAGTCTGGATTACAGTGGTCTCGCGGTTCTGTTATGTAGAATTGGGGAGAATATGTTTGTTAATTGAATAACGGGTTGCGTCAGAGGGTTGAAGCCTTCTGTATATAGAAGCTGATGTTATGATAAGGGGTTTGTAGCTCCCTTCCAGGAGAGGCTAGCAAATGAGAGAAGGTTGTAGCCTTCTGCAGGTGGGTGCCTGCGTGATGGTATGAGTCTGCACCAACATATATTGTAAAAGGTTTTCTCTATAATAAAATATTGAAGACTGAGTTTACAGTAGCGGTGGTTTTCTCCCGAATTGGGTTTCCACCTTAAATCCTGGTGTCCATATGTGTTAATGGTTTGTTCTATTATTTCAGTTCATGCTTAATGCTTATCTGATGCAATTCTCTAAGTAAAGATATAATAAGATATCAGGACATACATGTTGAATGCAGTACTGTAACATATGGTTTTTTTTAAGAGAAAGGAAAGAAAATTGTTTAGCCTTAAATACTGATTCACCTCCCCCCCTCTCAGTATTTTTCCCAACATGTTGCACTTTTGTACTCTTAGTGGATGTTGGATTAAGAAGAGATAAGTCATTATTGCTTGAAGCTCATGAGTAGAACTAGTTATAAATGGTACTTTTATCTCTTAACTATTTCTGCCTTTGTGTTAAAGTGATATTCATGTTCAGTTGTTTATATATTAATGCATGAATGCTTGAGTTATTATTTGGCACTTCTGTATGGTGATAACTATTTGTTTATGCTTAATATATGAGTAGCTTATTATGCGATATGTTTTTCACAACTGTTTCATCTAAATTTTTATACGAAGTGGTTTATCTTCATTGAATTCTTTTCTTATAACAGTTGAATGATCTTTATTACCAATTGTTATTTGAAATAATTTTAGATCGCATAACAGAAAGATTACATCCTGGGTTAGTGTAGAATTAGATATTTCTGTTTATTAGAATACAATTGCATGTTATTAGATTAGAGTTAGAATAAAATCATTTCACTTAGGAACTTTTAGAAAGGAAATATCAATTCTCAACACACACACACACACACATATTGGGAAACTGGTCCCATATCCCCAGTCGGACCCACTATACCAAACGGAAAAGGAGCTGCTAACCAAGGTCCGGACCGGGTGGGTATCCCCCTTGTTGTAGACCCATTTTTCAGGGCTTCAACACTCTCCAAAACCGAGAAAAATCATAAAAGAATATGGTAAGTGTGGTGAATATAAATAATGATTGTTCATATAGGGTGGATGAGACATCTTACGGATCCCAATACGTATTAAATGATGATACCACATATTGATGGGAATCGTAAGGTGTTACCACGAGCATATTTTCATACTTGATTTATGAGGAAATTATTACGCCGTCCTTGGCTATGATAGCACCCCCCCCCAACTTAATTTTTTTCCATCCACGACATTAAAATCTTCACATGGGATATTTAATTAAATTGGTAAAAGTTACGTGGAGGCGTACCTGACGGCCTACCTGGACGATGTGACGGTTGGTAGGATGACGTCGCAGTAATGATGTGGATTGGAGTAACAATAGTAAAAGTGACGACATCTGGAGTAACAACATCTGGTGTAAAAACATCAAGTAGTAGCATCAGAGTAACATCATCCGGTGTAACAACATCGAGTAGCAGCATCGAAGTAACAACATCCGATGTAATAGCATTGGGAGTAACAACAGTGCGAGTAGCAGCATCGGAGTAACAACATCTGATGTAAAAGCATCGGGAGTAACAAGAGTGTGAATAGAAACATCAGAGTAACAAAATCAAGTTCACAAAATTGAGAGTAACAACATTGAGTAGCAGCATCGGAGTAACATCATCAGGAGTAACAACATCGAGTAGTAGCATCAGAGTAACAACATCGAGTAGCAGCATCTGGTGTAGTAGCATCAAGTAGCGGCGTTGGAGTAACAACATTGAGTAGCAACAACTGATACTTTGGAAAAAATTTCTTTCATTTTTTATTATTCCTTAGTAGTAACTCCTGCAAAAAGACAATAAGATAAGCAATATAATTCTTTATTCTTTTATTATATATATATATATATATATATATATATATATATATATATATTATTGTTATTATTGTTATCATTATTATTTTTTTTTCGATTATTTTTTTATTTTTTTATAACAAGGGTGCAGAGGAATGATTCTCTATGCTGATGACCTTCAAACTAGATTTCTCATAGATTTTTTTAATAAAAGAATCCTTAGAGGCTGGGCGGTGGTATAGTCTTAGGTGATGTCCATTGAATATAAATGAAGCATGTGTATCATCAATTGTGACTAGCATGACTGTTCCATTATCAAATACAGTGTCCACCTCGTAAGGTCCCATCCAACGAATGCAAAGCTTCCCCTTAAAATCCTTAAAATGGGAGTCATAAAGCTGTGCCTAATATCCACTTTGAAACACCTTATTTTTAATAAATTTATCATGCCATTTCATTCTCTGCTGTTGAATAGCAATAGTTATTTGGAAAACCATTGAACGGATTTCATCTAGTTCATTGAGCTGGGCCAGTCGGTGTTTTTGGGCATCTGATAGATCCAAACCAACTTCAAGAGCATTTCTAAGCATACTAATTTCGAATTCTATTGGAAACAACAAGGATTTTCCATAAAACCAGCTCGAATGATGAAAACCCGGTTTTATTTCGCCATGTTGTTCTGTACGCCCAAAGAGCTTTCGGGAGCTTCTGAGCCCAATCCCAACGATGGTATGCCACAGTTTTTGTCAAAATATTATCCAATGTTTTGTTCGTGATTCCTACTTGTCCATTCGCCTGGGGTGATATGGATATGAAACTCTGTGCTTGACTACATATTTCTGCATGAGCTTTGCTATATTGTGTGATGTGAATTGTGCTCCTCCATCTGAAACAATCTCTCTTGGAGTATCGTAACGAGAAAAAATTTCTTCAAATAGAAAATCTGAGACCACCTGTTCCGTTGCTTTCGCAACAGCTTTAGCTTCCACCCACTTGGTCACATAATCAGTATAGACCAAGATGTGGAATTTCTACTAGGAGGGTGGGTTAAAGGGTCCAACGAAGTCAATATCCCATTTCTCAAAAGGCTTGAGGACTACCTATGCCTGTAGAGGCATTTCATCAACTCGACTGGGTTGCCCCATACATTGGCAGCTATCACACCTCCTGACATAATTCCAAGCATCACGAAAAATGGAAGGCCAAAATATCCCATTTATAGCACCTTATGGCTTGTTCTTTTGTTCGCAAAATTTCCTCCACAAGGGCCATCATGGGTAGATTTCAATACCTCATAAATATCATCCTGAGACACACAACACTGGATCTTCTTATCTGCTCCTATATGAAAAAGGTACCATGCCATCCAAGAATATCAGGCACTATGATGAATGATCTTCCGCTATTCCCTGTATGAAAAATGAGGAGGCACTTTCCTTGTTGTTAGTCATCAATAATTTTTTACCTGTTTAGATGACTAAATGTTTTGTCCAATATTTTTAGAAACTGAATTCAAGAATCATGTGAGTTCTAGAAATCTCCTCAAAGAAAATTTTTGTCATTATCCCACTTCCTTGTCAAAGCATGGCCAATCTATCACCCAGACAAGACCAAATACTGAATTGATGTCCCACACTCTCACTATGTTTTCCCCTTTTTGGGTGTTCCCCCACATAATTTGTCATCTCCAAGCCGAAGAGAGCCGTTGAGAAGAGATCTCAAGAGTTTCTGTGCAAATCAATAAAAATCTCTAGGTGTTACGCACCGAGGCCCGTGCTACGCACTTGGCCTTCGGCGCTACACACAGGAGAGGCAGATGCAGTGTTATTTAACATTACACTGCGCGCCCAAAGCCCGACACTATGCACCTGGGCCGGTGTTACACATAGACAAAATATAGTGCATAAAATTGCCTATTATGCACCATCGCTACACTCCTGAAGCTCGACTGGCCCGTCTTCGGCCTATTACGCACCTATGTTACATTCCTGAAGACCTGACTGATCCATATCCTGCTTGTTAAGTACCAACAGTACGCACCGACGTTATGCATCGGTGTTACGCACAGATAGAGTTTGTCTAAAATTGCTAAAAGGAGTCAAAATTTCGGTTTTTCACCTTCAAAGCTTCTGCAAAAGTTAAGATACAAGGTTGGTGATTTGTTTCCTTGCCTCCAAAGCTTTCATTTTCCTAAGAAAAATCATATTTAAAGGCTTAATTAAACCAAACCCTAGGCTGCATAAAAATCAATTTTAAATATCTTGGTTAGGGTTTGCAAAGGAGAAAACTATTGCGTATGCTAGAGGAGACTAAGTGATAGCAAGAAAACCTCTAAAACATTGAGTGCACTCCTGAAAATTTCCATCTTGGCCCCCATTTGTAAAATTCACCAATCACCTCACTCACTGCAGGCTTTTTACCCAAAGGCCCTCAAACAGTTTTCAAAAAGCCTTATGTGCTGAAGAACTAGCCACCATGTCCGAAGTAGAGATTCACACCAGCAGTGATGAAATTTAAAGACATACCGAGCCTCAGCACAAGGGAGAAAGGGGCAATAGGTTTGAGCCCTTAGACACCATTCAAATTACCTCCTCTCCCATGATCCTTTCATATTTTGAGGATGTTGGGTGTTATTAGTTCTGTGAAAAGGTCAAGCAAGTCAAAAGCCACTCCAACTTGAGTAGATTGTTCGTCATTGGCTTACAAAATCACCAAGTTAACCTAGCTGGAGTGAAATTTGAACTCTCATCTGAATCCATTTCTAAAGCAATAAGTATACTAGGCATCGGTGAGATATGGTTTAAACAAAAGAAGTTGGAGTTGAGCTATTATGAACCCTACCTAAAATCAAGCTGTCAACAAGGCTGCAAGGCTGTTTTTCCTTTTGCCCACTTGCTAGAGACGTATGCCTTGCTGATGAAGAAAATTATCAGATATTTCACCTGTGAGGGGAGATACTCCACAATTTACTCATATCATATAAGATTACTAATGCACTTCACCAATGTCAAAATAATGAACCTACTATACTACCTTTTCTAGTGTATTGACAAGATGGCCTCAGTTGTCAAGAAAAGAAGCTATGACCACCAAATGCCAAGACTTTTCCACCACTCCTTGATCAAAATGATTGTCTTACACCAACTAGAGCAACAAGGAATCCCTTGGGAAGTCTTGATCTCACATTATGTGTTTACTAACCCCCAAGCCTTCATTCAACAGAATCTACCCTCCACCTCTTAACCACCTACCTCCACTCCTCCATCATCTCTCCATATGCCTTCTCCACAAAGGAATTCACCCCTATCTCTTCTCCTAATGTACCAAGTGAAGAAGCTGACAGTGGATCTAATGAAGAGAAAAAATATGACAATAATGAGGAAGAGTATAGTGAGGTAGAAGCTGAGGAAGAAGAAAATAATGAGGAAGGGGACAGTGAGGTTGAAGCCGAGGAAGATGAAGAAAACAAAGAAGAGGACAGTAGTGAGCAGGAAAGTGATAGTAGCCACAACATACATCAAAATGATGACAACAGAAATCAAGAGAAAGATGCAAGTGAGGCAAACGTTGAAAACATTGAGGCAAATGTAGAGCTTGATAAAGATGATGAAAGTGGTGAAAATAATGCAAATTGTGAGGTAGAAATTGAGATGGATCAGGACATTAAAGAAGAATACAACAGTACTGAAGGAAATGATTAGGGAAGTGACCCTACAAATATTGCAAACAATGCTAAAAAGGATAAATTTGATAGTGAATATAATGGGTCAAAAGATGAGGAAGAACACAGTCATGGAAATGAAGATGTGCCCAACACAGATCAAGGCGCCTCTAACAGTGCAAAAACAAAGGAGGACAGTCCTAAAGATCTTCACATTGGTAATATCATAAAATATAGTAAGGCTATTGATCAAAAGGGCAGCCAAGAGCAAGATAAGGAAGATGCACACACAGAAATTAGCTATGAGGAGGGAAACAACCCAAAGGTCACTAATGATCATAGTTTGCAAATAAAACTTGTTGCACCTTTCACCATTACCTATCAAAGAGGAGAGAGGCATGTGTTTTGTTAGAATCCTATACCAATAGGTGTCATATATCATGATTGACTTGATGGGCTATGTAATATGTTCATACCTTTTGTTGTTGCAAAGGTTTTCCATATTTTAAAAAATAAAAAAATCAAAAAAATTTCAAAAAAATGTAAAGAGGGTATACCCTAAAAGAAAAATCAAAGGGTGAAAAAATAAAAATGGCCAAAAAGTGAAAAAAGAAAATGAACCCCACCAAAAGAAAGGCCAAGGAAAGTGCGCAAGTCTAAATGGCACTACTTTTTGCTTTTATGTAAATAAACAAATTGTGTGCAACTTGTATCTTATGCCACAATTTATGAATAGTCAAGCAGTTTAAGCTTGACTAGTTCATCTTTCAATTTTATGTTTTAGTGATAGAGAATAAAATCTGACCAAACTGTTTAATCTTGGCAGATAAGTAGATAGGTAGAGTAAATAAAAGGAGCTCAACAGTTTAATCTGAGCCCTTGGATGTAATAAGGTTAGAATTATATAGATTTGTACATGTAAAAGAAAAAGTGTGATAAGGGTTTGCCAGTCTAAGTGCACCCTAATAAAGAAGAAAAAATGATAGGGTAAAGTAGGTAGGGTAGGTAGATGTTGTTTCAGAATTACATGTGATGGATAATGACTCTAGATGTGTTAAATCTTTAATTTCATCACAAGTGCAAAGGAAGACACTACACTGGAAGAATTTCAAGCAAAACAAAGTCAAATTATTAACTTCCCTTCTCATTTTTCCCTAGAAATTTCACTAATTTCCCCTAAGTACTAAGGCATTTGAAAATTAGAGGGGATCAAGGCATTTCCTTGACTTTTGGAGGGACCAGACCCTCGGCCCAATAATTGAAAAAGCTTAAGTACTTAAAAGCATTCATAAATCATTCATTCACTTTCAAAAATAATCTTTTCCTAAGTACAATCCTATTTTCGCTTAGGGAAATTTCAAAATATCTCATAAAACCCTTTCAAGCATAAGTTAAATACATAAACCTAATGTTTTTATACTTAGCGATTTCATTCATTTTCATATTGACTTTTAAATTTATTATTTAAATCCCTATTAAAATCCACCCATTCCCGTATTATTTTAATTAATAAAATTCCCAATTATTATTATTCTGCCCCTTTGGTTGAAATATAACCTTAATATGGTGTTAATTGCGATTAATTAGTCAAATATATAATTAATCATGAGCCCGCCTGCCCACTGCATTTAAAAGGGATTAATTAACCCTCATGGTTAATTAATAACCTACTTGACCAATGATACTTCCCCCGAAGCGATTAATTCATACTTAATTGCATTGGACTTGCCCTGTTAACCCTCCTTCATCTCACCTCCTCGACGACCGTTTGATCAACCTTTCCACGATCTATGGTTTTCATCCATATCACTGTGCCTCCACGTTCGAACGATAACGCGCGATGGCCAAGCGGTTTTTTGAACAGTACCACGCCACGTGTCGTGTATTGTATGGAATCGCTTGCCCTCCACTGAAAACCGTCTGTCCCTAAAAGCGGTGCGATATATACTGCTTACTGCTTACCTCTCATGACAAAACAACCACAGTTGCTAACATCATCTACTTAAAAAATAAGAAAACCTGCCAACCTTTGACTTTGAAAATAAAACGAATAAACCCACGTCATTTCCACTATCCCGTGTAGTGACCAGTGTCCCATGCAGAAAAATCCAAAACCAACTGTCGAAGACTGTCAACCGCCACCTTGCTGAGGAAAATTGCAGTCGAACAAACCAGAATTCATCCGCCATAGCCACACCTGTTTTTGTCAGTGTTCCTTTCCCAGAAAACAGGTATTTACCAAAATTCCCATTGAAATCTGCAAAATCCTGGTTTTTGTTTCAATTCCATATAAAAAACTGAAACAGAATTCAAGATTGGTCTTTATTTCATTCCTCAAATCCCAAAATTGCAATTGTATTCCCAAAACTGTGATTTTGCCTGTTTTTTCATCAAAACCCGAATTCCTTTCTGAATCCACAAGAACCAGAAATTGAAATTCCTGTGGCTTTGAATGTCACACCCCTGAACACCCCTCATAGATATTTAGACTATCTGCCTCTAGCAGATAAGGATTTTCAGATTAAAGACCTCATCCTCAGTGAAAATCCTCTCAAATTTTTTTGCCAATGCAGAGATAGTTACCTAAATGGCTCTGACATTTTTGGACTGTGGGAATCCAACCTTCCGATGTATATTATACCCTCAGTCCACATTTTTCCTGAAATAATCCATCATTTCCATGCCAATTATGATCCCAATCAACGAGCAGTCATGTCCTTGAGTCAAACCATCCTCTTTCCAATAACTTCTCAGTCTATCAATGAAATGTTATAGTTTCAGCCTGGTCAAGCCTTGAATCCCTTTTCCATGGGAGATTTACTTGAGAAATCAACCAATTTATCCCAGGAAGAGCTAAATCACCTCTGCCAAACCTTCATGTTTCCAGAACATCAGCCCAAAGGCCCTCCCCCTTACGGATATACTTTTTTCACTAATGTGGGTAGAATCATTTTGAATATGATATCTTTTGTAATGGGTTTCAACACTAGTGAATATGTTGACCAATTAACCCTAGTGTTGTTGTCAATTTTTACCCCTGGACAGCCCCCTGCTGTCAAATATGATTTTTCTTCCTACATTGCTAATAAAATTCATGATCAGTTCATGAGATTGGAAGATGAGAGAGTGTTCAAATATTCCACTGTTATATACCATCTCATGCTTTATTATCATTCATAAAGTTTCCCTTTCCATGTCATGAAACTTGATGCCAAAGGAAATCCAAGGTCTGTAATTTTTTGGTCTGCAATCTTCCATAATTCCTCTGATTATCCTTATTCTTACAATGAGTTCATTGAATTATTTGTGCACCCTACAACCACCTTATTAACAGGAGTCTCCCCTCTTAGGGTCAACAGTCATATCAAGAAAATTCTCCAGCTTTCTAAACAATACAGGATAGGTGATTGGTACCTATACCGGAATCATACAAAAGTTAGAATATATGGGTGTGAGCTATGTCCTTTCAAGTTACCAAAGTATGTCCCAATGAGGCTCTTTGCCTTAGAATATTTCAGACAGATGATAAATTCAGACATAGTCCATTTTTGCAATGCAAAGAAGAAATCTCAGCTCAGAATTAAGAGTCAATTAGGTCCTTTTGTCTGCAATTCTAGGGATGCAAGAAAAGAAGCTGAAAGAATCTTAGAAGAATATCTCAAATTACAAAAAAATTTCCACTAGGTACCTTATGACCCAAACAATTTTATTTGTGATAGGAGGATGAAAAACAAATTGTCACCATACCTTCATCATAGAATTCCAGAAATTGAACAATTTTCAAATATGGATGAATGGATGGAGGGGACCTTAATAGAGCAAGATAGTTAACAGGTCAGTGTTGAAAATATTATGAAAGATCTTGAAAAAATACTTAACCTGGATTCTTTTGGATAGGTAAAAAGACCAGAAATTGGTCCTTCCTCTATTGGAACCTCTCAGCAATTTTTTCAAGAAATCAGTGCATTAGCCACCATAGCATCTAAAGGGAAAGAAAAAGAGACTGATACATAGATTACAAAGAAATTTACAATGACAGAGCAACCTGAAACTTCAAAGGAACAAGCCCAAATACAGACTTCTCCTACTCAGATCAATGTGGCAGAAAATTAAATTTTGCAAACTCCTCTCAATGAAGGAAAAGGTAAGAAGAGAAATGCAGAAACAATTACCCCTATCAGTGGATCTTCAGAACAACCTGATATAAAAAAAAAGATTAAATCCTCTTTCAGAAGTAGAATTTTTTCAAGAAACCCCTGATAGTAAGAGGAAAGAAGAATTAGATAGTCAGCAAACTTGCACAATCAGTGGAACATCCACTAATTCACAGAGGCAAGAGCTACAAAAGCAGCAAAGTGCAGAAATATCTTCCTTCAAACCATCAGTGAAAGAAGCCTGGGATATTAAGAAGACATTTATAAATATAAAGGCCAGAAATGATCCATTAAGACTTCAAGTCTATATTCAATATTTGAATATGGCTCCCAAAAATAAACAAAGATTGATGTCAGCCTATGGCATCCAGCAAGGTAAAATGGTGATGAGTCATTTTAAACCTAAAGTGCAGCAGCCTCAAACAGCTGCAGATTATATCAAAACCAATTTTGAAGTCATAGCAAAGGATATTCATCCTTTGGATCAAATTGAGCTGCACAAACAAACAGGTGAAATGATTTATTCTACTTTGACTGATAAATCAATGATGGCCCAAATATTACAGGAATCCTTGGAGAATACTAATGCTCAATTACATCTTGAAAAAGCCTCTTCCCAGGCCAAGGACAATAGAATAAAGAGTTTGGAAGAATTAATCATTGGATTGGGTCATAATCCCAAAGATGTCAAAGGTATAGAAGCCTTGATCAAGAAAAAAGATGATGATATTGCAGCCTTAAGGAAACAACTAAAGTTGCCATCTTCAAGGCATCCACAAACTGCAAAAATTATAAAGAAAAACTTTGAAGAAGAATTGATGGATTTGCTCTCGAAACTGAATAAGCAACTGAATGAAACTGAAAAAGAACTTGAAAAGGCATTAAAGGACAAGAAGGAAAACATTCCAGCATCTACAACAGAAGTGATTACAGGTACAACAACAACAGGTCAGTTAGCAGAATTATTACAGGGCAACACTTCCAATTTAAGCACTGAAGAATTAATCAGATCAATGGAGGAATTGAAACTCCAAGTGACAGAGCTCCAGAAAACAAAGGTACAATTTACCACTTTAGAACAAAAATATGATCTCTCAAAGATGAGTGTTGCAGAAAAAACAATAGAGGTCAACAGATTGGAAAAATTGGTCAAAGCATTGGAGAAGGATCTCACATCGGAGAAGCCTTTGAAGGAAATCAAAGAAATTATTTGGACCAACATCATTCAGTCAATAAATGATGTATGGCCATCAATTCAAATAATGTATGAGTAGAATGATTTAGTTAAGTTGGCTCTAGAGGAAGTTCAAAAAGAAAGAGAAGAATTAGGAAACATGCCTGATGAAGCCAATGAGCTTATACATTTTTTAAACACCAAGAACAGATATCAACTTGAAGAGCTAGGTATCCAAGACAGGACAGGAACAATTTTGGAGATAAAAAGAGTATTTGCTAAAAGAACTCTGATGCAGAATCTAGAAAGAAGATGCTCTGATATGTAGGAAGAAATCAATGCCTTTATAAAGAGATTTGATATTTTGAAGAGTAAAGGATTGCCAAGTCCTTTTGTTTCAGATGATAAACTAATGAGCTTGGAAAGCTATGATGAGAAATTGAATAAGTATGCTGACAATCAGGCCAGTTCATGAATGAGTTCATCGGCAGCAACAACATTACCTACAGGCAAAATTCTTCATGATAGTTTAGAAAATTTGTTTTATCTCAAGCATGAGGTAAATCACTTATTCCCAATTCAGCCTACTTTATTCAGATATACAGAGACTGATGAGACTCTGAGGAATCTTCAAAGAACCATAATACCGAAAGCTCAATGGTGGGAAGAGATGTTAGAACTTTTGTAAAATTATCCTTACATGAATTTTTGATTATTTACTACAGTAAGTCATGATAAAAAGGATAAACAGAGATCAAACAAGTCAAAGTGTATCAGTACAGGTAAAGAGTATCAGTAAAACAGAGCAACCAACACAGAGTTACTAAAGAGGGTAGTAGCAAGCCAAATCATAGGACCTGCCTCCAACACATTCATAAAAAAAAGGAACAACAACATCGGTTATCTTTTCTCTTATCCACGAGACCATTTGTCTCTATTTTGTTGTAAAATATCCATGAGTCATCCTAGATTATATCTCAATTTGTTATGAGATATTTTTTATAATTTTTTGTATAAATACTCCCTCAATTGGAGTATTGAGGGGTGGATTCTTAGACTTTGCTATAACATTGATTATTTTGGAATAAAGTGCTATTGGATAAATTTCATATGGTTAGTTAGATAAGGAATTGATGTAAAATACTTTTCACAGGATTCTTGAGTCAGGCAACGGATCAATAAGTCATCTATCTCTTATGTTTTAGAGTTTTATACTCGTTTATTATACCGTCTGTGTTTCATATCTAAATGATAAATGAAAAGGAATAATTCAGAAAGTGCTTAAGTGCAATCTGTTTTCAATCGTTGTTATTCTTAATGTTTTCTTCTGAACTAGTTTAAGCAGTGAATTCTTAATTACTCTTGTTTTCTAGTTTATTCATTTTGATTATTTAGTAAAGAATTCTTAATTTATCTTTATTAATAATCATTCAAATTCCCTCTTTTGGATATGTTGAAGGATTCTTAATTTCCCTTCAACCATTTCTAAGTCCATTCCATTCATCTTAGATCTATAATTGTTCCCTATTTGATTACCTTTCCCTGTGAAACCATCTCTTGTTAAGAAACTTAATCTAGTTAAGCCATCTTTCTTTGACTCCATTAGCCCAATGGACTAAATTACTCAGTCTTACCCTTTGCTATTGAATTTCACCACCCAAACTCAATCAAAATCCTTGGACTTTCATAACTAGCCTAATATATTTCAAAACAAAGCTAAAATTTAAAGAGAGAGCCCTCTCTGGATACAGATTGGCTAGATTCTGTACCTAAAATTTGGTTTGTGGTTACCTTGGACCCCTTTCCTCTTCCAACAACTTCAAGGAAAATCTGAGTGATAACATGTTTGCTGCCTCCAAAGGGCAAGGGGTCATGCACTCCTCCTCAAATCCAATGGAAGACAAATATTAACAACAAGTGAAAGAAGAAAAGGATAATCATGAGGAAGAAAGAGAATTTGAGCTCATTCACATACACAGTGATAAGGAAAATGAGAAAAAAATAGTAAACTCTCTTCTACAGGACCGAAATTCATAGATCAAAGACTTGGAATTTGAGTTAGAAAGGTCAAAGGATCTCATTCACTTTTTGCAGATGCAAAACAAACAAATGAGTGGCTAGCTGGCCATCTATGAAGTAAGGGTGCTCAAATATCAGAGAGAGGCTCAAAGGTCACAAGTGCAGTTGGAGGAATACATGGGCGCTTAGGAGGAGGATAGTGGTGATGAAGGCCAAACTATAAAGAGACCTAGGACTATGGGTTTTAGGAAAGCATTGGCACAACAAAGGGAGGAAGAATCAACCTAAGGACAACAATTTCCTCTCATTTAACTCCTTGCCATGGAAATTGAGCATGATAGGGAATCATGGCTTGAAAGGGCCAACATACATCTAGAGGCCAAACTAGAGAAGGCCAACAAAAACTTGAGCTTGCAAAGGAGAAACACAGAGCACTATAAACAAAGAAATCACTTTGTAAGGAAGAAGCTCAAAACTGGCAAAAGTGAGGGCCCGGAACGAAATTATGAAAAATACCAAGCTAGGCTTGGAATTTTGGCTCAAGTTTCTCTACAAGTCTCCAAGGATCCATGAGGCACCTACCCACCAATTTTGAGGCAAATTGGACAACTTTTTTTTTCAAAATTTTGACCCCTAGGAGTGCAACACCCTAGGTGCTATGTACACATTTGGTGCATATTCAGCTGTCAAAGTTTACATTTTTTGATTTTTCACATCACCAAAAATATACTCACCAATTTTAAGATCATTTGGAGCATTTTTACCCCCTCAAAAGGTCAAAAAACATCAAAAATTTGACCTTTCTACCTCCTTTTCAGACCAGGTGTTACGCACAGAGCAGTGCTGGGAGATTTGATTTTTGAGAATGTAAATGGAATCCACTCAGAACACCTCAAATTTTTTTGGAATGTATACTCATCAAGATTTCAAATGAGCCATCACAGAGCCAAATCCGATGTCGGGAAGACCTCCAAAAGACTGCTGCAAAAGGACCTATTTCTGTGTTACGCACGTGGACATTTTTCAATATTTGACATAGTGCACTACGCTCTTGTGGTTGAGTGGGAAAAATGTGCGTTTGGAAAGTTTTCTTAGGAATTTCAGGCCTAAAAGTCAATTTATTTCCATTTATAGCCGGAAAATATATTTATTTAGATATTTTTGTGCCTTGGGCTTTGCAAAGCCTCAAGGACAAGTTAGGATATTTCTCTTTGGCCAATAGGCTTCTAGATGCTCTAGTAGGCTCTCCTCTCCTCATTTGTTATATAAGACATGAGGATTCATTGTAAATATTTGGTACTTGATGTTTTTAAGGGAAATACATGGTTTTATGAGCTTGGAGAAGAAATTTGTTTTATGAAGTGAATGAATGGCTTGTGTGGCTTGATGTTGGAGATGCTTGCTTGTAGGATTCCATAGATTGGTGAATGGTGATGTTTTTCTAAATTGTTAATGTTTTATTGTCCTAATTTTGTTTCAGTCTGCTTGGTTGCTATAGATCAGAAAAGTATAGGTTGAGATATGCTCATGGAAGCACCTCAAACCTCCTGTTTGCTGTAGCCTTGATGTTTTCCTCTTTTAGTCATCTTAAGGAATTCTTGATTGCTCCTCAGGCCCACTAAAACTTGTTTTTGTTTCATGAATGGTTAGTATGATAGCTTATAAATATTATTCATGGTATGCCTTGCTTATTTAAAGTTAAAAAAACCCTATCTTGAAGCTTTTCTATGGAATATTGATTGATTAGGTTAAGACAAAGAGGCCTTGTTGCGATCTTGCCCTTTTCCCATGCTTACCAACTTATTTTAGAGCTCCCGATAGTTTGATATATGCTATTTAGGATTTCCCTCTCCATACATTGAGTTGTTTTTTTATCTTATGTGTTTTCCCAAAAAGCTGAAGGTGAATTTCTAAAGTTAGGAGTTCTAATGCTTCTATGTATCACTAGAATGTTCATCTTACATGTTTATTAGTTTGAGTATTGTTCATAGAGATTAATGGTTTGCCATACCTCATGAGTTATTTCTTTCATACTATATATGTTTAAGCCTCTTATTTTCTTCCCAAACTTAATGTTCATTACACCTCATACATCACCTAAGGATCCATTAACCTTGCTAAATCGTCCCTGCAATACACTCTGATTCATCATGTAGACACCCTCGACTTCATTTGACCCCATAGCCCTATTGATTTGATAATATCTCATTCCACCTATCCTACTTAGTCATCTTACCCCAACCCAAAACAAACAAAAAAATTACACTTAACAACTAGCCTAAAATCAATCATCCAAATTAAACAAGTTCACATCCTTCGCACAATAGAGAGAGCCCTCTCTGAGTCCAAGAAGGTTAGGTCCTATAACTCCAAAGACTGGTCTGATGTTACCCTGTCATTTGGTTAGCAAATCTGCCAAATCACGGGACCCTAACATAATGGCGATCACAGTGGGACCTTCTGAGTTCATAACAATCTCAATACCCCTTAGGAACCCAGAATCCCTTCATCAAACAATATCCTATGATTTATAGCTACCTCATCACTGTCACTAACACAATGGTGATTATGATGCAACCTCTGATGTCAGTGACAAACCAAGTATCCCTTAGAACTTCAGAAACCTTTGTCAAATCATAGAGAACTTAACTGATAGCCTAAGAGTAGAATCTAGATTTTTCACCATCTTAGCAAATTGATGACTCAGCTATAGGAAACTCTTACAAACCTTTGGGCTACATATAGAAACTCAGAAAACCCAAAAACATTTCTAGATTGGCTTTTTGTCAGTATTGGTGGTGGACCATAGACAACATATCTTCAAAACAAATAAAAATATCCACCTGGTGACTCCATTAGCCTCCAGTAGGCCTTCTAAATTTTTCTAAGTATCTATAGACTCCTGTAGGACTACATCAAACCAGCCTTGAGAAGTCTAGAAACCTATTCACACAATGTGCGAGTTTGATAGCACCTAGAGAGGACAACCTTCCAAAAGTAGTCATAAACTTTCAGCCTCTCTAAATTTTGAATTTAAAATCTGGCTCCACGAAGAATCAATACTAGATCTCATTTGGACCCAAACACTCCTACTATATTTTATGACCCAGAAAATATTTTGTGGCAAAATTTTGAAACTAGAAACTTGCGCCATACCAAAAAAGCAAGCTCTGTACCTGAACAACTTATATCCTTGCAAAATCCCCAGTTTGACTTGCACCATACCAAAAACCTTTTCAGAACCAAGTCACAAAGTAGAATCGACCATACTGATCTTGAGCCCATAGACTTGCAGCAGATTCTTAGCAGAGAAGCTTCTCCTTCCACACCACTTGATTTCGAACTTCTCCACCACTTTGGCTCTTTTCATTCCAAGTCTCCTTAGAATCAGTTTACTGGTCCAAATATTTCTGCCACACCCATTGACACCACCACTGTGCAAACCACTCCATCTCATAACACAAATCCTCCACTTGTGAATCCACCATTATCTCCCACCATGGCAGCATGGTATGCGCCCCTTGTGTTACCGCAACCATTTGTACCTTTTCCAAATGATTACCAATCTAGAATCCCACACTTCACCGGGGCTGAATCCACTACTGCCCAACAACATGCAGATAGAATGAATGATTATTTTGACTACATGGAATTAGAAGAGGAAACCATGAATATGAGAATGTTTGCCTAAAGCCTAGGAAGATAAGCTAAGAAATGGTTCAAAATCCTAACTCCCAACATCATACATGATCTCCCTTCCCTTTACCAAACATTCATAAACAAATGGGAAATCAAGAAAAACCCGCTTCAGATCCTTTCGAAATATAGCAATCTCAAACGAAACATGGGAGAAAGTGTCCAAGACTATTGCACTAGGTTCAATAATGTTTAAAACGAGCTACCGCCAAACATGAAACCCCCATTAGGCATAGCCTTAGCTAAATTCCCGGAGGGTTTAGACCCCGATATAGAATATCAACTAAGAGAATGTAATATCCCAAATCTGGAATAGCTAGCAAGGCATGAATGGAAAATGCATTTTCCAGGAATGGCTGCTACAGGATTTGAATCCAAGACCTGGATCCCTTAGATCAATGCATATAAGACTAAAATCCAAGAGGAGGCTCAAAATAAATCCCTCTAAGTGGGTTAAGCAGATCTCCCACACCTAGTTGTCTTCAGAAAATGCCCTGTGAAGGGATTGCAACCAATGCATGAACATGAAATAGATCAACAGTGATATTTTATTAGTTGTGATACAAGAAGATATAGATAGCCAAAAAATAATTTTATAGCAGTAGAAAGAGTACAAATTCTTGAGGAAACATCCACTCAAGAAAGGTAATGCAAGCCTCAATAAGACATGTACATGAAATAGAAGAACACTGCTATATCTGCATAAACCCAGGCTATGAATGCGCAATTTATAATAGACACTGCAAAAAAATACATGAAAATAGAATAATATGACAATATCAGCTCAAGAAATGAGGGGGAGAAATCTCTCAACCCCTGAAAATAACAATACAACAATAATACACAATCCTTAGAAGGTTTGGCTGTAATACATGTACAAATGGAAATTCTGCAGAAATGCCAGAGTTGTTGGGTAGCAACTGGAACTCAAAAAATAATTGGAGATGGTTGAAGATGATGTGAAATATGAAATAAACCTCCTCCAACAGATCTCTCAAGTGATAGGCTGATCCTATCCCTGTAGATCTCTTCCTCCAAGATGATGGTGCAACTCCTCACTGCAAGTATGCACTAAAATAATGTAGTATGGAGAATGGACTGCACTGTCTATGATGTGAGATGCTTGGCCTTGATGCCAAGATATAAAAATAAGCTTTGAAACCTTCCTTACTAACCTTCCCAAGGAATAGAAACTCCCTCCTCTGAAATATGAGACAAGTAATGGTGTTGTGGAACCCCTCCACTGCAACACCTAGCAACACTACGTTATACTTCAGCAGAAATAACACAGTGACTAAAGAAGTGGCTTTGGCCTTGAATCAATATGTGGATAAAATGAAGTGAAATCCTTCAAGAGGCCTCTCAAGAAGGAGAGGAAATCCTAAACATGAATCCCTCCTGCTAAACAGCACTGCAACTCTGCTGAACAACCAGAGAATGCAAATAGTCTTCAGACCAAAATCAATATGCTACAAGATATCTCACTATGGCTGCCTCATCCTCCTTATATGCAAGTGAATGCCTCTTTGCCCTAGACCCCACACGTTAGGGTTTCTTCCACAAAGAATATAACTCCCTCTCAAACTTCGTTGTCTCTCATGCAAGATACACCTCTTAGGCAGCGCTGTTGACTTGGTCAAACTTGACCTTGCCCTCATGCAATTTCCCCTTTTCACACTGGAAGGTGCAAAATTAAGCTGCTCCATTGATCCTTTTCACACTATGAAGGATATTATTTCTTACTCATGGGCCATTTACCCATTTTATTCACCTCTTAGATGACATAAGAAAAAATTAATATTCCAATTTGTTGCTTGCAAATTTTGGAAAATTACAGTCCTCCCCTCTCAAATATTGCTTGTCCTCAAGAAAATGCGAATTAGACTGAGTTCTCTTCTCCTCCTCTCGCTGTAGCATCCATGTATGATGATCTCCTCCAAGGAAAGTGATGCTATCTCATCAATTAAGCCTCCACATTGCTCCTCCTCAACATGCAAGTCAACTATCAAGCCATCATCATGTAAAGGTGAAATACTCAAGAGGATAGCAAAGTGATGCCTAGAGGTCCCTTGAAGGAATGGGATCTGAAATATAATGGGAACTATATTTCCCATATGGATCCTCCATCTCCAAGCTATAAGCCATGAAAAATGAGTCACTTCCCAATTGTTATCACTTAGATTTTCCTTGAAGTTGTTGGAAGAGGAAAGGTGTCTGAGGTAACCACAAAACAACCTTTTAGATACCGAATCTAGCCAATCTGTATCCATAGAGGGCTCTCTCTATAAAATATAGCTTTGTTTTTAGAAGATATTAGGCTAGTTGTAAAGTCCAAGGGTTTTAATTTTTGTTTGAGTTTGATGGAATTCTTTAGCTAAGATTAAGATCAAGTAGTTTCAGTCCATTGGGCTAATGGAGTCAAAGGATTGGCTGCACTGGCTTAAGTCTTTTAACAAAAGATGGTTTATCAGGGAAAGATAATCAAACTAGAAACAATTATAGATCTAAAGTGAATGGAATGGAAATCAAACGGATGAAAGGCAACTAAGAATCTTTCAACACATTCAAGATAAGAGAAATAGATTGATTATCAATAAAGATCAGTTAAGTATTCTTTACTAAATAACCAAAAATATATGAACTAGACAAACATGAGCAATTAAGAATTTGCTGTTTAAACCAGTTTAGAGGAAAACATTTAAAATAATAACGACTGAAATCAGATTACACCTAAGTACTTTCTGATTTAATATTTTTCGTTAAATATTAAGATAATGAAACACATATTATATCATAAACAAATGTAAAACTTTAAAACATGGGATAGAGATGACTTATTGATCCTTCATTCGACACATGAATCCTGAGAAAAGTCTTCTGCCTCAATTCCTTGTCCAGTTTTTCCACGAAAAATTTCTCCAAAATCTCTTTATTCCAAAATATTCAATGTTACATCAGAGTATAAGAATCCACCCCAAAATACTTCCAAGAGTGAAGTATTTATACAAATTCTAAACTAAAATATCTTGAAAAAATATCAAGATTGGTTCACAAATCTCTCCAACTATTTTACATAAATAGAACTTAAGTAGAGGACACTCAAAATAATGCATCTATTTGGCACTATTTTTTATGGATAGGTGATTAAAAAGAGGATAATTTGAATTTGATCCAACTCTTAGCTGATGATGAGGCATCCAAGTCACTAACTGCTTCCTTTCTTTGTGCATTCTACTCCAACAATTATGCAAATTTGGGGTCCAATGATATCTTTTTATTTCTCAATTAGTAATAGATGTGTAAAAAGTGAAAGCGGTTATTGTGGATTAATAGTTTGGTGAGATAAACCTCTTTCAGTTTCCTAAAATTCTTCTCCAGCTGTGCACAATAGGCTCTGTAAATATATGTGTAAAACAGAGTTTTACAGAGTCTGAAACATAGCTTGTAAAGATGTGCATGTATCTCTCATTCTGAAATCACTGTGCAAAAAGTGAGATAGGTTTTTTTAGATGGGCTACTTAGGAACAAAAACCTCCTTCAGTTTTGTATGATGTATTTTGGATTCGCCACAATATTCTTTGCAAAATGATGACTTAATTGGAATTTTCTGCAAAAAGTGCTTTCCAACATTGTTTAATATTTCCAATACCATAATAGCTGTTAGAAAAGTGAGAGAGGTTTTTGTAGATGGTCCGCTTAAGAACATAAACCTCCTTAAGTGTTTCAAAATTCATCTTGGATTTATCACAATAGTTTCTGCATAAAAATGACTAAAACATTAAATTTCTGCAAAAAATGTTCCTTTTTGTTGTGTTTTTCATCTTTTCACTTTTTTGTTCTTTTGACTGTTTCACTTTCACTTTAGATAAAATTCATTGTGGCTGGTGAAAGCATTTTCATATTTGTTTAACCCTTAATATCTTCATGTTTATTTTCACTGTTTACTGTTTACTTTCTACTTTTTACTGCTCTATTTTTTATTTGTCTTCACTTTGTCATGAACTTGTATGTTCTGTTTTGTAACTGTCTTCCCTACTATTTATCTTCATGCTAGCTGATTTACTTGACTTGGTCTTCAATCTGATACTCTTTAATCCTGATACTCTTTAACTATTCTTTACTATGTCCTTTTACCTTCAATGTGTAGTTTAGGTTTTTACTGTCTGTTTCAACAGTAAATTGTTTAATATCCTATTTCATTTGCTTGTCTTTCAACTGTATATTTTATCTTCCATCTTTGTTTGAATAGATTTGATAAAAATCTTGGAGTAAAAAAGTCTTATGACTAGTATTAAGACTGTTTATCCAAGGATGTGGTCTTCTGATCACCTGTAAAACAAAACAAATTGTTAAGAAAGCATTGGTTTGTAGGGGAGGTCGAAAAGGTTTCATTTGATTTTGAGAGGTCTGTGTAGTGAATCTAGAATGATTTTTTGGGAGGTAAAGCATGCTCGAATTGGTTAAAAGAGGCTTCAGGTGGCGCAGCTAGGTTACAAAGGGTTTTGCTGTACAATTAGGTGAAAATGAGCAACGCTAGGGTGTTTGTGTTTAAACGGGTAAACGGTTGATATTGGCAGGTAAGCTTTGAATGAATAGTGATTTGAACAGGTACTGGTTATGGCGGAAGAACACTGGAATACTTGAATTCAATTTTCTTTAGCAAGGTAACGGTCGATAGGCTTTGACAGTTGATTTTTGAAATTGGTTGCATGGAAGACTAGTGAGTGCACGAGATAATGAAAACGACGCGGGCACATTTGTTTTATTTACAAAGTCAAAAGGTTGGCAGGTTTTTAATGATGACATCAGCAAGTATGGTAGATTCATAAAAAAGGACAGGCGGTAAGCGGTTTCCATCGCACCGCTTTTGAGGGAAGGCGGTATTGAGCGGATGGGAAGTGATTCCATAGAGCAAATGACGCATGGCATGGCACTGTTTGAAAACCACCGGCTCATCGCGTGTTATTGTTTGGATCAGGATGGTCAGCAAAATTATCAATAGCCGTTGACCTTGGAGCGGCTGATTGAACGGTGTTCGGGGCATGAAGTTGACAGGGAGTTAATAGGAGGGCCCAACGCATTTTATTATTGATTAATCGCATTGGGAGTGATTTGATTGGCGAAGTTAGGTTATTAATTAATCGTGGGGATTAATTAATTCCTCTGTTTAGAATGCGGAAAAGTATTTGGACGAGGGGAAATATACATAGAGATGGGTTATTTTGAAGTTTGGTTTAAATTTAAACTTCGGGTTTATTTTTTGTTTTAAACATATATAACATATGTTTAAATATTTTTCCATATTTTTTATTATATGATAATTAAATTAGATTTAATCCAATTACCATAAGGGGCGGGATTAACATATAATGATATATTTTAACCAAAGGGGTATAAAAGTGGGTTTTTTATTTGAATAAGTGGGGATTAAATACTTTGGTTAAAACTATAATACATGGGTTTTTGGGATATTATAAAAAGGAGTTATATATAATAGGAAAAGGTCATTTCTATAAGGAGTTAAAACATAAAATCAATGTTAATATGAAAAAATGAACTCAAGCGCTAAGTATAATACATTAAAACAATGTATTTAACTTATGCTTACATGAATAGAGTTTTTATGGAGTATTGCATGATTTTCCTAAGTAAAATGGGATTTTACTTAGGAAAAGATTATTTAGAAATGAATGAGTAAGATGGTGAATGATTTTAAGTACTTAGGCTTTTCCAATTATTGGGCCGAGGGTCCGGTCCCTCCAAAAGTCAAGGAAATGCCTTGAGCCCCTCTAATTTTCAAATGCCTTAGTGCTTAGGGGAAATTAGTGAAATTTTTAGGGAAAAATGAAAGGGGAAGTTAATAATCTGACTTTGCCTTGCTTGCAATTCTTCCAGTATATTGTATGTCTTGTCTGCCTTTGCACTTGTGATGAAAGTAAAATATTTAACACATCTAAAGCCATCATTCATCACATGTAATTCTGCAACAACATCTACCTACCCTACCTACTTTACTCTACCATTTTTTCTTCTTTATTAGGGTGCACTTAGACTGGCAAACCCTTATCACATTTTTATTTTACATATGAAAATCTATCTAATTCTAACCTTATTACATCCAAGGGCTCAGATTAAACTGTTGATCTCCTTTTATTTACTCTACCTATCTACTTATCTACCAAGATTAAACAGTTTGGTCAGATTTTATTCTCTATTCTACAACATGAAATTGAAAAATGAATGAGTCAAGTTTAAACACTTTGACTCTTCATAAATTGTGGCAAAAGTTTGACAAGCTGCAAAAAATTACTTATTAAAGAAAATGAAATAGTAGTGGCATTTAGACTTGCACACTTTCCTGGTCTATTTTTTGTTTGGGGTTCATTTCTTTCACTTTTTTGACCATTTTATTCTTTTTACCCTTTGATTTTTCTTTTAGGGTATACCCTCTTTACATTTTTTAAATTTTATTTTTATTTTTTGAG
This sequence comes from Pinus albicaulis, assembly GCA_034641835.2. Classification (NCBI taxonomy): domain Eukaryota; kingdom Viridiplantae; phylum Streptophyta; class Pinopsida; order Pinales; family Pinaceae; genus Pinus; species Pinus albicaulis. The sequence goes on along the minus strand of CM076584.1, from coordinate 79,014,509 downwards.
AATATGGAAACCTTTGCAACAAGAAAAGGTATGAACATATTACATAGCCCATCAAGTCAATCATGAAATATGACACCTATTGGTATAGGAGTCTAACACTGGCTCCACTTGGGGATGGCTTTTCCTTGTGAAAAGTCAAGAACAACAGGTCAGTTGCCTCAAAATGTCTTCAAACTAAACCATGTAATCTCCTTCTTCTGGTAGCTTTATTGTATATATGATAGTAAAAATTCTGAAGCTTAGGGCCTTCACTTCGGGCTTCAACTCCAGTAAGTTATTATCCACTCAAAACTTAAAACTTTGTTGCCCAGTTAGGAATTTTCTGCCTTGTTCCAATCCCAAACATGAATTTGTTGTGGTTGAAAATCTTGAATTGAATATAGTCCTTTTTCTGCAACCTGAAATCTGATCTGAAACTAAAACAACACACAAAAATTTTCAAACCAACTTAATGAAAAAATAGCTGAAAATTGACAACTAAAAAAAATGCTCAAAATTATGAGCTTATTGACACTCATCTATCTACTCAATCTACTAAAAATCTTACTGAATCAAGTAATACAAAAATGCCAATGAAGCCAATCAAGTAGCTGTAAAAATAAATGGATAACTTGATTGCTTGTGATCAAAATTGGAAGTATATTATGATCATGTGCCTTTATAATAAATGATATGATGTGTAAATGCCACTTTTGATGTATTTGATCCTTATAGAGAAAACATGTTTGCAGATTTGGGCTCAAAATATTCTCCATATAATCTGATATAGGATCAATAAAAGCATGATGTATGTTATTTACTTCTAGGCCTTCAATGACTAATTGTTCAATTGAATTATGAATATTAGACCATGAACTTATTTCTTCAGTCTTGTGTTTGAAATAATAATCATCTTCAATATGCAAGTCAAAAGATAGTACAATTTCCTCTTGTTTTGGAGAAGGAATATTTTCAAAGAATTCTTTAGGATTTCGGAAATTGTATGAATGAATTTGAGAATGCAAAATTTTGATTTCATTTTCATAATTTTCAGAAATTATATCAAGAAGCCATTTTTTTACTCGAGGAGAACATTTTCTTGATTTAAAAATAAGAAAGAAAGCTCTTAGAAAATCCTCATCAAGCTGAAGTTCTAATATCTCATCCCTCAAAATAGCTAGTGATTGTTTTGTGAAATTATCATAATTATCATCATACTGATCATATTTAGGCAAATCTTCAGAATAAGGAATTTCATCAATTATAAACATTGGATCAGCATATTTCTCTTCCAACAATCCCAATATGTCTTGATTAGATTCGTTGCATTCTTTTTGAAAGTCATTATTTTTCTCAATAGGAGTGCTATGAAGCAATGGGCCTTTTTGGGAAAGTAGAATAACATGAGCATCAACTTGTTCTTCTGTCCCATCATGGATAAAAACTTTTGTACATTCACCAACATTAGAAGAAGTAAAAATGATTTCTTCATTATGTAAATATTTTGAGGATGGTTGCATGTTTAGAAGCAAATTGATTTCTTCTTCGGTGAGGGGGGGTGGAAATCTCTGAATTCTTAGATTGAAATGACAATTGTTTTTTCCCTTATCTAAAAGTTGATCATGAGGTTGATTATTTTCTTTAACTCCATTCAAAACATTAAATGAAACATCATTTGTTAATACAGAGGGGTTTTGTGGATCTTGATTTATCTCCTGACTTATTTCATCTTTGTTTAACTCCTCTTGATTATTATAACATTTAACTTGAGAATAAAAGTTTTGGACTTCTTCTAATAAATCTTCAGAAAACCAATTTCCAAAATCTTCATCAATATTTTTAAGGTAATGTATAAGATCTTCAGCTTGATTACAATAATTTTCAGCTAATGATAAAGATGGAAAATCTTCTTTGTAATGCTCATAAAATACCTTATGAAAATCTTTTAGAGAAAACAAACTTGCAGGTTTGAGAGCTTCATACCATTCCTTGCTTTACCTTCTAAGGATGCCATAAATATCTTCATGAGACAATCCTCATGCCAATCACCCTTCAATCTTGATGAGTGTATATGAAATTTAATGAGATGCAACAAAGGATTATCAGTTTTTTCATCTTGAAATCTGGGCAAATTGCTACCCCAATCTACCTTTGGTAATTTGTGTGGAAATCCAGGTATGTGATTTCTGCTCATGGGAGCATATCTTCGTTTTATTCTTGGATCATCTTGAAAATCAGGCATAATGAAAATCCACTTTATCTGTAAAACAAAGTTAGATATTTATATAAAATACAATACATATTGAATCTTAATGAGAAAGAACATAATGTCTTGGATTAAGATCCAAGTTGAAAGCCTGATCTTTCCATATTGTTCTTCCAGGTTCATTCCTCCAGTGGAGTCTTGATTGTGAAATGGATTTGGAGTCGCCAGGTGGATGATTTTAACCTTTGTGTGTCTGATCCCTGTCCACCATCATAGATCAGATCTAAACCTGTAAAACAATTCTCAAGAAAAAGTTAGTTCTTCAGGAAACCAAATTTTGAGTATTTTATGATTATTTTATTTTTTTATGAATTTTCAAAACAACTTCTATGATTTCTTTAAGAGGCATTAGATATGAGATTAAACTTTCTTAAAGACTTATTTGACAAGAGGAACTGATCAAGTATTTGAAACCAGAAGTTCAATCCATAAACTAGACCGGAGATAGACTGAAGCAACATTTATTTACTTTTGCAATTGCAAAGCAAGAGCAATTTCAAAGGCTACTTGGCCAATCTTCAAGCTCCGTTTGTAGTTTACAAAATAAACAATAATGACAAATAAATTATTTAGGTCCCCAGTATGGTCGCCACTATGTTATCACTCAGATTTTCCTTGAAGTTTTTGGAAGAGGAAAGGTGTCCGAGGTAACCACAAACCAACCTTTTAGATACAGAATCTAGCCAATCTGTATCCAGAGAGGGCTCTCTCTATAAAATATAGCTTTGATTTTAGAAGATATTAGGCTAGTTGTAAAGTCCAAGGGTTTTAATTTTTGTTTGAGTTTGATGGAATTCTTTAGCTAAGATTAAGATCAAGTAGTTTCAGTCCATTGGGCTAATGGAGTCAAAGGATTGTCTACACTGGCTTAAGTCTTTTAACAAAAGATGGTTTATCAGGGCAAGATAATAAAAATAGAAACAATTATAGATTTAAAGTGAATGGAATGGAAATCAAACGGATGAAAGGCAACTAAGAATCTTTCAACACATTCAAGAGAATAGAAATAGATTGATTATCAATAAAGATCAGTTAAGTATTCTTTACTAAATAACCAAAAATATATGAACTAGACAAACATGAGCAATTAAGAATTCGCTGTTTAAACCAGTTTAGAGGAAAACATTTAAAATAACAACGACTGAAATCCGATCACACCTAAGTACTTTCTGATTTAATATTTTTCGTTAAATATTAAGATAATGAAACACAGATGATATCATAAACAAATGTAAAACTTTAAAACATGGGATAGAGATGACTTATTGATCCTTCATTCGACACATGAATACTGAGAAAAGTCTTCTGCCTCAATTCCTTGTCCAGTTTTGCCACGAAAAATTTCTCCAAAAGCTCTTTATTCCATAATATTCAATGTTAAATCAGAGTATAAGAATCCACCCCAAAATACTTCCAAAAGTGAAGTATTTATACAAATTCTAAACTAAAATATCTTGAAAAAATATCAAGATTGGTTCACAAATCTCTCCAACTATTTTACATAAATAGAACTTAAGTAAAGGACACTCAAAATAATGCATCTATTTGGAACTATTTTTTATGGATAGGTGATTACAAAGAGGAGAATTCGAATTTGATCCAACTCTTAGTTGATGATGAGGCATCCAAGTCACTAACTGCTTCCTTTCTTTGTGCATTCTGCTCCAACAAATCTAAAAATTTGGGGTCCAATGATATCTTTGTATTTCTCAATCCGTATTAGATATGTAAAAAGTGAAAGTGATTATTGTGGATTAATATGTTGGTGAGATAAACCTCTTTCAGTTTCCTAAAATTCTTCTCCAGCTGTGCACAATAGGCTCTGTAACAATATGTGTAAAAGAAAGTTTTATAGAGTCTGAAAAATAGCTTGTAAATATGTGCATGTATCTCTCATTCTGAAATCACTGTGAAAAAAGTGAGGTAGGTTTTTGTAGATGGGTCGCTTTGGAACCAAAACCTCCTTCATTTTTGTATGATGTATTTCGGATTGGCCACAATATTCTTTGCAATATGATGACTTAATTGGAATTTTCTGCAAAAAGGGCGCTCAACATTGTTTAATATTTCCAAAACCATAATAGTTGTTAGAAAAGTGAGAGAGGTTTTTGTAGATGGTCCTATTAAGAACATAAACCTCCCTCAGTTTTGAAAAATTCATCTCGGATTTATCACAATAGTTTCTGCACAACAATGACTAAAACATTAAATTTCTGCAAAAATGTTCCTTTTTGTTGTGTTTTTCATCTTTTCACTTTTTTGTTCTTTTGACTGGTTCACTTTCACTTTAGATAAAATTCATTGTGGCTGGTGAAAGTGTTTTCATCTTTGTTTAACCCTTAATATCTTCATGTTTATTTTCACTGTTTACTATTTACTTTCTACTTTTTACCGTTCTATTTTTTATCTGTCTTCACTTTGTCATGAACTTGTATGTTTTGTTTTGTAACTGTCTTCCCTGCTATTTATCTTCATGCTAGCTGATTTACTTGAATTGGTCTTCAATCTGATACTCTTTAATCCTGATACTCTTTAACTATTCTTTACTATGTCCTTTTACCTTCAATGTGTAGTTTAGGTTTTTACTGTCTGTTTCAACAATAAATTGTTTAATATCCTATTTCCTTTGCTTGTCTTTCAACTGTATGTTTTATCTTCCATCTCTGTTTGAATAGATTTGATAACACTCTTGGAGTAAACAAGTCTTATGACTAGTATTAAGACTGTTTATCCAAGGATGTGGTCTTCTGATCACTTGTAAAACAAAACAAATTGTTAAGAAAGCATTGGTTTGTAGGGGAGGTCGAAAAGGTTTCATTTGATTTTGAGAGGTTCGTGGAGTGAATCTAGAATGATTTTTTGGGAGGTAAACCATGCTCGAATTGGTTAATAGAGGCTTCAGGTGGCGCAGCTAGGTTACAAAGGGTTTTACTGCACAATCAGGTGAAAATGAGAAACGCTAGGGTGTTTGTGTTTAAACGGGTAAACGATTGATATTGGTGGGTAAGATTTGAATGAACAGTGATTTGAACAGGTACTGGTTATGGCAGAAGAACACTGGAATACTTGAATTCAATTCTCTTCAGCAAGGTAACGGTCGACAGGCTTCGACAGTTGATTTTTGAAATTGATTGCATGGAAGACTGGTGAGTGCACGAGATAATGAAAACGATGCGGGCACATTTATTTTATTTACAAAGTCAAAAGGTTGGCAGGTTTTTAATGATGACAACAGCAAGTACGGTGGATTCATCACAGAGGACAAGCGGTAAGCGATTTCCATCGCACCGCTTTTGAGGGAAGGCGGTATTGAGCGGATGGGCAGTGATTCAATAGAGCAAATGACGCGTGGCATGGCACTGTTTGAAAACCACCGGCCATCGTGCGTTATTATTCAGATCAAGATGGTCAGCGAAATTATCAATAGTTGTTGATCTTGGAGCGGCTGATTGAACGGTGTTCGGGGCATGAAGTCGACGGGGAGTTAATAGGAGGGCCCAACGCGTTTTATTATTGATTAATCGCATTGGGAGTGATTTGATTGGCGGAGTTAGGTTATTAATTAATCGTGGGGATTAATTAATTCCTCTGTTTAGAACGCGGAAAAGTATTTGGACGAGGGGAAATATACATAGAGATGGGTTATTTTGAAGTTTGGTTTAAATTTAAACTTCAGGTTTATTTTTTGTTTTAAACATATATAACATATGTTTAAAGCTTTTTCCATATTTTTTATTATATGATAATTAAATTAGATTTAATCCAATTCCCATAAGGGGCGGGATTAACATATAATGATATATTTTAACCAAAGGGGTATAAAAATGGGTTTTTTATTTGAATAAGTGGGGATTAAATACTTTGGTTAAAACTATAATACATAGGTTTTTGGGATATTATAAAAAGGAGTTATATATAATAGGAAAAGGTCATTTCTATAAGGAGTTAATACATAAAATCAATGTTAATATGAAAAAATGAACTCAAGCGCTAAGTATAATACATTAAAACAATGTATTTAACTTATGCTTACATGAACAGGGTTTTTATGGAGTATTGCATGATTTCCCTAAATAAAATGGGATTTTACTTAGGAAAAGATTATTTAGAAATGAATGAGTAAGATGGTGAATGATTTTAAGTACTTAGGCTTTTCCAATTATTGGGCCGAGGATCCGGTCCCTCAAAAAGTCAAGGAAATGCCTTGAGCCCCTCTAATTTTCAAATGCCTTAGTGCTTAGTGGAAATTAGTGAAATTTTTAGGGAAAAATGAAAGGGGAAGTTAATAATCTGACTTTGCATTGCTTGCAATTCTTCCAGTATATTTTTTTCCTTGTCTGCCTTTGCAGTTGTGATGAAAGTAAAATATTTAACACATCTAAAGCCATCATTCATCACATGTAATTCTGAAACAACATCTACCTACCCTACCTACTTTACTCTACCATTTTTTCTTCTTTATTAGGGTGCACTTAGATTGGCAAACCCTTATCACATTTTTCTTTTACATATGAAAATCTATCTAATTCTAACGTTATTACATCCAAGGGCTCAGATTAAACTGTTGAGCTCCTTTTATTTACTCTACCTATCTACTTATCTGCAAGGATTGAACAGTTTGGTCAGATTTTATTCTCTATTCTACAACATGAAATTGAAAAATGAATGAGTCAAGTTTAAACACTTTGACTCTTAATAAATTGTGGCAAAAGTTTGACAAGCTGCAAAAAATTGCTTATTACAGAAAATGAAATAGTAGTGGCATTTAGACTTGCACACTTTCCTGGTCTATTTTTTGTTTGGGGTTCATTTCTTTCACTTTTTTGACCATTTTATTCTTTTTACCCTTTGATTTTTCTTTTAGGGTATACCCTCTTTACATTTTTTAAATTTTATTTTTATTTTTTGAGAATATGGAAACCTTTGCAACAAGAAAAGGTATGAACATATTACATAGCCAATCAAGTCAATAATGAAATATGACACCTATTGGTATAGGAGTCTAACACTGGGTCCACTTGGGGATGGCTTTTCCTTGTGAAAAGTCAAGAACATCAGGTTAGTTAGCCTCAAAGTAGTTATGACTGAACCATGGAATCTTCTTCTGCTTGTTGCTTTATTGTATGTATGACAGTAATACTTCTGAAGCTTAGGGCTTTCTCCTCGGGCTTCAAATCCAGTAAGTTACTATCCACTCAAAACTTAAAAGTTTGTTTCCCAGTTAGGAATTTTCTGCCTTGTTCCAATCTCAAACATGCATTTTCTGTGGCTGAAAATCTTGAATTGAATATAGTCCTTTTTCTACAACCTGAAATTTGATCTGAAACTAAAACAACACATAAAAATTTCAAACCAACTTAATGAAAAACTAGCTGAAAATTGACAACTAAAAAAAATGCTCAAAATTCTGAGCTTATTGACACTCATCTATCTACTCAATCTACGAAAAATCTTATTGAATCAGGTAATACAAAAATGTCAATGAAGCCAATGAAGTAGCTGTAAAAATAAATGAATAACTTGATTTCTTGTGATCAAAATTGGAAGTATGTTATGATCATGTGCCTTTATAATAAATAATATGATGTGTAAAGGCCACTTTTGATGTATTTTATCCTTATAGAGAAAACATGTTTGCAGATTTGGGCTCAAGAGATTCTCCATATAATCTGATATAGGATCAATAAAAGCATGATGTATGTTATTTACTTCTAGGCCTTCAATGACTAATTGTTCAATTGAATTATGAATATTAGACCATGAACTTATTTCTTCAGTTTTGTGTTTGAAAGAATAATCATCTTCAATATGCAAGTCAAAAGATAGTACAATTTCCTCTTGCTTTGGAGAAGGAAGATTTTCAAAGAATTCTTTAGGATTTCAAAAATTGTATGACTGAATTTGAGAATGCAAAAGTTTGATTTCATTTTCATAATTTTCAGAAATTATATCAAGAAGCCATTTTTTAACTCGAGGAGAACATTTTCTTGATTTAAAAATAAGAAAGAAAGCTCTTAGAAAATCCTCATCAAGCTGAAGTTCTAATATCTCATCCCTCAAAATAGCTAGTGATTGTTTTATGAAATTATCACAATTATCATCATACTGATCATATTTAGGCAAATCTTCAGAATAAGGAATGTCATCAATTATAAACATTGGATCAGCATATTTCTCTTCCAACAATCCCAATATGTCTTGATTAGATTGGTTGCATTCTTTTTTAAAGTCATTATTTTGCTCAATAGGAGTGCTATCAAGCAATGGGCCTTTTTGGGAAAGTAGAATAACTTGAGCATCAATTTTTTCTTTTGTCCCTTCATGGATAAAAACTTTTGTACATTCATCAACATTAGAAGAAGTAGAAACAATTTCTTCATTATGTAAATATTTTGAGGATGGTTGCATGTTTAGAAGCAAATTGATTTCTTCTTCGGTGAGGGGGGGTGGGCATCTCTGAATTCTTAGATTGAAATGACAATTGTTTTTTCCCTTATCTAAAAGTTGATCATGAGGTTGATTATTTTCTTTAACTCCATTCAAAACATTAAATGAAACATCATTTGTTAATACAGAGGGGTTTTGTGGATCTTGATTTATCTCTTGACTTATTTCATCTTTGTTTAACTCCTCTTGATTATTATGACATTTAACTTGAGAATGAAAGTTTTGGACTTCTTCTAATAAATCTTCAGAAAACCAATTTCCAAAATCTTCATCAATATTTTTAAGGTAATGTATAAGATCTTCAGCTTGATTACAATAATTTTCAGCTAATGATAAAGAAGGAAAATCTTCTTTGTAATGCTCATAAAATACCTTATGAAAATCTTTTAGAGAAAACAAACTTGCAGGTTTGAGAGCTTCATACCATTCCCTTGCTTTTCCTTCTAAGGATGCCATAAACATCTTCATGAGGCAATCCTCATGCCAATCACCCTTCAATCTTGATGAGCGTATATGAAATTTAATGAGATGCAACAAAGGATTATCAATATTTTCATCTTGAAATCTGGGCAAATTGCTACCCCAATCTACCTTTGGTAATTTGTGTGGAAATCCAGGTATGTGATTTCTGCTCATGGGAGCATATCTTCGTTTTATTCTTGGATCATCTTGAAAATCAGCCATAATGAAAATCCACTTTATCTGTACAACCAAGTTAGATATTTACATAAAATACAATACATATTGAATCTTAATGAGAAAGAACATAATGTCTTGGATTAAGATCCAAGTTGAAAGCCTGATCTTTCCATATTGTTCTTCCACGTTCATTCTTCTAGTGGAGTCTTGATTGTGAAATGGATTTGGAGTCGCCAGGTGGATGATTTTAACCTTTGTGTGTCTGATCCCTGTCCACCATCATAGATCCAATCTAAACCTGTAAAACAATTCTGAAGAAAAATTTACTTCTTCGGGAAACCAAATTTTGAGTATTTTATGATTATTTTATTTTTTTATGAATTTTCAAAACAACTTCTATGATTTCTTTAAGAGGCTTTAGATATTAGATTTAAAATTTCTTAAAGACTTATTTGACAAGAGGAACTGATCAAGTATTTGAAACCAGATGTTCAATCCATAAACTAGACCAGAGATAGACTGAAGCAACATTTATTTACTTTTGCAATTGCAAAGCAAGAGAAATTTCAAAGGCTACCTGGCTAATCTTCAGGCTCTGTCTATAGTTTATAAAATAAACAATAGTGACAAATAAATTATTTAGGTCCCCAGTATGGTCGCCACTATGTTATCACTCAGATTTTCCTTGAATTTGTTGGAAGAGGAAAGGTGTCCGAGGTAACGACAAACCAACCTTTTAGATACAGAATCTAGCCAATCTGTATCCAGAGAGGGCTCTCTCTATAAAATATAGCTTTGTTTTTAGAAGATATTAGACTAGTTGTAAAGTCCAAGGGTTTTAATTTTTGTTTGAGTTTGATGGAATTCTTTAGCTAAGATTAAGATCAAGTAGTTTCAGTCCATTGGGCTAATGGAGTCAAAGGATTGGCTACATTGGCTTAAGTCTTTTAATAAAAGATGGTTTATCAGGGCAAGATAATCAAACTAGAAACAATTATAGATCTAAAGTGAATGGAATGGAAATCAAACGGATGAAAGGCAACTAAGAATCTTTCAACACATTCAAGAGAAGATAAATAGATTGATTATCAATAAAGAGCAGTTAAGTATTCTTTACTAAATAACCAAAAATATATGAACTAGACAAACAGGAGCAATTAAGAATTCGCTGTTTAAACCAGTTTAGAAGAAAACATTTAAAATAATAACGACTGAAATCAAATTACACCTAAGTACTTTCTGATTTAATATTTTTCGTTAAATATTAAGATAATGAAACACAGATGATATCATAAACAAATGTAGAACTTTAAAACATGGGATAGAGATGACTTATTGATCCTTCATTCGACACATGAATCCAGAGAAAAGTCTTCTGCCTCAATTCCTTGTCCAGTTTTGCCACGAAAAATTTCTCCAAAAGCTCTTTATTCCAAAATATTCAATGTTACATCAGAGTATAAGAATCCACCCCAAAATACTTCCAAGAGTGAAGTATTTATACAAATTCTAAACTAAAATATCTTGAAAAAATATCAAGATTGGTTCACAAATCTCTCCAACTATTTTACATAAATAGAACTTAAGTAAAGGACACTCAAAATAATGCATCTATTTGACACTATTTTTTATGGATAGGTGATGAGAAAGAGGAGAATTCGAATTTGATCCAACTCTTAGTTGATGATGAGGCATCCAAGTCACTAACTTCTCCCTTTCTTTGTGCATTATGATCCAACAATTCTGCAAATTTGGGGTCCAATGATATCTTTTTATTTCTCAATCCGTAATAGATATGTAAAAAGTGAAAGAGGTTATTATGGATTAATATGTTCGTGAGATAAAACTCATTCATTTTCCTAAAATGCTTCTCCAGCTGTGCACAATAGGCTCTGTAAAAATATGTGTAAAACAGAGTTTTACAGAGTGCGAAACATATCTTGTAAAGATGTGCATGTATCTCTCATTCTGAAATCACTGTGCAAAATGTGAGATAGGTTTTTGTAGATGGGTCACTTAGGAACAAAAACCTCCTTCAGTTTTGTATGATGTATTTCGGATTGGCCACAATATTCTTTGCAAAATGATGACTTAATTGGAATTTTCTGCAAAAATTGCTTTCCAACATTGTTTAATATTTCCAAACCCATAATAGCTGTTAGAAAAGTGAGAGAGGTTTTTGTAGATGGTCCTCTTAAGAACATAAATCTCCTTCAGTTTTTCAAAATTCATCTTGGATTTATGACAATAGTTTCTGCACAACAATGACAAAAACATTAAATTTCTGCAAAAATGTTCATTTTTGTTGTGTTTTTCATCTTTTCACTTTTTTGTTCTTTTGACTGGTTCACTTTCACTTTAGATAAAATTCATTGTGGTTGGTGAAAGTGTTTTCTTCTTTGTTTAACCCTTAATATTTTCATGTTTATTTTCACTATTTACTGTTTACTTTCTACTTTTTACCGCTCTATTTTTTATCTGTCTTCACTTTGTCATGAACTTGTATGTTCTGTTTTGTAACTGTCTTCCTTGCTATTTATCTTCATGCTATCTGATTTACTTGACTTGGTCTTCAATCTGATACTCTTTAATCCTGATACTCTTTAACTATTCTTTACTATGTCCTTTTACCTTCAATGTGTAGTTTAGGTTTTTACTGTCTGTTTCAACAGTAAATTGTTTAATATCCTATTTCCTTTGCTTGTCTTTCAACTGTATGTTTTATCTTCCATCTCTGTTTGAATAGATTTGATAACACTCTTGGATTAAACAAGTCTTATGACTAGTATTAAGACTGTTTATCCAAGGATGTGGTCTTCTGATCACCTGTAAAACAAACAAATTGTTAAGAAAGCATTGGTTTGTAGGAGAGGTCGAAAAGGTTTCATTTGATTTTGAGAGGTCTGTGGAGTGAATCTAGAATGATTTTTTGGGAGGTAAACCATAATCAAATTGGTTAACAGAGGCTTTAGGTGGCGCAGCTAGGTTACAAAGGGTTTTACTGCACAATCAGGTGAAAATGAGCAACGCTAGGGTGTTTGTGTTTAAACGGGTAAACGGTTGATATTGGCGGGTAAGCTTTGAATGAACAATGATTTGAACAGGTACTTGATATGGCGGAAGAACACTGGAATACTTGAATTCAATTCTCTTCAGCAAGGTAACAGTCGGCAGGCTTCAACAGTTGATTTTTGAAATTGTTTGCATGGAAGACTGGTGAGTGCACGAGATAATGAAAACGATGCAGGCACATTTGTTTTATTTACAAAGTCAAAAGGTTGGCAGGTTTTTAATGATGACATCAGCAAGTACGGTGGATTCATCACAGAGGACAGGTGGTAAGCGATTTCCATCGCACCGCTTTTGAGGGAAGGCGATATTGAGCGGATGGGTAGTGATTCCATAGAGCAAATGACCCGTGGCATGGCACTGTTTGAAAAGCACCGGCCCATCGCGCGTTATTTTTCGGATCAGGATGGTCAACGAAATTATCAATAGCCATTGATCTTGGAGCGGTTGTTCGAACGGTGTTCGGGGCATGAAGTTGACGGGGAGTTAATAGGAGGGCCCAACGCGTTTTATTATTGATTAATCGCATTGGGAGTGATTTGATTGGCGGAGTTAGGTTATTAATTAATCATGGAGATTAATTAATTCCTCTGTTTAGAACGCGGAAAAGTATTTGGACGAGGGGAAATATACATAGAGATGGGTTATTTTGAAGTTTGGTTTAAATTTAAACTTCGGGTTTATTTTTTGTTTTAAACATATATAACATATGTTTAAATATTTTTCCATATTTTTTATTATATGATAATTAAATTAGATTTAATCCAATTACCATAAGGGGCGGGATTAACATATAATGATATATTTTAACCAAAGGAGTATAAAAGTGGGTTTTTTATTTGAATAAGTGGGATTAAATACTTTGGTTAAAACTATAATACATGGGTTTTTGAGATATTATAAAAATGAGTTATATATAATAGGAAAAGGTCATTTATATAAGGATTTAATACATAAAATCAATGTTAATATGAAGAAATGAACTCAAGCGCTAAGTATAATACATTAAAACAATGTATTTAACTTATTCTTACATGAACAGGGTTTTTATGGAGTATTGCATTGTTTTCCTAAGTAAAATGGGATTTTACTTAGGAAAAGATTATTTAGAAATGAATGAGTAAGATGGTGAATGATTTTAAGTACTTAGGCTTTGCCAATTATTGGGCCGTGGGTCTGGTCCCTCCAAAAGTCAAGGAAATGCCTTGAGCCTCTCTAATTTTCAAATGCCTTAGTGCTTAGGGGAAATTAGTGAAATTTTTAGGGAAAAATGAAAGGGGAAGTTAATAATCTGACTTTGCCTTGCTTGCAATTCTTCCAGTATATTGTCTTCCTTGTCTGCCTTTGCACTTGTGATGAAAGTAAAAGATTTAACACATTTAAAGCCATCATTCATCACATGTAATTCTGCAACAACATCTACCCACCCTACCTACTTTACTCTACCATTTTTTCTTCTTTATTAGTGTGCACTTAGAATGGAAAACCCTTATCACATTTTTCTTTTACACATGAAAATCTATCTAATTCTAACCTTATTACATCCAAGGGTTCAGATTAAACTATTGAGCTCCTTTTATTTACTCTACCTATCTACTTATCTGCCAAGATTAAACAGTTTGGTCAGATTTTATTCTCTATTCTACAACATGAAATTGAAAAATGAATGAGTCAAGTTTAAACACTTTGACTCTTCATAAATTGTGGCAAAAGTTTGACAAGCTGCACAAAATTGCTTATTACAGAAAATGAAATATTAGTGGCATTTAGACTTGCACACTTTCCTAGTATATTTTTTGTTTGGGGTTCATTTCTTTCACTTTTTTGACCATTTTATTCTTTTTACCCTTTGATTTTTCTTTTAGGGTATACCCTCTTTACATTTTTTTTTTTTTTTTAGAATATGGAAACCTTTGCAACAAGAAAATGTATGAACATATTACATAGCCCATCAAGTCAATCATGAAATATGACACCTATTTGTATAGGAGTCTAACACTGGCTCCACTTGGGGATGGCTTTTCCTTGTGAAAAGTCAAGAACAGCAGGTCAGTTAGCCTCAAAGTAGTTATGACTGAACCATGGAATCTTCTTCTGCTTGTTGCGTTATTGTATGTATGACAGTAATACTTATGAAGCTTAGGGCTTTCTCCTCGGGCTTCAACTCCAGTAAGTTACTATCCGCTCAAAACTTAAAAGTTTGTTTCCCAGTTAGGAATTTTCTGCCTTGTTCCAATCTCAAACATGCATTTTATGTGGCTGAAAATCTTGAATTGAATATAGTGCTTTTTCTACAACCTGAAATTTGATCTGAAACTAAAACAATACATAAAAAATTTCAAACCAACTTAATGAAAAACTAGCTGAAAATTGACAACTAAAAAAAATGCTCAAAATTCTGAGCTTATTGACACTCATCTATCTACTCAATCTACTAAAAATCTTATTGAATCAGGTAATACAAAAATGCCAATGAAGCCAATCAAGTAGCTGTAAAAATAAATGGATAAATTGATTTCTTGTGATCAAAATTGGAAGTATGTTATGATCATGTGCCATTATAATAAATGATATGATGTGTAAAGGCCACTTTTGATGTGTTTGATCCTTATATAGAAAACATGTTTGCAGATTTAGGCTCAAAAGATTCTCCATATAATCTGATATAGGATCAATAAAAGCATGATGTATGTTATTTACTTCTAGGCTTTCAATGACTAATTGTTCAATTGAATTATGAATATTAGACCATGAACTTATTTCTTCGGTCTTGTGTTTGAAAGAATAATCATCCTCAATATTCAAGTCAAAAGATAGTACAATTTCCTCTTGCTTAGGAGAAGGAAGTTTTTCAAAGAATTCTTTAGGATTTCAGAAATTGTATGACTAAATTTGAGAATGCAAAAGTTTGATTTCAATTTCAAAATTTTCAGAAATTATATCAAGAAGCCATTTTTTAATTTGAGGAGAACATTTTCTTCATTTAAAAAGAAGAAATAAATCCCTTAGAAAATCCTCATCAAGCTGAAGTTCTAATATCTCATCCCTCAAAATAGCTAGTGATTGTTTTGTGAAATTATCATAATTATCATCATACTGATCATATTTAGGCAAACCTTTAGAATAAGGAATGTCATCAATTATAAACATTGGATCAGCATATTTCTCTTCCAACAATCCCAATACATCTTGATTAGATTGGTTACATTCTATTTGAAAGTCATTATTTTTCTCAATAGGAGTGCTATCAAGTAATGGGCCTTTTTGGGAAGGTAAAATAACATGAGCATCAACTTGTTCTTCTATCTCTTTATTTATAAAAACTTTAGTACATTCATCAACATTAGAAGAAGTAGAAACAATTTCTTCATTATGTAAATATTTTGAGGATGGTTGCATGTTTAGAATCAAATTGATTTCTTCTTCGGTGAGGGGGGATGAGAATCTTTGAGTTCTTAAATTGAAATGACAATTGTTTTTTCCCTTATCTAAAAGTTGATCATGAGGTTGAATATTTTCTTTAACTTCATTCAAAACATTAAATGAAACATCATTTGTTAATACAGAGGGGTTTTGTGGATCTTGATTTATCTCCTGACTTATTTCATCTTTGTTTAACTCCTCTTGATTATTATGATATTTAACTTGAGAATGAAAGTTTTGGACTTCTTCTAATAAATCTTCAGGAAACCAATTTCCAAAATCTTCATCAATATTTTTAAGGTAATGTATAATATCTTCAGCTTGATCACAACAATTTTCGGCTAATGATAAAGATGGAAAATCTTCTTTGTAATGCTCATAAAATACCTTATGAAAATCTTTTAGAGAAAATATACTAGCAGGTTTGAGAGCTTCATACCATTCCCTTGCTTTTCCTTCTAAGGATGCCATAAATATCTTCATGAGGCAATCCTCATGCCAATCACCCTTCAATCTTGATGAGTGTATATGAAATTTAATGAGATGCAACAAAGGATTATCAGTATTTTCATCTTGAAATCTAGGCAAATTGCTACCCCAATCTACCTTTGGTAATTTGTGTGGAAATCCAGGTATGTGATTTCTGCTCATGGGAGCATATCTTCGTTTTATTCTTGGATCATCTTGAAAATCAGGCATAATGAAAAGCCAATTTATCTGTACAATCAAGTTAGATATTTATATAAAATACAATACATATTGAATCTTAATGAGAAAGAACATAATGTCTTGGATTAAGATCCAAGTTGAAAGCCTGATCTTTCCATATTGTTCTTCCAGGTTCATTCCTCCAGTGGAGTCTTGATTGTGAAATGGATTTGGAGTCGCCAGGTGGATGATTTTAACCTTTGTGTGTCTGATCCCTATCCACCATCATAGATCAGATCTAAACCTGTAAAACAATTCTCAAGAAAAATTTAGTTCTTCAGGAAACCAAATTTTGAGTATTTTATGATTATTTTATTTTTTTATGAATTTTCAAAACAACTTCTATGATTTCTTTAAGAGGCTTTAGATATTAGATTTAAACTTTCTTAAAGACTTATTTGACAAGAGGAACTGATCAAGTATTTGAAACCAGATGTTCAATCCATAAACTAGACCGAAGATAGACTGAAGCAACATTTATTTACTTTTGCAATTGCAAAGCAAGAGCAATTTCAAAGGCTACCTGGCTAATCTTCAGGCTTCGTCTGTAGTTTATAAATAAACAATAGTGACAAATAAATTATTAGGTCCCGAGTATGGTCGCCACTATGTTATCACTCAGATTTTCCTTGAAGTTGTTGGAAGAGGAAAGGTGTCTGAGGTAACCACAAACCAACCTTTTAGATACAGAATCTAGCCAATCTGTATCCAGAGAGGGCTCTCTCTATAAAATATAGCTTTGTTTTTAGAAGATATTAGGCTAGTTGTAAAGTCCAAGGGTTTTAATTTTTGTTTGAGTTTGATGGAATTATTTAGCTAAGATTAAGATCAAGTAGTTTCAGTCCATTGGGCTAATGGAGTCAAAGGATTGGCTGCACTGGCTTAAGTCTTTTGACAAAATATGGTTTATCAGGGCAAGATAATCAAACTAGAAACAATTATAGATCTAAAGTGAATGGAATGGAAATCAAACGGATGAAAGGCAACTAAGAATCTTTCAACACATTCAGGAGAAGAGAAATAGATTGATTATCAATAAAGATCAGTTAAGTATTCTTTACTAAATAACCAAAAATATATGAACTAGACAAACAGGAGCAATTAAGAATTCGCTGTTTAAATCAGTTTAGAGGAAAACATTTAAAATAATAACGAATGAAATCAGATTACACATAAGTACTTTCTGATTTAATCTTTTTCATTAAATATTAAGATAATGAAACACAGATGATATCATAAACAAATGTAAAAATTTAAAACATGGGATAGAGATGACTTATTGATCCTTCATTCGACACATGAATCCTGAGAAAAGTCTTCTGCCTCCATTCCTTGTCCAGTTTTGCCACGAAAAATTTCTCCAAAAGCTCTTTATTCCAAAATATTCAATGTTACATCAGAGTATAGGAATCCACCCCAAAATACTTCCAAGAGTGAAGTATTTATACAAATTCTAAACTAAAATATCTTGAAAAAATATCAATATTGGTTCACAAATATCTCCAACTATTTTACATAAATAGAACTTAAGTAAAGGAAAATCAAAATAATGCATCTATTTGGAACTATTTTTTATGGATAGGTGATGAAAAAGAGGAGAATTCGAATTTGATCCAACTCTTAGTTGATGATGAGGCATCCAAGTCACTAACTGCTTCCTTTCTTTGTGCATTCTGCTCCAACAATTCTGCAAATTTGGGGTCCAATGATATATTTTTATTTCTCAATGCATAATAGATATGTAAACAATGAAAGAGGTTATTGTGGATTAATATGTTGGTGAGATAAACCTCTTTCAGTTTCCTAAAATTCTTCTCCAGCTGTGCACAATAGGCTCTGTAAAAATATGTTAAAAACAGAGTTTACAGAGTCCGAAACATAACTTGTAAATATGTGCATTTATCTCTCATTCTTAAATCATTGTGCCAAAAGTGAGATAGGTTTTTGTATACGGGTCTCTTAGGAACAAAAAAATCCTTCAATTTTGTATGATGTATTTCGGATTGGCCACAATATTCTTTGCAAAATGATGACTTAATTGGAATTTTCTGCAAAAAGTGCTTTCCAACATTGTTTAATATTTCCAAAACCATAATAGCTGTTAGAAAAGTGAGAGAGGTTTCTGTAGATGGTCCTCTTAAAAACATAAACCTCCTTCATTTTTGCAAAATTCATCTTGGATTTATCACAATGGTTTCTGCAAAACAATGACTAAAACATTAAATTTCTGTAAAAATGTTCATTTTTGTTGTGTTTTTCATCTTTTCACTTTTTTGTTCTTTTGACTGTTTCAATTTCGCTTTAGATAGAATTAATTGTGGCTGGTGAAAGTGTTTTCATCTTTGTTTAACCCTTAATATCTTCATGTTTATTTTCACTTTTTACTGTTTACTTTCTACTTTTTACCGCTCTATTTTTTATCTGTCTTCACTTTGTCATGAACTTGTATGTTTTGTTTTGTAACTGTCTTCCCTACTATTTATCTTCATGCTAGCTGAATTACTTGACTTGGTCTTCAATCTGATACTCTTTAATCCTGGTACTCTTTAACTATTCTTTACTGTGTCCTTTTACCTTCAATGTGTAGTTTAGGTTTTTACTGTCTGTTTCAACAGTAAATTGTTTAATATCCTATTTCATTTGCTTGTCTTTCAACTGTATGTTTTATCTTCCATCTTTGTTTGAATAGATTTTATAACACTCTTGGAGTAAAAAAGTCTTATGACTAGTATTAATATTGTTTATCCAACGATGTGGTCTTCTGATCACCTGTAAAACAAAACAAATTGTTAAGAAAACATTAGTTTGTAGGGGAGGTCGAAAAGGTTTCATTTGATTTTGAGAGGTCTGTGGAGTGAATCTAGAATGATTTTTTGGTAGGTATACCATGCTAAAATTGGTTAACACAGGCTTCAGGTGGCGCATCTAGGTTACAAAGGGTTTTACTGCACAATCATTTGAAAATGTACAACGCTAGGGTGTTTGTGCTTAAACGGGTAAACGATTGATATTGGCAAGTAAGCTTTGAATGAACAGTGATTTGAATAGGTACTGGTTATGGCGGAAGAACTCTGGAATACTTGACTTCAATTCTCTTTAGCAAGGTAATGGTCGGCAGGCTTCGACAGTTGATTTTTGAAATTGGTTGCGTGGAAGACTGGTGAGTGCACGAGATAATGAAAACAACGCGGGCACATTTGTTTTATTTACAAAGTCAAAAGGTTGGCAGGTTTTTAATGATGACATCAGCAAGTATGGTGGATTCATCAAAGAGGACAAGTGGTAAGCGGTTTCCATCGCACTGCTTTTGAGGGAAGGCAGTATTGAGCGGATGGGCAGTGATTCCATAGAGCAAATGACACGTGGCATGGCACTGTTTGAAAACCACCGGCCCATCGCGCGTTATTTTTCGGATCAGGATGGTCAGCAAAATTATCAATAGCTGTTGATCTTGGAGCAGCTGATCGAATGGTGTTCGGGGCATGAAGTTGATGGCGAGTTAATAGGAGGGCTCAACGCGTTTTATTATTGATTAATCGCATTGGGAGTGATTTGATTGGCGGAGTTAGGTTATTAATTAATCGCGGGGATTAATTAATTCCTCTGTTTAGAACGCGAAAAAGTATTTGGACGAGGGGAAATATACATAGAGATGGGTTATTTTGAAGTTTGGTTTAAATTTAAACTTTGGGTTTATTTTTTGTTTTAAACATATATAACGTATGTTTAAAGATTTTTCCATATTTTTTATTATATGATTATTAAATTAGATTTAATTCAATTACCATAAGGGGCGGGATTAACATATAATGATATATTTTAACCAAAGGAGTATAAAAGTGGGTTTTTTATTTGAATAAGTGTGGATTAAATACTTTGGTTAAAACTATAATACATGGGTTTTTGGGATATTATAAAAAGGAGTTATATATAATAGGAAGAGGTCATTTCTATAAGGAGTTAATACATAAAATCAATGTTAATATGGAAAAATGAACTCAAGCGCTAAGTATAATACATTAAAACAATGTATTTAACTTATGCTTACATGAACAGGGTTTTTATGGAGTATTGCATGATTTTCCTAAGTAAAATGGGATTTTACTTAGGAAAAGATTATTTAGAAATGAATGAGTAAGATGGTGAATGATTTTAAGTACTTAGGCTTTTCCAATTATTGGGCCGAGGGTCCGGTCCCTCCAAAATTCGAGGAAATGCCTTGAGCCCCTCTAATTTTCAAATTCCTTAGTGCTTAGGGGAAATTAGTGAAATTTTTAGGGAAAAATGAAAGGAGAAGTTAATAATCTGACTTTGCCTTGGTTGCAATTCTTCCAGTATATTGTCTTCCTTGTCTGCCTTTTCACTTGTGATGAAAGTAAAAGATTTAACACATCTAAAGCCATCATTCATCACATGTAATTCTGCAACAACATCTACCTACCCTACCTACTTTACTCTACCATTTTTTCTTCTTTATTAGGGTGCACTTAGACTGGCAAACCCTTATCACATTTTTCTTTTACATATGAAAATATATCTAATTCTAACCTTATTACATCCAAGGGCTCAGATTAAACTGTTGAGCTCCTTTTATTTACTCTACCTATGTACTTATCTGCCAAGATTAAACAGTTTGGTCAGATTTTATTTTCTATTCTACAACATGAAATTGAAAAATGAATGAGTCAAGTTTAAACACTTTGACTCTTCATAAATTGTGGCAAAAGTTTGACAAGATGCACACAATTTCTTATTACAGAAAATGAAATAGTAGTGGCATTTAGACTTGCACACTTTCTTGGTCTATTTTTTGTTTGGGGTTCATTTCTTTCACTTTTTTGACCATTTTATTCTTTTTACCCTTTGATTTTTCTTTTAGGGTATACCCTCTTTACATTTTTTAAATTTTATTTTTATTTTTTGAGAATATGGAAACCTTTGCAACAAGAAAAGGTATGAACATATTACATAGCCCATCAAGTCAATCACAAAATATGACACCTATTGGTATAGGAGTCTAACACCAACTAGGAAACTCCTGAAAACTGTCTTCCACCTCTAGCTCCGGAAAAGTAGTTGGGCTGAAATTCTGCACATGGCAAACAATGTAGCCTACCCCACACTGTCCATCTCTCCACTTATGATAAGTTTAGAGTGTCTGCTGATCCTGGGCTTCAATAAAGTTTCCCTTAAGTGGCAAGATGAGGACTATATCTCCAAAGACCTCTCCTCCAACGTTGCAAATCATGCTGGCCCAAATATCCCCATATATGATGAGTTGGAAATCATCATCATATAGCATCATCTCCAACATATGGCTCACCTCATAAGGAAACAAATGTGTTGTCAAGGTGACCATAGCATATCCCATGATCCCCTTAGAACATGTAGTGCAAAAAGTCTGGGAGGATTCTCCCTCAAAGGACACATTCACTCCATGTGCATTTCTCCCAAGTATGCTCCTCATAAAGACAAAAACAATAGAACCATAGGGAGAAAAGATGAGAATCATGCTTGCTACCATATGCAAACAATGTGAAGGACAATGGTCCCTCAAGTGCAACCAACACAGCTTGACCCTCAACTGCAATAGAGACTGATAAAATGAGTGGCTTCTCAACCACTTTCCTACTTCTCCAATCTCCTCATAATTATGGAGGAAGTGAATAATGTAAGGTGTACAATGAGCATGTCCTCCATAATATATCTCTTCCCCAAGTCCTCTTAGGGAATGGCCATCAATCATGCTTATGGCCTCATCTAAACCATGTGGTCTAGAAAAAATAATGCTCCTCCTTGGAGCACCATCCTACACATGTATGGTTAAGGGATGCATACATACATCATACAAATAATCATGTAAACAATAATGAATACCCTTACCATACCTCCTGCTCATACAAGTGAAGTGGCTCATAAGTGAGTCTCGTCTCACCTCCAAAGGGAAAAGAGGTGGTTGTGCTAACTCTCTCAAAGATTCATGTCTCTCCATCTCTATCTAGTCCATGCATCTACTCATATGCTAATATATCTCCTCCTCAAAGTCCATCCAAAAATACCCCTCCATGATGGTGTGGTATGCTCTCATAGAAAAAGTGGGGCTGAAAAGGAAATCCTCATAAGCTGCTTGTAGAAACTTCTCCTTGAGCTTGGAAGCTCTAGGAAATAAGATCCTACCATGATAGAAGATGACCCCATCTTGGCTTGAATATCCCTCCTCATGCAACTGGTCATACAAGATCATGCAAGTGAAAATATCCTTGGAATACTCCACCAACAGCTGGGAGTTCCAATATGGATCTAACCTCCATAGTGACAAAGCGGATGATATTTCATGAAGAGCATCTATCATATGATTATCCTCCCCTCTGACATCTCCCATGCCAAATATGAAAGTTGGAAGGCTGCTACCCTTCCCCTGTTGCTTCTACCACAATGTAGAACCTGAAATGGAAATGGTTCCAGATGATGTTGATGAAATGCTCCCTCTCTCCTTGAGTCTACCCCAAACTCCCAACGTTTTATCAAGCTCTACCAAGGTCTCCACCCTCTTGAAATCCATGAGTGGTGCCCCAAAATGTGAAGCATCCATCCTCCTCTACTGATCCAGTGGTCTCCCTGGCAAGGTGTCTCCATGCAATGAGACATCCCTAACAAGAGATGACTGAATAGATGAATGAAAAAATATTTCCATGCTTCCACTGCGCAATCCAATCACATTCTTAGGTGCATCAACCTCAATAAATGAATAGGGATGTGTACTCCTCATCTCATGATGTTGGGTTTTCTCCCTACCTTCTCCTTGTGTCTCCATGGTTCCACACCTCCTAAACAATGGCACAGGTAAAACATGAGTTGTGCCTTGATCTCCACAAATGAGATCTTGGGGAAATTCTTGCAAAGATGCAAGCATCCCTCTATTTGGAGCAAGAGCTCCTCCTTCCTCTACATGAGGTGCTGGATCAACTCCAGATCTGACAGCGTTGTTGCCCTCAATCTCTGCAACATGAGTGGGCAACTCTCCAATGATTGGATCCCTTTTTGAAAAAGAGATCTCCATGCTCCTTTGCTCAAAGGTGTGAGTAGAAAGTTTCTCCTCCGGCAAAGTATGGTGCAAGTTTTCATGCAAGGGTTTTGCTTGAGTTTTCTTTTTTACTCCCACCATGTGTGTCTCATGAATCTTTTTATCAAATATTTTCACTAATTCCTTAGTGAAATTTGCATAAGATGCAATGTTTATATTTCACAAAGAAAAAGATTCAAAGATCCACCAGGCATAAGCCTTACCTCTCAAATGCAGTGTTGCAATTATTATGGCTTCATCCTCTAGCATTTGGTTCTGTTGCAAGAAGGTATCTAACTCCTCCACCCAAGGTTTGGCTGAAGATTTAGGTGAACCCTCAAAGATAGATAGAAGAAATCTATCCTGCTGCTCTCTTCCTTTCACCTTCATCTTGCAAAACTCTGAAAAACTGAGATGATATCTGAATTTCTGAGTTTGAAACTCATACTCTTTCAAGAAATAACTAAGGGTTTCCCTCCTAGAAACCTCTTCTTCTCTTTCCATCTTTCTTCTGGAAATCCTGGGCATGTGACTGCGTTGTGTATTAGGGTGTGTAGCTTCTTGCTCACACTCCTCAGATGTCAATCTAGAGTTTGCTTTAGATCCAAACTCTTTTGGAGATTCTCCATAAATCTCCCTCTTGATCTTCTTGAAGTCTTAATGAATAATATGTACAAATTTAGGAAGAATATTTGTAAGCTTATCCCCTTTCTTTTCTTCAAAAGATGGAGCCTTTTTACTGCTTATCTCTTTGTCTCCTTGATGAGAATAGGAAGTACAAGATTCTTCCTCTTATTTCTGCTTATCCTCCTTGGGGAGGTTCTTCATGGATCTGAAATATGTTGAGATAAAACCAATCCTCTTCAATATTCTGATCTTCTTGGGCTTAGACTCACAGGCTGAGCCAAGAAAGCAGCTTTGATACCACTGTAATATCCCAAATCTGGAACAGCTAGCAAGGCATGACTGGAAAATGCATTTTCCAGAAATGGCTACTACAGGATTTGAAACCAAGACTTGGATCCCTTAGATCAATGCATCTAAGACTGAAATCCAAGAGGAGGCTCAAAATAAATCTCTCTAGGTGGGTTAGACAGATCTCCCACACCTAGTTGTCTTCAGAAAATTCCTTGTGAAGGGACTGCAACCAATGCATGAACATATAATAGATCAACAACGTTATTTTATTAGTTGTGAGACAAGAAGATATAGATAGCCAACCAATAATTTTATAGCAGTATAAAGAGTACAAATTCTTGAGGAAACATCCCCTCAAGAAAGGAAATGTAAGCCTCAACAAGACATGTACATGAAATAGAAGAACACTGCTATATCTGCATTAACCCAAGCTATGAATGCACAGTTTATAATAGACACTGCAACAAAATACATGAAAATAGAATGATATGAAAATATTAGCTCAAGAAATGAGGGGGAGCAAGCTCTCAACCCCTGAAAATAACAATACAACAATAATACACAATCCTTAGAAGGATTGGCTGTAATACATGTACAAATGGAAATTCTGTAGAAATGTTGGAGTTGCTGGGTAGCAGCTGCAACTCAGAAAATAACTAGAGATGGTTGAAGATGATTATGCAATCTAAAATAAAACTCCTCCAACATATCTCTCAAGTGATAGGCTGATCCTATCCCTGCAGATCTCTTCCTCCAAGATGATGGTGCAACTCCTCACTACAAGTATGCACTGAAATAACACAGTATGGAGAATGGACTGCATTGTCTATGTTGGGAGATGCTTGGAATTGATGCCAAGATGTGAAAATCAGCTCTAAAACCTTCCTTACTAACCTTCCCAAGGAATAGAAACTCCCTCCTCTCAAAGAGGAGACAAGGAATGGTGTTGTGGAACCCCTCCACTACAACACCTAGCAACACTATGTTATACTTCAGCAGAAATAATGCAGTGACTGAAGAAGTGGCTTTGTCCTTGAGCCAAGATGTGGATAAAATGAAGTGCAATCCTTCAAGAGGCCTCTCAAGAAGGAGAGGAAATCCTAAACATGAATCCCTCATGCTAAACAACACTACAACTCAGCTGAAGAGCCGGAGAATGCAAATAGTCTTCAGACCAAAATCAATATGCTCCAAGATATCTCATTATGGCTACCTCATCCTCCTTATATGCAAGTGAATGCCTCTTTTCCCTAGACCCAACACATTAGGGTTTCTTCCACAAAGAATATTCCTCCCTCTCAAACTGCGTTGTCCTCTCATGCAAGCTACACCTCTTCGGCAATGTTGTTGACTTGGTCAAACTTGACCTTATCCTCATGCAATTGCCCCTTTTCACACTAGAAGGTGCAAAATTAAGCTACTCCATTGATCCTTTTCACACTATGAAGGATATTATTCCTACTCATGGGAATTTTACCCATTTTATTCACCTCCTAGATGACATAAGAAAAAATTAATATTCCAATTTGCTGCTTGAAAATTTTGGAATATTACAGAGAAAGAGAGCCCCTAACTTTAGAAGACATGCAAAAAGGAGATATAAGTGTAGAGGCCAACTTAATTTAAAAAAGAGCTAGGCTAAGATTATAAAAAAGGGTAACATACAAAGATGACACCATGCCCTCCACCTCCTCATCTGATTCCAAGATGGACAACCTTATTAGGACCATGGAAAGAATGATGGAGAGAATAAGCATAAATGAAAGAACACCCCCTAGGGACAACCAAAAAAATCCCCAAAACAGAAACCAAAATCAAAATTTTAGAAGAGACCCGCCCCAAAACAGACCAAGGGAAAATGATCAACAAATCAGGCCACCCTTCCAAGATAACTATGTTGATGAAGGGGAAAGAGATATTGAACAACCAGATGAGAATCATCTAAACTTAATAGGCTTTGATAGTGAGGGTGAGGTTTTTCTCACAGAAGAAGAACAAGGTTTTTTCTCCTCAAACTAAGATGAAAGAAGCTATGAAGATTCCAAAGACCACTGTTACACCATTTTTTGGTCATCTAACCTTTCATCATTAGATGGACCCAAGTACACCATGTAAGACCAGTTTTACCCCAAGTAAAACTGCTTTCACCATGTTAATTAGGAAACCCCAAAAGGAATAATTAATTAAACCATAATTTAATTATTATTCCCAGTCATGTTTAACCCAAAAACAAAGAAATTAATGAGATAAAACCATAGTTATCTTATTATTTTCTAGGAATAATTATTTAAATAATATTCCTTGTTAAATATGACCAAATCAACCACCATTAATTAAATAAATCATTATTTATTTGATTATATCTCAACCACTTCCTTAAAAGAATAAATAAATCATTTATTTATTTATTCTTCACTAATCAAGGGATTTTGACCCAAGTCAAAGTCCCTTTCCCTCCAACAAATAATAATAAAATATTCCATAGAGGTGGATCTAGATTTGGTTTACATTATTTTAATCATGCACCAAGATCTAGAATGACCCAATATTTTGTTATAAATAGGAGGGTTTTCCCCTTCATTCTTCACCTTTTGTTGCATACTAGATCACTCTGGATCTATACACTCGGTCTCATTTTCTGCCATTGTTGCTCCCATAGAGCTCTACCTTCTACATTGGGTTTTCTACATCTACAAGAGAGAGAAAGCTTAGATCTGAAGTGCTGAGGACTACAAAGAACCCATCCCATTGAGGAGATCCGGATACACCTTCTTGTTTCCTCCCAGGTGCCCTGTAATATAAAAATTCATTCAAAATTGTGTTCTTGTCTTGTCTGTTGGATGCATGGAGCAAACTCTTTACTTTACTGCTTAATGTCTTTCCATTTATAGATCTGTTTGTTGCAGCACTTTAACTACTAATTGCAGATCTGAAGATGTTTTGCAGCTATTATTGTTGTTAGGGCTATTAGTTATGCGTAGCTAAAGTGGTTCTTTTTCGTACGCTTCGACGAAGAATTCATACTAACAACTGCAAATTGGGATTAGAAAATTTGCTACTTGCAGGTCTGTGGACAATATGATCTTAGGAGTAAGAAAAACCAAGACAACTCCAGGAAAAACAACTTTGAAACTGTTGTTAAGAAAACTCCCGAAAACATTCTTAAAAGAACAACAGACAATAACAACACCATGGCTAAGAAAATTGATCCCAACAAGGATAAAACTAGCCAACCAGGAGTTGACACAAGCTGTCCTAGCACCTCTTCTAGTGGCCCTGAGAAATCTCTAATGACCAAAGCCCCGAAGCAAAATCAACAAATTAAAAATGTGGAGAAATTTATGGTTGACAAAACTGATGTAAATATGTGTAAAACTCAAGTACCTTTCAGTTTTGAAGGAGAAATCACTAAAAATCGCTAAAATCAAAATAACCATTCCTCTCACTAAACTGGTAGCTCAGGATATGCACCGCTCCCAAGTTTTGAAAGTTTTGAACATAGGAAATGAAACCAATACTCTGAATTTGACAAATGATAAACCAGAGCTGTTGTTCAGACCCGAAGTAGATGGAAAATACCAAGAAAGAGCCATTCCCCCATTCTATGTTAGCCTAAACATACACGACAAAATCCTACATAATGACATGCTAGACTCTGGTGACTCTCACAACCTCATGCCGAAGGTAGTGATGGAAAGATTGGGCCTAGAAATAACCAGGCCCTACAAAGATCTGTATTCCTTTGATTCAAGCATAGTTAAATGCTTGGGCCTGATCAAGGACTTATGTGTCAATCTGACACAAATCCCTGCTAAGAGCCTGGTCATGGACATAGTCTTGGCTGACATTCCCCCCAAATATGGCATGCTTTTATCCCGATCTTAGGGAGCTAAACTTTTGGGAAACCTCCAACTTGACATGTCTTATGCTACCATCCCGATTTTTAACCAAACTAGGAGACTCTACCGAGAATCTCATATGAAGTATATGGTAAGTAGCCTAGATAGACCCAACAACACCCCTATCTATTCAATTCATTCATACTTGGACTCATTCATCTTGTATAATGAAAATGACCTTGATGAGAAATTAAATGAAAACTGTGAAGATCTAGGCACATTACAACAATTAGATCACTTCCTCTATGATGAGTTCGACAGTAAAAACTATCACGATCCTGAAACACCACAAGATAATAATACTGAAATTGATTTCCTGCAAATTGAAAATGAAATGTCATAAACAAGAATTAGTTTAGAAAAGGGAACATGTTGCTCAAAAGAAAGAAAAATCACAAGAACATAAATTCTTCCTTTTTCTAATCCAGAAAAAATGAAACACCCTCACAAAACACAAATATTTGGGAATATGGAACAAGACAGTATGATGTTTCTACCATACCTATATACTTCATCATCCAAGAAATTTCCCCTTTCAGAAAAATTATCAATTTTCACAAATATTTCTACAAATCCCAAAGAAATTTTTGTTGAAGCTGATATAGAGGAAGATAGCATGGGTAAACTTAAGAAGCCTGAAATAATTAAGTTGTCTAAAATTTTATCACTACGCACAAAACAAAGGAATACAATATTGTGCAAAAAAATTCAGAATGCTTATGTGTATAAGCAGGCTAGTCTAAAACCTTGTAACACAACCATTGTTCTGAAAAGCCTTCCTTTCAAAAAGAATCAGAAAAATTTTGAGTAGTTGAGTTCACTTAGAAAGAAGGCAAAGGGACATAGGCTTTGTATAGATTTTAGGTACCAGGAGCAACCCTTCCAAAAGAACAAATACCTTTTTACCAAAAAAGATCATACTTTACAAAGGGTAGGGTTTTCTTGCCAAATCTCATTGCATGATAGTTTTTCATGTTACCATCAGATGATACCACTTCAGATTAATCAACTCAAATATTTTTTCAAATTTCCTTGGGACAATTGCATGCTTAAACAAATACCTCTTGGGCTAGAAAGTGTTGGAGATACTCTCCAAAAAACTGTGCCTTTATTTTTAAATTTCTCTACTATGGTGTACATGGATGACTTCATCATTTTCTTTAAAGATGATAAAGAGTACCTTGCCTACTTGAAGAGGATCTTTGACTCAAACAGATTTGAAGAGAAAAGGTCAAAGAAGAAGCACCAAGGGGATCATCAATTTTCTGAAAACTCTTGGAATAATCCTTATATCATGTTGTCAAATAGAGGTAACTATGTTTTCTATTTTCAAGAGTTGAATGAACAAAATATGTTAGGAGATCCTTTTGAAGACAGGATGCTCAAACACTAAATTTTTCAAGATCCTTAGCTTTAAAATTTTCACTCATTGTACATACCATTGTGTGAAGAAAAAGTCAAAAAGAGAGAAAAATATAAAACATAGAAAAAATGGAAAAGAGAGCAAATTCAAAACAAGGTATAGCCCCATACCCAAAAAATAGTGATACTAAAAGTGTGCAAGCCTAAATGCCACTATTAGTGCAAAAATAATGTCTTTTTCAGCTATCTAGCCTAATCATGTTTTATAGCATCATTTTTCACCCTCATGTGATTCATGATTGTATCTATGGCCTTGGGCACCCATTCCCATAGACTTGAACAAAATTCATAAAAAATAGTGTTAAAAATCCCATACGCGGGTATGCCAAGTGGTATATTGAGTTAACTGGGGGCAGTTTTGCTACATTTGGAGATCTGGCTGTTACATTTCTAAATCATTTCTAGTTTCCTTTCCGTTATGATGCTGGGACTGAACTCCTAGCTAATTTTAAACAGGATGATGCAACCCACATTTCTGACCATATTCAAGAATGGCAGAGAAGGAAGAGGCTTATTAAAGCTCATATTCCAGGAGAATTCCTTTTGGAATGGTTTTTGAAATCTCTGCAGTCAGATATTTCAAAGGATTTATCCCTCTCCGAGGTATTTTCCGAGGAACAGGCCATTTTTAGGCCTGTGCACCTGAACTACATATTCCCTAATCCGGGAGTCCTTCACAACATTTGCCCAATGCTCCTCGGGCCCAAATTAGATTGATCCAAGACTAAGCCTGGGGTCCTCATGGTGATGGAATTATTGGGTCGTATCAATGGTGGTGCAACAACTCCCACGACCAATTGCAACAAATGGTTCATACAATCTTCCTTCCGGGTCAAACAGCTCGCCGAGTCATCGCCTCTAATATTTGTGTGTAAATGCTGGCCCAAAATTCTCGATCCCAAAGGAAATCAACAATCCAAAGGGAAGAAGAAGGGATGGAATAATAAGAAAAAGGGCAAGAATGGGAAGGGTAATGCGAATAAAACCAACGAGCATGTTGGTGAGGGTCCAAAGGATAAGAAGAAAGTGAAGTTTCCATGCAAGTTGTGTGCTAGAGACCATCTTACACACCTTTGCCCTAAAATTCAGGATGCACAGCGCTTGTTAGCTTAGCAGGGTTCTTTTAGTTCCTAGCTTGTGTTGACAAACCCTTTTCCCCAAGGGCAACAACTAGTTGTTGGCGCGAATCAAAGTACTGAGGCTTCCTCTGGGGGCACCCAAGAAGGGGAAATTTCGTCAAACATATACATGATGAGTGCTCACGTGGATATCGCTATGAGATCCCGTGACTATGGTGAAGAAGAGTCTTCGAAAGCTAAGGGTGCTCCCGATGCTACTGAGCCGCTTCATATTACGAGGCCTATTAGGGCCGTTTCGTAACTACTCTATTGTGGAAGATCTGGCGTAGAGTCCTTGTGCCATGTCGGCTCTTGAGGTGCTCTAGTCTTGTCCTTCTCAGCGTAGCACTCTGCTCACTGCCATTGGAGCTGTTGATCCAAAGAAATCTCTTATGATTACATTTGATATGTCTAATTTTAAAAAGAGACTCCCCCATTATATGGATTTTCATATCAAATCATCGTATCGAAAATGAAATATTTTTCGAACGGTCGTTGATGAGGGTGCTTCCAGGTGTGTGATGTCTCTCACATGCTGGAAGGGAATTGGATCTCCCGCAGATGTTCCATCTGCTACTCTTCTGACTGCGTTTGACGGTCATTCTCACAGACTGCATGGTATTGTCCAAGCTTTGCCTATCTGTGTTGGGGAAAAACTATAAATATAGAGGTTGAGATAGCTGATGCAAGTTTGGACTACAACCTTATGTTCGCGTGAAACTGGATTTATGAGATGGATGCTATTGCATCCTCATTGTTTCGGATTATTTGTTTCCCTCATGAAGGGAGGATTGTTACAGTGGACCAACTTGACTGTCCTCCTGTAGACTCGAATGCATCTACTGACTCAACTATTCCAAAGTTGGATAATACCAAGTCACCTGTTGAGAATTTAGGGGTTGGAATTTATTCTTCCTTGATGGATACTTTCGATATTCCACCTCCTACGGTTCATATTAATGCAATTTCATCCTCCAGGGCTCCTCTTCGAAGAGAGTTCTTTAGAACTCATTATTTTTCGGACCCTTGGACCTTGCCTTCCCTACCGCCACATTAGCGAAGGTCAAGTGGGTGGAACAACATTTCATGTCTCCACCGAGATTTCTTATCACCATTGTTGATTCTACAAAGTCCATCCCACCCTCTTTCACCGAAGAGTTGGATGGAGATGTGGCTCCGCCTGGACACTTAGTTCTTCTTTCTCGCCTGTGGATTTCCTTGATACCACTCTTCCATCTGAGGAGGCCATCCTGGAAGCTATGACTGGTATAGATAGACCGTGGGATGATTTGCATCATCGGTCTTACTTTTTACTTGATTTGAGCGAAGTTGAAACAAGTTTTCCAAGTCCTCCATCTCCTGGTCCTGTTCGCCCAGTCCTGAACCCTTTAGCACCTACACAGGTTTATGCTGAAGGGAACATGGCCGTGATTTCTCCTACTATCCCAGTGAACATTTCCAGGGATCCCAATATCATTGAGAATGTCTTCATCTGAGCTGAATGTTCTCGTGAAGAGATTCAGATTTACACCGAGCTCTTTAAAGAGTATAGGGATGTATTCGCTTTGTCTTATGATGAAATGCCTGGTATATATCCATCTATTATCCAGCATGAGATCAAGACTTATGAAAACGCTAAGCCTGTGAGGCAAAAACTTTGTCCGGTCAATCCTAGGAAGGCAACAGCTATCAAAGCTGAGGTTGAGAAGCTGCTTAAGGTGGGATTCATTTTCCCTGTTCCTTTGACTGAATGGGTTTCAAACCCTATTCCAGTAGATAAAAAGAAAGGAACGATTCGAGTTTGCATTGATTTCAGAGACCTAAATAAAGCATGTCCTAAAGATAATTACCCCACACCATTTATCGATCAGATCATTGACGAGTGTGCCATGAATTAAATTTTCTCCCTTCATGGATGGTTTCTCCTTGGGACATAACCGTATCATTATCTCATTCCGAAGACTGCATAAGACTGCCTTTATTTGTCCCTGGGGTACGTTTTCTTACAAGAAGATGCCTTTTGGTCTTAAAAATGCTTGGGCTACGTTTCAGCGGGCCATGTCATACGCCTTTTATGACATCAAACAGATTATCGAGGCATATTTGGATGATTTAGCTGCTTATTCTCGAAAGAGAATGGATCATCCTGCTCACCTCCGTCAAATATTTGAACGATGTCGTTTCTACAAGATTAGGTTGAATCCGAAGAAGTGTGTTTTCGCGGTTACATCCAGTCGGTTATTGGGATTTATTGTGTCTAGGGAAGGGATTAGGGTAGATCCCTTCAAGGTTGAGGCAATACTTCGGTTGCCTCCCCCGTCCTTTATTCATAAACTTCAAAGTCTACAAGGAAAGGCTAATTTTCTTTGGACATTTATCGTAAATTATGCTGAAATTACCAAGGGATTTATGAGATTGTTGAAGAAGGGAGTTCCATTTTTTTGGGATGACTTCACTCAACGCTCATTCAATGCTTTGAAAAAAGCATTGACCTCTGCTCCTTTATTGAGTCCACCTGATTATAGCAGGGATTTCCTTTTGTATCTTGCAGTAGCAGAATCTACCATTGGTATGGTTCTTCGTTCAGAGGGGATGATGCTTCCTGCAGTATATGTTATATACTATCTTAGAAGTAGGATTGTAGGACTTAAACTCCAGATATCCGGAGAAAAGTTAGCTTAAGCAACTATTCATGTTGTGCAATGACCTCGCATTACATTCTACTAAAACTTATGTTTTAAGCAAACGCCAATCCATTTCGGGGCTTGTTCTCGTAGGGTGAGTGATTGGGGAAAACACAATAGATGACTGTGATTTTGCAGGAATTTGATCTTGAGTTTATGTCTGCCAAGTCCAAGAAATCATTGGTTTTCGCAGAATTGATCTCCGAGTTTCCCTGTGGGGAAGAGATGATCTATGATGAATCCTTTCCGGATGAACATTTGTTTCTTATCTCTTCACAGGATCCTTGGTATGGAGATATAATTGTGTATCTTCAGACTGCGAAGTTTCCCTCTACTTTTTCGAAAGATGAGCATCGTAAGCTGCGTCACTTGGCCAAGAATTATTTGATTATTGGTGATGCTTTATACCGTCGAGGGGTTGATTCAATCCTAAGACGTTGCTTAACTCTCGAAGAAGCTGAGGCTGTGCTGAATGATTGCCATAGTGGAGCTTGTGGTGGTCATTTATCTGGGCTTGCTACAGCCCAAAATATTTTGCGTGCTGGGTACTTTTGGCCTTCGATTTTCAAAGATTGTATGGAGTCGATCAAAAAGTGTCATCCGTGTCAAGTTTATTCTCGAAAAATGTGCACTCATCCAACTCCACTTTTTCCAGTCATTACTGTCGGTCCCTTTACAAAGTGGGGTATTGATTATACTACTTGTAACCCGCCTTCGGCTAAAGGTCACAAGTACATTATTGTAGCAGTAGACTACTTTACGAAGTGGGTCGAGGCTATGCCTAATTTTGGGAATGATGGTGAGACTGCAGCTCTTTTTCTTTTGAACCAGGTTATTGCTCGTTTTGGTATTCCTAGAGAGATTGTCACTGATCATGGCAGTAATTTTCAGAATAGCATGATGGCTGAGTTGGCTCTAAAACTAGGTTTCTGGCAGGAGCATTCATCTCCGTATTATCCTCAAGCCAATGGGCAAGTGGAAGCCGTGAATAAATCCTTGAAGACAATTCTTCAAAGGACAATCAATAAAGCTCGATCCAACTGGAATATTATGCTATATCCTGCACTTTGGGCATACAGGACGTCAGTGAAAACTGCAACTGGCTTTACTCCATTTCAGCTAGTCCACGGGTTAGAATCAATATTTCCCATTAAATGCGAGATTCCTTCTCTTAAGTTAGCTGTTGAAGTTCTTCCTGACACTTCTAGTCTTGAGGAACGTCTCCTTCATCTGGAACATCTTGACGAGCAACGTCGGGATACCGCCACGATGAATGAAGCACATAAAAATCGAGTTAAAGTTCAGTACGATAAAGCAGTCAAACCTAGGGTTTTTTCGGAAGGTGACCTTGTTTTGGTCTATGCCCAAGAAAAAGATACCCTGGGGACAAGAAAGTTTAATTCTATGTGGTATGGCCCCTTCATCGTTAAAAAGGTCCTTAAAAAAGGAGCATATACCTTGGTTGATTTTGAAGGAAACGAGTTGCCAGAGCCCATAAATGGGCTCTATTTGAAAAAGTATTATGCCTAGGCTTCGGCCTGACATTTTTCTTTTGTATATAGTAGTTTTGCTTTGTATATATCTGATTTTTTTTCAATCTTTGATGGGATGGTGATGTTTTTGATCTGCTTTTGCAGGTTGTGTCGAATGTCATGAGTCATTTTGGTTTCGCCGATGGTGCTAGTAGACACACCCGGAACTTGGCTTACGTGGCTTGGGTGCTTCATCATCCATCCGGTCAGCTGATAGTATCAAGAGGAGTCTGCATTGGTCCTGCTTTCAATAATATAGTAGAATACACTCAAGTTATTTATCTACTCTCGGAGGCAATATCTTTGGGTGTTGATTCATTGGTAGTTTTCTTGGACTCCCAGCTGGTGGTGTCGCAGTTGAACAATACTTATCAGGTTCGAGATCCATTTTTACTCCGGTTGTTCTTGAGGGTACGTTTGTTACAAAGATCATTTCAATTTTTAACTTTCATTCATATTCCTCGTGCTGACAATTGGATGGCAGACTCATTAGCTAATCAAGCAATTGATTGGCATATTAATCATTCCATACAATAAAATGTAATCATCAAAAGCATCATACATTTTTATATACATTTGTCTCATCACATCAAATAATCGCTGTATATATATCATCAGAGTGTTCAAAAAACTATACAAAATTTGGATCCATAAGTCATACAAAAAACTGGGCTTATGCTCGATCATGTTTAGTCTCAAAAATATACAGTCATCTGGTATGTCATATCTATCTACTCCTGAGGTCCCTACCCAGAAGTTGTGTTCCTATAGAACACGATCGTGGTGGCAACTCAGCGGAATAACCGTATCCAGTCATGGGGTACTCCTACCACCCATCTCTGGATGGCATTAGGTAGATCTTCCACTGCAGCCACAGGTACTTAGCGGGTTAATCCCTCCAAGTTCCTCTGTATAGCCTGGAGGGTCCTATCTGGATCTACTGTATCCGCCTCGCCTCTGCAACGCTTATTTCGTGGGTAACACTTAGGTCGAACTGGTCCAATATCTGTATCATGATCATTATAAAATCATAAGTCATCTTGAATCCAATCAAAAACTTGTTTGTTTTCCACATTTTTTCACATATATTGAAAAAATCCAAAAAAAAAAATTATATAAGTCAAAAAATTGCAAACTTACCGACTGTGTCCCATGCCGCGCCTGGTGGAAGGACAAGGTCTGGATCGCCATGAAAATCCATCCTGGCATAGGGATAGTCTTCCACAGCGATGATTTTTTCTCCCCACCATTGGAAGAACTCATCATCCCAAGTGGTTCGGGGAACTTCACTTCCCCCCAATCTCTTCATAAAGTCAGCCCATCAGGCAATTCTTGGGTCTCTCGGGCTTCTGATAGAAGAAATCACTTTGGGTCTCAGCCCAGGAATCTTCTCGAAGAAGAATGTCATCAAGATTGTACCATATCCAAAATGTTTTGTCTTTAATTTTCGGATAGAAGTCAATTGTTGCTTCATGTTCATCAGTAGAGCTGTGCACCAATCATATAAATGAGTTAAGCATTCTACTGCTATACTCATTTGAGTCCTGGATGCCTGGTGTAGGGAAGCAGATCCTGCCACCCTGCCAATGGTAAAAAAGAGAATTTTCATGTGCAAGTCTCTTAAATCTTTGATAACAATTTGAGTTCCAAATTTCTTGGAACCCTCTACGCAGTAGATGTGGACGTAATCTTCCACGGTTAGCCCTCCGAAAGGCTTACCATGCAAGTCTACTGGCTCCCCCCTCCGGGAGAGTCCAGTAATAAAATAGATATCTTCCACCTCGATGCGTATGGGCATTTGATCTATTATGAAGCAGTCTTCTTCCGGTTCCCAATAGTTCACAAGCATTTCGAGCAATCGGACATTACTCTTCATATTTGGCATTTTGAAAAACTTGAGCAATTCACAATTTTGGAGAATATTTAGTGATACTTGGTCCTGCATGACTTCATTGTCAATGGCACTGTGCTCACGCTCTCTCCAAGATATAGTCGTCTTGCAAAAATTCAATAATTTTTTCATTAGATACACGTTTTTTTCATTTTGGGTTGCGCATATGTGACTTTCTTTGTGCACAGTCGCGTATATACACGACTTGGTCATTATAAACCCGCGTATGCGCAAACCCATGATTTTAAACAAATGGTTCTACGGTGAAAATTCCTAATTTTTAACTTATGAACAGACAAAATGAATAAAAAGGATGAATTAAGAGCTTACCTAACAAATTCGGCGAAGTTTGACGGTCGATTGCTCCTATTTTGACGAAAGAGGCTTTTTCTCCAGAGCACTTTTTCCCAAATCAACAATGTAACAATGAACCAAATATGAGGTAACTTGTGTATTTATGCCCAAAATTGAAAATTTTTGCAAAAAATTGTTAAGATTATTTTTTCAATCTATCTTAAGCTGCATAACCCGGATGCTTGGAAGTGCCCAGATCGGTATATTTTCAGGTACATTTTGATGAACTCGAGATTTTTTCCGGTTTTTGATCCATGACTGCTGACCCGTCATGGCAGGTATATGATCTTCACTGGCATATAGGTTAGGGAATCCACTTTTCGTTGAATTTTGCATACTAGCCTCCATTCTGATCACTTGCCATAGGGTCGATCCCGTCAAGTCATGAGTATTACACCCATTTCACTCGCCGATTATTTAATCATGACTTGGTGGTAGAGCCTTCCTTTACATGGGCTTCCTAGTTAGTTCCTCGCTATCACTTGTTTCCCATGATGCATTATATGTAGGCTAGGGAGTCCTCTTTAGTCCCTCTATGACTTATGTGTTGAAGCTTCATTCTTCTTCTTCCTCACTATCATTTTTCTGGCTATTACCCTAGAGGCTCCCTGGTGTTGTTGAGTTGTATTACTGCATTGCATATTGGCTACTTGTTTATCCTGGCCTTTAGCCGGCTTCATTTTGGACTCAATGTTTAAGCCAACTTTTGACCTTGCCTATATGTACAAGTTAAACATTGCATGCACTTGGCTATCATGACTTGACACCCTTTTTACCCATGGATGGAACATTCCTCTGAGTATCGCTTACCATTTTCCGCCACCTTGCATTGAGCATAGGATCATTCCAATCCCAGGAACTAGTGCATCTGTTTCTTGATACTCGTTCTATCCATTATACCATAGCATTCTTTTATTCTTTTTCAGGCTTATTATATGAAAAAGACAAAAAATCAAATATAACAAAAAGAGCGGGAACGGGATATAACTTCATAATTTGATGGCAGTACAGTGCCAGTTTGTTGCCCTTGAACAAAGCATATACACTTATATCTTTCCTCCATTTGGGATGGTTTTAGTTTTTGACCTAGGTTCAGCCTTTGCCTTGTTTCACTGGTCAGTCCTCCCCCGGTTGGTTATCTCTTCCAATCATATGGAGAGTTTGTTTTTGCCTCCTGCATAACAGACTTATACAGTGTCACTTTTTACTGCCATGGTCATCACGAGTCGTGCTTTTGTTCAAGGGAATTCTAACCAGAGTCGGCCATTCTGCGGTGTCTCTTGACTCATTATTCAGTCGGCCTTCCCGGTCTTGTCAGTATCTTGTTCTATCACATCAGATGTTTTGGTCTTCTTCTCGTGCTGGTTTGAGAAGGTCCCCATTGACTTCTTGCTGGCGGGTTTGTCTCTTATCGACTACGACACATTGCTCTGAGAGCAAACCTAGAGCCGCACCCTGGCCCTATTTCCATCATTGATAGGTGACCTTGTGCTCATCATTTGATCATCATTATGGGTCTTTGATTGAGTGGTTTCCCCTGTGTTCGACGTCAGCACACATTATCACACTTGGGATTCGTGCAGTACCTTGATTTCCATTTGACCCTATCGGTGGATTTCTCGCCTCTGTGTCAGCTTTCATTATTGGTTGGTTCAAAGGGTTTCTTCCGTGCGCTAGCTTCATCTTGTGCATGTCGAAAACGTACTTCAGTTTGGTTCCGTCACTCTACTTCGTCCGATTCCTTCCAAATCTTGGCCTGCGGGTTACACTCGCGCTGGACTGATGTGGGATGCCTTAATGCCTTCCTTCCAGCAGATATTTTCCCATCGACTCCAACTCATTGCTCTGGGAATAAGTTCTAGAGTCTTTTTGTCAGTACCTTAGGGTTTGCAGTCATCAGTGGCAGACTCTTCGCTATCGACAGTGGGGATTCATCATTGCCTCCTGATCGGTAGATTCTTTCAAGTGTTCGACTTCAACTCATTCATTCGCACTTGTCAGATTGTACTGGGGCACCTTGACACTCATTATCATTATCGGTGGGTTGTCTCGCGTTGGTTAACGGTATACATCATTGACCGGTAATCCAACGATTTCTCACATGGTTGACTTCAGCTCATTTATTCCCATTGTGTAGAATTGTGCCATAGTGATCGGTGAAGACCTCGAGTTGCATCAGCATTTCTCGGTTCACTTTTGACAGTCCATTCAGTTTCTGCCAGTGATGTTGTTCACCCTTATATGTTGCAGTGTCAGTACAACAACATCCTATATGTTGGCTCCTGAGTTGCATGATTGTACCATTTATTCCACCTCTTATGATTTGGTACTTGGAGATTCAGTTACTTGTATGATCAGACATCCAGTTTCAGCATCATTGATCAACTTTCTATATGTGATACTTAGACATTGATTCTAACTTGTACTTCCGAGCCATGCTCAAATGATTCATTGTGTACTTTTAGTTCAGCTATACTTGTATACATTTTGGATCTATTCTTTACTTTCGATATGATGTATTTTTGACTGAGCATGGGTATGCCCGTTTCAGCATGAGTTGACTCTCTGTTTTCTTTCATTGGTTTTTGGCAGGCTAAAACCTGGTGAAGTCCTCCCTTGTCCTTGCGAAGTTCTTTCTATGTGCATAATACATTTCGGCCATCATGTACCCCTTCTAACCTCATATATTAGGGGGCATCTGTTATAGCATCATTTTTCACCCTCATGTGATTCATGATTGTCTTTATGGCCTTGGGCACCCATTCCCACAGACTTGAACAAAATTCATAAAAAAAAGTGTTAAAAATCCCATACGCGGGTATGCCCAGAATTTTCTGCGTGTATACGCGAGTCCATGTGTACTTTTCCGCGTATGCCATTAAAATCATTAAAAAATATATAAAAATTCCCTATTTTCGGGCTGGGTTGATGGTTACTCCAGTAGTTCAACCACCCCAGCACGTGGCCAACTGTTTCCAACTGATTGAAACTACTATGAGGGAGTATAAAAGCCCCTCATGTGTATGGCCTAAGGGAGAGAGAAATCTTATAGATATTATACTCTGTTGGAGCCCCAATTCAAGTCTGATTTCCCGTGCCTCCTGCACTTTCCCAGATTTTTACAGGAAACCCTTGTTTCTTGGAGATGTTCATCAGTTTTTATGCCATCTCGAGTGCACAAGTCTTGAAAGTATCTTAGTGAGGCAAGGGCGGGACGGATCTGGACGACGGTCTGTTCAAAGATCATGGAAGGATTCAGGTGATCTCTCCACTTTTTATTACTGTACATGCTGTTCATAATGAAGAAGAACCATCTTGTTCCTGAAGTCACGTGTTAACATCTATTTTTATATGTGAAAAGATTATTATTTAAGAATTTATTATTGTTTACATGATGTTTCACATGGTTTTCATTGACATTTAGGGTAATTATATGCTGTACAACTAGATTTCCATGTACGTTTCTTCTTGGTTTTTAGGTTAAGGAGGAAGAAGGGTTGTTGGGGGTTTGGACCCCGCAGGATCTACATCAAAGTAGGATTACAGGTGAGTTCTACTATCGATGTTATCTATTTTTTAGCATACAAGTGTGGTTGTGTGAGTCCTTCTTGAATAGCATGCCTTGATCTGTGGAGGTTTTGACCCAACAAACCTCTAGGGTGTTTTTTCCCAAAACATCATGGTTGAACATGTTTTAAATTTATTGTTGATAAGTTAATAAAAATAATGCTGGTCAAAACACTGAAGCTTTACTTGTCAAAGAAAATAGACTAGGGAAGAAAGATACTGGTTCCACATGCTCAAAACAGAACCAAGGAGAAAAACAAGGATGAATAGAAAAATATGTATCTTAGCCCTGATTTTTCTAGTCTTATTTTGTAAAAAAATAACATTTGTGTGTAGCTTGTTTTTATTCCAGAAAACCATGATAAATCAGATTTTCTAAACCTGAATTAGTCATGTTTTCAATTTCATGTTTTTAGCTTAGTGAATAAATCTTGTCAAATAGTTTAACCTTGACAGTTGAATAGAATAGGTAGAGAATCAAAGGAGTTCAATAGCCTAATCTGAACTGCCGAAAGAGATAAGTGTAGAAATATATAGTTTTCTTTCGCTTTCAAAATAAAAATGTCAATGGGTTTGCCAGTTCAAGTGCACTCAAGGAAGAAATTTTTTTAGGTGAGTAGGTTGAGTAGGTAAAAGTGAAGTTGAGCTAATCATGCTTTCATATTTTCAAAATCACTACTTCAGGGAAAGCAAAAGCAAAAGAAAAGAGAACATTCGCCCAATGGATGAGGCACTGGTCTTCATAAACCAAGAGATCTGAAATTCTGGACACCTCCTGAAAAGGAGCTGCCCTCCCCAAGTGGAGCCACTGTTAGTCATCAGTAAATTTTTACCTTTTTATATGACTAAATGGTTTGTCCAAGATTTCTAGATACATAATTCAAGAATCATGTGAGTTCTAGAAATCTCCTCAAAGAGAAATTTTTTCATTATACTACTTCCTTGTCAAAGCATGGCAAATCTATCACCCAGACAAGACCAAATCCTGAACTGATGTCCCACACTCTCACTATGTTTGCCACCTCTGCCTATAACACTATGTCTCTATTTGCCTAAGCCCTCTATTTTCATACCTTATTTCACCAAGTAGACTAAAATTTTTCCCCTACTCACCAAGTGCCTCAAGCAATGGTGTTATCAAAACTCCCTGTCTAAAAGATTTTTGAATTAAAAGAAGGTTTTATAGTTGTCTAGGATGTTAGTGCATAATAGAGTTTCAAAAACCTTGTCTCCTCATCCAAA
This sequence comes from Pinus albicaulis, assembly GCA_034641835.2. NCBI lineage: Eukaryota > Viridiplantae > Streptophyta > Pinopsida > Pinales > Pinaceae > Pinus > Pinus albicaulis. The sequence goes on along the minus strand of CM076584.1, from coordinate 78,972,288 downwards.
CCCTAATTCAAGTTTTCTATCAAAAACCTATTCTAAGGACATTACCATAAGTCAAATAGGGTCACCTAGGTTATGCACTATCATGGTTCTAATTGCACTATTTCCACAAGTATTCAAAGGTTAAGTTAAGAGAACACAAGGATGAGGCTTGTCATTATCCAAAGAACATCAAAACACCTCCAAAGGTATCCTCTTGATCAAGCAGTAAGATTGCAAAGGAGAAATTTACCATGTCCAGGAATTTCTGCAGGAACATTTTTATAAATGGTCAACAACAGAAACAGAGGCAAGGAAGGAGACCTAAAAAATCTCATAAAGGTATCCACATCTGGTAGCAAGATAAAAGCAAGCTTAAATTTTACAAGGAAGAGCATGATCTCATGAGAGAGTGTAATGAAGTGCTACCCATAAAAAGTTCCATGCAGGTCATAAAAGATAGTGGCACATAAGCAGTGTTTGAAAATAAACCTCCTTCATCACAAGAGATTTTTTCAAGGTCAAAGGAAAGAATGTTTCAAACACGGAATATCAGTCAGAAGGAGAAATGGAAAAAAAGGATGAGTTTTTTGTTTATAAGTGTTAAAGTCAAAAACAGGTTCTTTTTCCAAAAAGGGTTGAGAGGCATAGGCTTGGTGTCTTCAGGTAAATTTTCAAATTAAAAAGAGCCTTAAGATGCCTCCAGCAATGAAGAAAAGCAACTTTGTCAATCAAATATGCCACCTGCAACACCAAAACAGTGAAAGACACAGTGAGAAAAAGTAAATAAACATGAACATTACAAAAGTGGGTTTTGGCTTCAAATTTATTTTCAAAAGGGTTATAAAAGCCTTTTTGGGTGTTCCCCCACATCATTTTTCATCTCTAAGCCGAAGAAAGCCATCGAGAAGAGATCTCAAGAGTTTCTGTGAAAATCAGTAAAAATCTCTAGGCGTTACGCACCGAGGTCGGTGCTACGCACCTAGCCTTCAATGTTACGCATAGGAGAGGCAACCATAGTGTTATTGAACACTACATTGTGCACCCAGAGCTTGGTGCTATGCACCTGGGACAGTGTTACGCACATACACAACAGAGTGCATAAAAATACTTGTTACGCACTGGTGCTACACTCCTGAAGCTCGACTGGCCCGTCTCCGGCCTGTTACGCACCTGTGTTACGTTCTTGAAGGCTCGCCTGACCCATCTCCTGCCTGTTATGCACTAGCACTATGCATCGGTGATGCGCACAGGCGCTACGTACCAGTGTTACGCACAGACAGATTTTGTCTAAAATTGCTAAAAGGAGTTAAAATTTCAGTTTTTCACCTTCAAAGCTTCTGCGAAATTCAAGATACAAGGTTGGTGATTTCTTTTCTTGCCTCAAAAGATTTCATTTTCCTAAAAAAATTCATATTTAAAGGCTTAGTTAAACCAAACCCTAGGCTGCATAAAAATCAGTTTTAAATATCTTGTTTAAGGTTTGCAAAGGAGAAAACTATTGTGTATGCCAGAGGAGACTGAGACAGCAAGCAAACCTCTAAAACATTGAGTGCACTCCTGAAAAGTTCCATCTTGGTCCCCATTTGAAAAATTTTCCAATCACCTCTCTCATTGCAGCCTTTTGACCCAAAGGCCCTCAAACAGTTTTCAAAAAGCCTTCTGAGCTAAAGAACTAGCCACCATGTCTGAAGCAGAGATTCACACCATTAGTGATGAAATTCAAAGACCTATCGAGCCTCGGCATAAGGGAGGAAGGGCCAATAGGTTTGAGCCCTTAAACACCATTCAAATTACCTCCTCTCCCATGATCCTTTCATACTTTCAGGATGTTGGGTGTTATTATTTTTGTGAAAAGGTCTAGCAAGTCAAAAATCCACTCCAACTTGACTAGATTGTTCATTATTCGCTTACAAAATCACCAAGTTAACCTAGTCGGAGTGAAATTTGAATTCTCATCTGAGTCTATTTCCAAAGCAACAGGTATACCAGACATTGGTGAGACATGGTTTAAATAAAAGAAGTTTGAGTTGAGCTATTATGAACCCTACCTAAAACCAAGCCGTCAACAAGGCTGCAAGGTTTTTTTTCCTTTTTCCCACTTGCTAGAGCAGTATGCCTTGCTGATGAAGCAAATTATTAGATATTTCACCTATGAGGGGATATACTCCATGATTTACTCATATCATATAAGGTTAGTAATGCACTTCACCAAAGTCAAAATAATGAACCTACCATACTACCTTTTCCGGAGTATTGACAAGATGGCCTTAGTTGTCAAGAAAAGAAGCTATGACCGCCAAATGCCGAGCCTTTTCCACCACTCGTTGATCAAAATGATTGTCTTACACTAGCTCGAGTAGCAAGGAATCCCTTGGGAAGTCTTCATCTCACATGATGTGTTTACGAACCCCCAAGCCTTCATTCAATAGAGTCTACCCTCCACCTCACAACCACCTACCTCCAATCCTCCATCATCTCTCCATATGCCTTCTCCACAAAGGAATTCACCCCCTATCTCTTCTCCTAATGTACAAAGTGAATAAGTTGACAATGGCTCTAATGAAGAGAAAACAGATGACAATAATGAGGAACAGGACAGTGAGGTAGAAGCTGAGGAAGAAGACAATAATGAGGAAGAGGACAGTGAGGTAGAAGCTAAGGAAGATGAAGAAAACAAAGAAGAGGACAATAGTGAGCAGGAAAGTGATAATAGCAAAAAAAAACAACAAAATGATGACAACATAAATCAAGAGAAAGATGCAAAGGTTGAAAACATTGAGGCAAACATAGAGCTTGATAAAGATGATGAAAGTGGAGAAAATAATGAAGATTGTGAGGTAGAAACTGAGATGGATGAGGAAAATAAAGAAGAAGACAACAATACTGAAGGAAATGATAAGGGCAGTGATGCTACAAAGAATTAAAACAATGCAACAAAGGATCAAATTGACAGTGAATATAGTGGGTCAAAATATGAGGAAGAAGACAGTCATGGAAATGAAGATGTGCCCCGCACATATCAAGGCACCTCTAACAGTGCAAAAAATAAAGGAGGAAAGTCCTAAGGATCTTGACAGTGGTAATATCATAAAAGATAGTAAGGATTTTGATCAAAAGGGAAGCCAAGAGCAAGATAAGGAAGATGCACACACAGAAATTATCTATAAGGAGGGAAATAGTCCAAAGGTCACTAATGATCATAGTTTGCAAATAAAACTTGTTGCACCTTTCACCATTACCTATTAAAGAGGAGAGAGGCATGTGTTTTCTTCCTCTAAAGGGCAAGGGTTCATGCACTCCTCCTCAACTCTAATGAAAGACAAAGGTAAACAACAAGTGAAAGAAGAAAAGGATAATCATGAGGAAGAAAGAGAGTTTGAGCTCATTCACATAGACAGTAATGAGGAAAATGAGACAAAAATAGTAAACTCTCTTCTACAGGACCGGAATGCACAGATCAAAGACTTGGAATTTGAGTTAGAAAGGTCAAAGGATCTCATTCACATTTCACAGATGCAAAAAAAACAAATGAGTGGCCAGCTGGCCATCTATGAAGCAAGGACGCTCAAATATCGGAGAGAGGCTCAAAGGTCACAAGTGCAATTGGAGGAATACATGGGCACTTATGATGAGGATAGTGGTGAAGAAGGCCAAACTAGAAATAGACCTAGGACTATGGGTCTTAGGAAAGCATTGGCACAACAAAGGGAGGAAAAATCAGCCCAAGCACAACAATTTACTCTCATCGAACTCCTTGCCATGGAAATTGAACATGATAGGGAATCATGGCTTGAAAGGGCCAACATACATCTAGAGGCCAAACTAGATAAGGGCAACAAAAACTTGAGCTTACAAAGGAGAATGACTGAGCACTATAAATAAAGAAATCACTTTGCAAGGAGGAAGCTCAGAACTGCCAAAAATGAGGACCCAACACCAAATGATGAAAAATACCAAGCTAGGCTAGGAATTTTGGCTCAAGTTTCTCTACAGGTCTCCAAGGACCCATGAGGCACCTACCCACAAATTTTGAGGTAAATTGGACAACTTTTTGTTTTTTCCAAATTTTGATCCCTAAGAGTGCAGCACCCTAGGTGATACGCACAAATTTAGTTCATCTTCAGCTCTCAAAGTTTACATTTTTGGATTTTTAACATCATCAACATTCTAATCACCATTTTTCATATCATTTGGAACATTTTTACCCCCTCAAAAGGTCAAAAAAAAAAAAAAAATTGACCTTTCTGCCTCCTTTTAAGACCAGGTGTTATGCACAAAGAAGTGATGGGATATTTTATTTTTGAGCTGGTAAATGTCATCCACTTAGCACAAATCAATTTTTTTTTTTTAATCAGACTCATCAATCTTTCCAATGATCCATCGTAGAGCCAACTCTGGTGTCGGGAAGACCTCCAAAAGACTGTTGCAAAAGGACCTATTTCTGCGCTACGCACCTGGAAATTCTTCACTGTTTGACACAGTGCACTATGCTTCTGTGGCTGAGTGGGAAAAATGTTCGTTTGGAAAGTTTTCTTAGGCATGTCAGGCCTAAAATTCAATTTTATTTCCATTTATAGTCAGAAAATATATTTATTTAGATATTTTTGTGCCTTGGGACTTGCAAAGCTTCAAGGACAAGTTAGGATATTTCTCTTTGGCCAATAGGCTTTTAGATGCTCTAGTAGGCGATAAAAAGGGTCTTTTTAACTCCTAATTACCTTCACATTAATTATCAACCCAGGGACGACTTTTTATTTCAAGAGTGTACTCAGTCTGAGGCGGCTATTTACTCAAGAGTAATGTTTTGCAGTATAGTGCTTAAAATGCAAAAGTAAATGAAAGATGGAAACAAAATCTAATTGGAACAGCAAGAAACTGAAATGTTCTAAACTAAATCATTCACTCAAACAACCATCAATCGAGGATACAGTAGCAATAACTCATTCCTCTGGATACTGATGCAATTGAAATCACACAGGAACAAGACAATCATTCATTCATTCAGAAATCAACAACAAAATACCTTGAAGCCTAAATCATTCATTCGGAAAAATAAGCAATGTATCAGTCAAGGGTTCGACAACAATAGCCCATCCCTTTGGAAACTAATGTAACCAAAAGTAATCAAGGAACAGATCATCAATCTGGGGACTAGACAGCAAATGCCAATGCCCACTACAGTTTCAGATCGTTCTGCACACCAAGGCAAAGATAATGCGAATAACAGAAAATGGAACAGCAGATAAGAAATGGAACAACAAAGTAAATGGGCATCAAACTGTAATTAAAGGAAATGAACAACAAACTCTAATTAATGGAAATGAACAACAGCAAAGCCAAATTAATAGCAATCTTTACTCTAAGAATAAATCGGACAGCACACGGAAATAGAACATCATTGATTAATGATAGAATATGAAACAACGTTGGAAAGTCAAATATAAATACACAATGACTTAACACACGGCACACCTTAATAGCAATCTGATCTTGGTAATCCACTTGTCAGTCTTAGTTATAAATAATACGACTGTCTTTTAGAATGGAGCAGCAACATTCATAAATTCAACAATCGCAAGGAAATATAATTTCTAAGATAAATTCCGTAATGTTAATGAACAAGTGCACAACACAGTGGCTCTGTAATTAAACAGCAACAGTATTCTGTAAAGATCAACACTTAAAAGAACAGAGATACGATGCAGAGTCAATACAATAGTTCTGTCTTTAGAAACCTTAATAAATTAAGCATAACAGAGCGTGTGATGTAAAATAAACAACACATCATATTACCAAATAATGCTAATAAGAAAAACCACGCATAGACCAAAGAAATAATATACAGCAGCAGCACAATCCACCAGAGGCTGGGCCCTTGGCCGCCAGCGGACGCTGCTTGGCTACTTCAGAATGAGAAGAATGAATGGCAACCAGATTTACATTAAAATATCAAAGCAGAGTTATAATGGATTACAACAAGAAATCTCTCAATCGCACAGCCATTATCCATTCTCTCTTCCATCCTCAATTCTGATTCTCTAATTCATCCTCAATTCCATCATTCGAATCCATCCCTGAAGTCCTCCTCCTCTCTGATCTCTGTTCTGATTTAAATACAAAGAGAGCAGAGAGTGGTTACAATAGAGATAATTACAACATGATTCTATTACAAAATTGGATTGTTTCCAACCAATTGATCAACAAGAAGATATATTTCCATCCATCTCTCAACAAGAGCAAGACGAATTTGGCTTTGCAACTAAGATTTGGGGGACGGCCGCAACAACAAATCTAAGAAAATCGTTTTCAAAGAACCCTGCGTTTCTCTCAGTACAAGCCGAATTTGGGCAAACCGTTCTAAAGTAAAGTTAATTGGGTCCGTTCTGAACAAAACCCATGTTCCGGATTTTCCAGATTCGTCGTCATTTACTCAGAATCTCAACCGCAAAACTGTCACTCCTTATTCCAGCGCATTTCTGAGTTGGCACTTTTAATGATCAAATCTTCAATCTGGAAATTACCATGGAGGCTAAAAATGGTGAATAATGTTATAACCAACTTATTAAAACTATCATTGATAAAATAATTCATAATCATCAATTTATTAGAAATAAAGGAGAATAAATAACATTCATTCATAGAAGCATAAATCATCATAAAATGGATTTAAATAATAAATTATAATAAATGACGTGATGAAGAATGGTAGAAATGAGTGGAATAAGCGTTCACAAGCGATAATAATAATGGCATATTAACGGCCCAACATACCCCCACACTCAATATATTGCATGTCCTCATGCAACGAAAACCTGAATATATTGCATGTCCTCATGCAACCCAAAGACAAAAACCCATGTGTTAACCAAGCAATAAAAAATATGTTCATCTCAGCTCATGAAATGGATAGAACAAATGAATTCTTCCTTAATTAATGAATATTCACTTTTAGCAATCTTGATGAAGGCATAACAATTTTTACATTAACATTCAACTATATGTATGAAGTTGCAGCAAAATATGATATAGATAACAACAAACTTCATTAACCATTTTCTCAAAACTACAAACCAGATTTTGTTGAAATGTTGCAAGTAAGTTTATAATATATGAATGTCTCTATGATCCAAAAATCAGATCGTTTTGATGCACGGATCATGAGATATAAACAAAATGGCTGTAGGTGAGAGTGCATGATTTCCGAAATTTTATGAACCAATATTTTTTGAAATTGTCTGGGTTTGTATTAATGAGACATCTGCATTTTCCAAAAATCACAAGAATTGAGTTCATAGTTTTAAAAATATTATGGAAATCAATTTCTGCACTGAAATTGTATGCCTTAAATGAGAAAGAAAATTGAAAACATCCATCATGCGTAGCAATTCCTCCCCCTCTCTGAAAAATTAGCATGCCCTCATGTAATGCTAGAAAACAAATAGAGGTGGTTGCCACCATCTGTTGAATTCTATGCTTGGTGTAAAACAACATGGAATAATAGAGGTGTTGAGAATGAATAAGAATAACAATGGATGATAAAGAATATGGATGACATGGTCATAAGAAAGAAATGAATGAAAGGAACACTCCCCCATACTCGAAAATGATATGCCGCTGAAAAATAGGGAGTGGTATAGATGTGGACTGAAGGATGATAAATGATGCTCAAAATGGATTTTTATGAAATTCTCCTAAATTCGTAATAAATCAGAAAATTATGCGATTTTACCTCAAGTTTTACCTCAAAAAATGTGGAAAGACATATATGGACTGGCAGTTGTTGAAGCTGATGTAGGTAGAGTTGGTGCTGAAAGTGATGCAAAAGGTGGAATCCAGGTAAGCACATCATGTCTGAAGAATTGTTCACGTTCGCGAGTTGCTCGAGCCTCTTCTATTAGTTGCAATACTGTAGTCATGCTGTGAATAGAATTCTGCCCATACTTGTTGTTCTCCTATAAACAAATCACTAGTTTGCATACAATGTTCTTGAATCCATAGTGTTAGTTTTAAAGAGCAATAGATTCAGATGCATGCAAAAATTTCAATCAGAAAAACTTATCAAATCAACAAGTTATGGTAGAGTGCAGTAATCATATCACATGCAATACCATAATGCAGACATTCCCCCCTCCAATTGAAAAAGGAATTCCATGACCATAAAGCATATGAGAGGTGTTGTGCTGACGGCAAGGCAAGGGAATGAACAATACAGTAGTAAATGAAACAGAGTACACATATCAATGATAGGACAACGAGAGTTATGATTATAATGAGAGCAGAGTGTGTAAAGATAGTTATGAATAAGAGATATGACACTTTGGATTGATGATAGTTTATGCAAAACGAAAAAGGACAACAATATGCTAAAAAGATGCTTAACTGACAGCATTCTAGCTGAAAATGATGTGATTGATCTGAAAACAATTTCTCATGCATAAAGATTCAAAACAGGGAAAAAAAATTAAGGAAATAACTTCTCTGATAAAAAGAAAAAATAAGAAAAAGGTATTATAGTAATAATTGACGATAAGATATAACTTCAATACCATAAGCAGAGCCTCTGCTGCCAGCAGGCGTCCATAGCCTCGGTAGGGTCGCTTTTTAACCCATATGAGCCAGAATCCTCAATTTATAACTAGAGAGTTTCAGTGCTGTTCTTACAGAAGAGACCAGTGCGTTGGCGTGGTAACCAGATAACCACTGCCATTCACTGGGATGTAGCAAAAGTGATCAGGCCGGCTCGTGATGAGACTTCCTGTTCCAAGGATAATTTGACTATCCAATGGATCATAACCCTGGTGTGGTGGCCATAATGGGAATGTCACTTTCTTACAACCTTATGAACATGGTAGGCTGGCTTGTAATGAGACCCACTATCCTCCATCTGTGAACAAAATTTTGTTGTTATTACACAATTTTATGATAAAAAGAGGGAGGCTCAGTACTCCTTAAGAGCAGGGATGGTGGAAGAAGTTGAACATGTCAATAGAAAAAAATATACCCATAATCTCATTTATTATAGACAGAGAAGATTATAATCCAGAAGGGTGGAACCAGCATGGTATTAAGATAATCAATCAACATCATGTTCAATAGAAAACAATGCAGTAAAGTAGTATATAAATAATTGTGTCCCTTTTGAAAATAATCTATCATCAAGGAGCTGTCATGTTAAAGATCATAACGTGAATGATATTAGCTCGCTTCAATAGAATCCATAATTCTTGTCCTCATAAAAATTGTGTACTTCATGCCATGAAGGGGAATCAGTAAAATGTGGTTGAGATGAACTAAAAATAAATCCACAAGAGGAAGGAAGGGTTGCTCTCGAAAATACTCCCAAAGTGTTGCTCTTTTGAAGGAACAGCAAAAACACTCAAAAAGAGTGTTGTTCCTTGTAGGGAACAACAAAGGAAATGCACACAAAAAAGCAAAAATGCACACAAAAAAACAAAAATACACACAAAAAAGTGTGAAAATGCAAATGCCGTTCCTTTGAAGAAAGGAACAGTAAAAACTAAAAGTGTCGTTCCTTTAGAAAAGGAATAGCAAAACCGCAAGTGTCGTTCCTTTGGAAAAGGAACAGCAAAAATCAAAAGTGTCGTTCATTTGGAAAAGGAACAACAAAAACGAAAAGTGCAGAAGTGTTGTTCCATTCGAAAAGAAACAGCAAAACGTGAAAGTGCAGAAGTGCTGTTCCATTCGGAAAGGGACAGCAAAACGTGAAAGTGCAGAAGTGCTGTTCCATTCGAAAAGGAATAGCAAAACGTGAAAGTGCAGAAGTGCTGTTCCATTCAGAAAGGAACAGCAAAATGGACAATCATAAAATGCAAACATGCAAAAAAAACAAATTAGTTGTTCACGGCATTGATGCTGAGGATGAGTTACACTTTGAATGAAGGAACACCTGAAACACAAAATATAAGAGAAATTAGAAAAGAAATAACATTTAAAAAAAAACAATATGTAAATTAAGTTACAACAGCTATGATATTATGTAAAAAAAAATGATCTTTTTGAAAAATGTTTTGGCAGCAGTGACAAGACATGAATCTTTAAATTGAAATAAATTCTTCATTTCTTCTATTATGAATCCGTTGAGTAATGACTTGGATGAAATTCCTTTGTTTCGTTAAAATTTTTTCAAGAATCACTCGTCCATAAATTGACCTTCTTTATTTTCCCAGGACCTGCAAAAAAGCGAGTATCTACCTGCAATAAAACATTAAATCATGGAGAAAGAGAGGTGCGCGGGCTCCCCTAATCCAAGAATTATGCAAAAAACAACAAGTAGTTACTCTGTATAACAAATCCATTGAGAGAATAACAAAGTAAAATTTATTTGTCACCTGCGGGAGAGCAGTGGTCGACCATACTATCCAGCAGTGTTTTAATCACAACTTCTTTGATTTTCATCAAAATTGAGTGATTCCAAAGCTAAATGAGAGTTAATTCAAAGTTTTATCTCTAGTAGCAACATATTTTAGAAATTAAATGATATGATATGTCAATTTTAGTTAGAACAACCTGCATAACATAGTCATTTTCAATTACCCAGCTCAGATCAACAGTGAATGTTTTAAGGATAGGTTTTTTGTTTGATGTCGGATTCGAATAATTCAAATTGGAAATGAAAATAGATTCATTTATTTATTTCCAATATAAACAGGTTTTTAATACAAGAAGAATTGATAGGTCAAATACTGTAAGGAACAGCCGGAAAGACATAGTTTTAAGGGTGCTGATTTACGATAGACAGTCAGTATTTTGATCATAAATTCCCCATACGATATCGAAAATGAGTGATTCCAATTGCATTGTAAACTAGATTCATAGGGGAATCTACCATAGAAATAGGTTTTAAAAATTCATTCATTTAGGCCTCCAAAAACTAACTGTCCCAACTCTGTTCCTGAGCTGCCCATTAGACATCCGGTCAATGTTTTGGTTCTAACTTTTTCGTTTCAAATCCAAATTGACTGATTCAAATTGGGTTAGAAAGTATACATCAAGGGCTACCTAGGGTAGAAACATGTTTTAAAAATATTCATTTTTGGTCCCTCAAAACATTACTGTCCCGACTGTTTTTCCAGAAAGTTCATCAAGCCCGCAAGCCAAAAAAATGATATTCAAGCATTTTTTCAAATTGGTGATAAAAAATGAATATAAGTGTTTATAGAATTTTTATTTGCAATATAATTTATCTACATACACAAATAAATTGAAATATTTATCACCGATGTTGATTTCGATAGCGTGTTGCAACAAAAAAAACAACTATTTTTACAAAAAAAAAACAAAATGCATTTATTTATGTCCTTATTTTATTTTATTTTATTTTCTCCACTATCCTACTCTTCTTTGAGAATCGAATATGTTTATGTATAAGAGTATTTCCAGTGGAACCATTTTAGAAATAAGGCCTCTAGTATGCATATACCCAAATTTGAAAAATACATGTTGATAAAAATTAGGGTATGAGAAGCCAACTTCCCTTGAAAAGATGGAGTCAAAAATTGTTGAAGTGTGGAGCAATGTTGCAAACAAGTGATGGAGTGAAACCAATCTTCAATATATCCTTTATTTTCTTGATTTCCCATCATATCATGAGGTTCTTGAGCTTTTAAAATGGTTTGTTGATGCAAACTAGAAGTAAGCTCATTTTCTTCCATAACTTCTACAATTTTTGAATTTGAAACATTCTGAATCTCATTGTAAGTTTTCTCTAATGGTGCATGTGAGATAGAATGGGTGGGAAGGGTGTGTAAATTTGGCAGTTCAACACTGTAAGTATGTTGTACTGGTTTATTGCGGTGAGGGTGTGGAATTAGTTGAGCAGGAAATTCAAAAGTAAAAATGTTGGACAGTTTCTTACCATAACAGAAGATGTCCTTCATGTGTTCCTTCAAATCTCCTTCTTCCAATGTTCCTGTCAATTAGTTAGTGAAATGGGTGGTGCTTACATCACCACTTGAATGAAATCATGTAATTCATTTTTCAAAATTTCTATTTTTTCCCTAGTCATTCACACAAAAATTCAAACATCTATTTCTACCCAACAAAGCAACAACAAATCTGTTAGGAAAGCGGACAGTGGAGCAGGGCTTTTACATGCTCCGCACGTAGGTTCTTACCTCCCGTTTTTAAGATCCAACTCTTCCCTAGCAGGCACTCATCAGATTCACACTACTCTTTAGAAATGGCTACACTCTCCCCGGCAACGGCGCCAAAATGTGGTGCGATAAAAAGGGTCTTTTTAACTCCTAATTACCTTCACATTAATTATCAATCCAGGGACGACTTTTTATTTCAAGAGTGTACTCAGTCTGAGGCGGCTATTTACTCAAGAGTAATGTTTTGCAATATAGTGCTTAAAATGCAAAAGTAAATGAAAGCTGGAAACAAAATCTAATTGGAACAACAAGAAATTGAAATGTTCTAAACTAAATCATTCACTCAAACAACCATCAATCGAGGATACAGTAGCAATAACTCATTCCTCTAGATATTGATGCAATTGAAATCAAACCGGAACAAGACAATCATTCATTCATTCAGAAATCAACAACAAAATACCTTGAAGCCTAAATCATTCATTTGGAAAAATAAGCAATGTATCAGTCAAGGGTCCAGTAACAATAACTCATCCCTTTGGAAACTGATGTAACCAAAAGTAATCAAGGAACAGATCATCAATTTGGGGACTAGACAACAAATGCCAATGCCCACTACAGTTTCAGATCGTTCTGCACACCAAAGCAAAGATAATGCAAATAACAGGAAATGGAACAGCAGATAAGAAATGGAACAACAAAGTAAATGGGCAACAAACTGTAATTAAAGGAAATGAACATCAAACTCTAATTAATGGAAATGAACAACAGCAAAGCCAAATTAATAGCAATCTTTACTCTAAGAATAAATCGGACAGCACACGGAAATAGAACAACATTGATTAATGATAGAATATGAAACAACGTTGGAAAGTCAAATATAAATACACAATGACTTAACACACGGCACACCTTAATAGTAATCTGATCCAATTATCAATCTCAGTTAGAAAGAGTACGACTGCGTTTCAAAGTAGAACATCATTGTTTATAGATCCAACAATCGCAAAGAACATAACTCCCAAGATGAATTCCGTAATGTTAATGAACAAGTGCACATCACAAAGGCTCTGTAATTAAACAACAACAGTATTCTGTAAAGACTAGCAGTATTATATCAACACTTAAAAGAACAGTGATACGATGCAGATTCAATACAATAGTTCTGTCTTTAGAAACCTTAATAAATTAAGCATAACAGAGCATGTGATGTAAACTAAACAACACATCAGATTACCAAATAACGCTAATAAGCAAAACCACGCATAAACCAAGAAGATAATATACAGCAGCAGCACAATCCACCAGAGGCTGGGCCCTTAGCCGCCAGCGGATGCTGCTGGGCTACTTCAGAATGAAAAGAATGAATGGCAACCAGATTTATATTAAAATATCAAAGCAAAGTTATAGTGGATTACAACAAGAAATCGCTCCATCTCTCAGCCATTATCCATTCTCTCTGTCATCCTCAATTCTGAATCTCTAATTCATCCTCAATTCCATCATTCGAATCCATCCCTGAAGTCATCCCCATCTCTGATCTCTGTTCTGATTTAAATACAAAGAGAGCAGAGAGTGGTTACAATAGAGATAATTACAACATGATTCTATTACAAAATTGGATTTTTTCCAACCAATTGATCAACAAGAAGATATATTTCCATCCATCTCTCAACAAGAGCAAGACGAATTTGGCTTTGCAGCTGAGATTTGGAGGACGGCCGCAACAACAAATCTGAGAAAATTGTGCTCAAAGAACCCTGCGTTTCTCTCAGTACAAGCCGAATTTGGGCAAACCGTTCTTTAAAAAAGTTAATTGGGTCCGTTCTGAACAAAACCCATGTTCCGGATTTTCCAGATTCGTCTTCATTTGCTCAGAATCTCAACCGCAAAACTGTCACTCCTTATTCCAGCGCATTTCTGAGTTGGCATTTTTAATGATCAAATCTTCAATCTGGAAATTATCTTGGAGGCTAAAAATGGTGAATAATGTTATAACCAACTTATTAAAACTATTATTGATAAAATAATTCATAATCATCAATTTATTAGAAATAAAGGAGAATAAATAACATTCATTCATAGAAGCATAAATCATCATAAAATGGATTTAAATAATAAATTATAATAAATGACGTGATGAAGAATGGCAGAAATGGGTGGAATAAGCATTCACAAGTGATAATAATAATGGCATATTAACGGCCCAATAATATCATTTGGAACATTTTTACCCCCTCAAAAGGTCAAAAAAAAAAAAAAAATTGACCTTTCTGCCTCCTTTTAAGACCAGGTGTTATGCACAAAGAAGTGCTGGGATATTTTATTTTTGAGCTGGTAAATGTCATCCACTTAGCACAAATCATTTTTTTTTGAAAATCAGACTCATCAATCTTTCCAATGATCCATCGCAGAGCCAACTCTGGTGTCGGGAAGACCTCCAAAAGACTGTTGCAAAAGGGCCTATTTCTGCGCTACGCACCTGGAAATTCTTCACTGTTTGACACAGTGCACTATGCTCCTGTGGCTGAGTGGGAAAAATGTTCGTTTGGAAAGTTTTCTTAGGCATGTCAGGCCTAAAAGTCAATTTTATTTCCATTTATAGTCAGAAAATATATTTATTTAGATATTTTTGTGCCTTGGGACTTGCAAAGCTTCAAGGACAAGTTAGGATATTTCTCTTTGGCCAATAGGCTTCTAGATGCTCTAGTAGGCTCTCCTCTCCTCATATGTTATATAAGACATGAGGATTCATTGTAAACAGTTGGGACTTGATGTGTTTAAGTGAAATACATGGTTTTATGAACTTGGAGAAGAAATTGGTTTTATGAAGTGAATGAATGGCTTGTGTGGCTTGATGTTGGAGAAGCTTGCTTGCAGGATTCCATAGCTTGGTGAATGGTGATGTTTTTCTAACTTGTTAATGTTTTCTTGTCCTCATTTCATTTCAGTCTTCTTGGTTGTTATATATCATAAAAGTATAGGTTGAGATATGCTCATGGAAGCACCTCAAACCTCCTGGTTGCTATAGCCTTGATGTTTTCCTCTTTTAGCCATCTTAAGGAATTCTTGATTGTGCCTTAGACCCGCTAAAAATTGTTTTTGTTTCATGAATGGTTAGTATGCTAGCTTATAAATATGATTCATGGTATGCGCTGCTTATTTAAAGTTAACAAAACCCTATCTTGAAGCTTTTCTATGGAATATTGATTGATTAGGTTAAGACAAAGAGGCCTTGTTTCGATCTTGCCCTTTGCACATGCTTACCAAATTATTTCAGATTTCCCGATAGTTTGATATATGATGTATAGGAGTTCCCTCTCCATATATTGAGTTTTTTGTTTATCTTATGTGTTTTCCCAAAAAGATGAAGGTGAATTTTTAAAGTTAGGAGTTCTAATGCTTCTATGTATCACTAGAATGCTCATCTTACATGTTTATCAGTTTGAGTATTGTTCATAGAGATTAATGGTTTTCCATATCTCATGAGTTATTCCTTTCAAACTATATATGTTTAATAACTCGTAGTTTCTTCCCAAACTTAATGTTCGTTACACCTCATACATCACCTAAGGATCCATTAACCTTGCTAAATCAGCCCTACAATACACTTTGCTTCATCATTTAGACACCCTCGAATTCATCTGACCCCATAGCCCTATTGATTTGATAATATCTCATTCCACATGTCCTACTCAGTCATCTTACGCCAACCCAAAACAAAAAAACAAATTACACTTAACAACTAGCCTAAAATCAATCATTTGAAGCGAACAAGTTCACATCCTTCACAAAATAGAGAGAGCCCTCTCTGAGTCTAGGAAGGCTAGGTCCTAGGACTCCAAATACTGGTCTGATGTTACCCTGTCATTTGGTTAGCCAATATACCAAATTGCGGGACCCTAACACATGTAGCAAGATAGTTAGCAATATCTGCATACCATGAGGGTTTAGTATAAATTGCAAAAAGATGTTCATCGGGAAAACTATCTTCTACAGGTGTGCATTCATCATTGTTATCCATTATAGATAGGAAATCAGCTACTACATTAAATTTTCTTGGATTATCTACTATTGTAATATCAAATTCTTGAAGCAATAGCAACCATCTTGTAATACGCGCAGGAGTAATGGGTTTATTCATCAAATACATGATTTCTGCGTGATCAGTATGGATGACAGTAGAATACCTAGTGATGTAGTGCCGAAACTTATTGACAGGATAAATGATAGCTAAGAATTCCTTTTTTGTCACCATATAATTTAATTCAGCAAGAATTAAGTTCTTACTGACATAGTAAATTACATACGGTATTTTTTCTACCTGTTGTCCTAGAACAACCCCTACTGCTGTCTGATAAGCATTGGTATGTATGTGAAATGGTAATTTCCAATCAAATCCTCAGAGGATTGGAGCCATGCACACCAGTCCCTTAATTTTCGTGAAAATTGTCTCGCAATCTTTAGTCCATAAAAAATTTTCATCTTTTGTTAGAAATTGAAACAGTGGGTGTGCTATTTTAGCAAAATTTTCTGTAAAGCGCCTGTAGTAACTATCACAACCAATAAAGCTACATACCTTTGTGGGTGTTTTCGGTACCAGGAAATGTAATATTACCTCTACTTTAGCCAGATCAACTTGAATTCTAGCAGCAGAGAGCAAATGTCCCAATACTACTCCTTCTTCCCTCATCATATGAAATTTGATTGTACTCAGAGATACATGGGCCTGTTTATATATTTTGAGTACTCTCTCTAAATTTTCCAATCATTTATCAAATGAGTTTCCATATGGAGTAAAATCATCCATATATATTTCAACGCTATCATCGACCAAATCAGAAAATATTCCCAAGATTGTCGTCTAGAAGGTAGCAGGAGCATTACACAGACCAAACGAGAGGACCCTGTATGCAGAGTTTCCTCAAGGACATGTAAAATTTGTTTTATCCTAGTCTTCCGGGGCTATCTAGATCTAGTTATATCCACTAAATATGTCCAGGAAGGAAAATAATTTCTTCCCAGCCAAGTTATCTAGGACCTGGTTAATGAATGGAAAAAGAAAATGGTATTTTTGAGTTGCCTTATTTAGTTTCCTGTAATCTACACAAATATGCCATTTACCATTCTTTTTGGGAATGATAACTAGCAAGGATACCCATTGGATATCTGAGATGGGATAAATGAATCCTACATCCAACAATTTTTGTAATTCTTCTTTAACAATGTTTTTGAGAGCAGGATTCATCCACCGTTGAGGCTTTCTTACAGGGAGACAATCTTCCTTAATATAAATATGATGAGTGCATAGGTTGACAGGGATACCCTTCATGTTAGTATACTCCCAGGAAAAAGCTTCCTGATGATATTGAAGGAATTTCAAAAGCTGTTTTGCCTGAGATTCAAACAAGTTTGGGTTGATATTAAGTGTATTCCCTGGTCCAATCTCGATCGGAGTACTATCATGGGATGAGGTTACAGGATTGTCCTCGATGTCATATTTTGGTTCAATGTTTTCCTGTGTCTCAAAGCTCACGGAAAATTCTAGAATACATCGAGTTGAATCGGAAACATAAATGGAATCATTAATAAAAGCATTAATGGCATCATCTTCAGTTTCTATTTTAAATTGAAGGGCATGCCCAATAGTAAGAACTAGTATAACATCTTCGTTTTTAGGTTCAAGCTCTTCTACAGGTAGAGGTTTCTGATCAGGTAATGATTTTTTAGATGGGCTTGGTTTTGCATGAGGATAAAGATTGATATTCTTTGTAATTGTCCCATTTGATATAATCATGTGCCCAGATTGACACCCTATGTAGGCATCTGCAGTTGCAAGCCAGGGTCTTCCTAGGATTAATGGGTGACCACCTACTGAAGATCAGGTCTGTAATATAAGGAGGTCGATAGGGTAATGGCATGAGTCTACTGAAATGATCACATCCTCTAATTTCCCCACTGGTTTAATTGTGGATCTCTCTGCAAGCTCTAGGATAGTAGGGGTTGGTTTAATGTTTCCAAGTCCTAATGTGTTCATTGTTTCAGCAGTGATAATGTTAATGACCACTCCCAAATCTACCAGTACATTTGGGATCTCAAACCCATTAATCTGTACTATTAGAATCGGGTTCCCAGGGTCTTCATATTTTAAAGGCATGATTTTTCCTAACATGATATCAGATAGTCTTCCCACTACATGAATGGTTAATGGATCCTTAGGTTTCCTCCCTGGTTTCTTTGAGTAGTATTCTTTCAGAGTTTTTGAGTATATAGGTACATCCCTCATAGCTTGTAAAAGGGATATTTTAACAAAAAGATTCTGCAGCTCCCCTAAGAAGTCAAATATTGCTTGAGGGTTTGGTTTGCTCAAGGTCAATATTTCGAGATATGGAGGAGAATTTAAATGACCTTGATTAGGGAAAATTTGGGGAGGTGTCTGATTTATTATGTTTTGATCTAAATTCTCCCTAACCATTCCTTGTTCTGGTTCTGTATCTCCACCATAAAATTGTTCTATGATAATGAGTGAAGTAGGTGCATTTAATACCCAGACAGACCGTAAATTTATTTCATTGAGCCTCGCGGTAGAAATGCTATAGGATGGAAGGTTCAGGGTGTTTGTTTGCTGGACCCCTTTGTTATTCAGATTTGGGTTAGGTTGGATGGGAAGTTGGGGTATAATGGATGGATTTCCTGGGGGTACATTGTAAGGCAACTAAAGTTTCTTTTGAGGCATAGGCTGAGGAAACTCTCTAGTAAGAAAGGGTCCACGCCAGGTCTGATTCCATGAAGAATTTAGACTGGCTTTAGGAACCCATTTTTTCCAAGGGGGATAATGATATTGAGACCACATGGCTGAAAATGGTGCAGATTAAGGACCCATATTAAAATTGTTAAAGTACTGGGATGGGTCCTGAAACAGACCTGTATTCATAGCCAATGGTCGAGGTTTCCATGGCTTCTTCTCCCCCATAAAGTACAGCTGGTCCACCGCTCTTTCTTCACTTGCTCCTCGGAAAACTACTTTTAGCCCGGGCAAGGAAGGACATGAACTGGTTGTGTGAGTCTATTCACAGATCGCACAGGCTTCCACCTCGTTCAATGGGCATTCCTTCAAAGGGTGTTTCTTTCTACAATGAGGGCATAATATGGCCATGGTTTTTTCCAACTCCATCTGCTTCTATTTTTCCTGAAGAGTGTCCATCTGATCTGATAGTGTGCTCAGAATATCGGTCCTCAGATTTTCCAATAGATTTCCAATCTCTAATTTTGTGACCCCTCCACCGGAAGTCTTCGATGACCGAATCCCCTATCCACTTCTTGCAGCTCCCTATGAACACTTGATATAGTAATGACAGATAGTTTCGAAGTTTTCTTTCGAAATATCCCCTTTTCCCACTATATTAAGGAGTTGCAGAGAGTCTTCCCTAAGTGATATGAGAAGAATGATCTTTAGAATGTCCTTGTCCAGGTCACTATGTCCAGACGTCTGCAATATGTATTTAAATCGTTCTACACAGTCCTCCATATTTTCATCCTCTTTATGTGAAAATTTAAAAATTTCTTCCTTAATGTCACTGGACTTACAGTAATCTTGGTATTTCTCTAAGAAAGATTCTTTCATTCCTTCCCATGAGGTAATCGTACTCCCCCTAGACCCATGAACCATCTCAGGGTTATTCCCTTTAGGGTAGCAGGAAATATCTTCAATTTATTGGCATCGAAAATACAGTCATATCCATGGAAAACAATGTGAAACTCAAAAATAAACGTGTCAGGGTCCTCAGAAGAGAGCCCATGAAAACTGGGCAAGGATGTTAAAGGGATGGGTCTCATTGGTGCATCACCTGTAACATTTTCAATGGGAAAAATAGTGGAGGAACTTACAAGTGCCATAAATACGCTCCAATACTCACTTGGAATTTTGATTGGTTTTGCAGTTGGTATCTGGAGTGATTCAACTATAAAAGGTTGCACCGTGCTCCCCTGGTCCCTTGGTGACTCAAAGTCTTTCAAAAATTCCTTTACCAGATCATAATCGTTTAGTTCAACAACAGGAATTTTTACAACGCTGCCTTGGTCTCTTGGGGATGAAAATCCCTCTTGAGGTTTTTCTTCCCAGTTAGAGTTGCTCAATTCTTCTGATCCCCTGATTTCCACTTCTTCCCTTTCTATTGCTGATAAGGATATCTCCTCCACTGATACCCTGTTTATTAAATCTTCTGCTATAGAAAGAACACCTTCTGGTAACGTGTATTGCATCCATAGACTGACCTTCGGACTTCATCTGAACCCTAACCCTAACAGCAACGCGGGACGATGCAAAAAATCTATATTTTTCAATAATTTCCTGAATGTATGTATTCCTTCCAAGATCCTTCCCTTTCTTTGGGGGCCTTCCTCTGCCCCTCTTATTCAGATCCTTGTTCATACAAATTGTGAAGGGGATTCATCGAAGAAAATCAACAATATCTTAGGACCTGAAGTAGGATAGATAACTTCCTCCCCGGGAAGAGCGAAAAGATTCAAAAGAAACAAAACAAAAGGAAAATAAAAATTGAAGTTCAGGACCTGAAGCAGGGTAATCACATACCTTCGCCAGGACGAGAAGTTGGCCCAAAACGAGAAATAAAAGTGAAAAACTGGAAACTATGCCTAGGACTTAGGACAGGGTTACGAAATACCTTCCCTAAGATGAGGGATTAATTTTTAATGAGGAGAAAAAAAAAAAGAATGAAGAAGAAAAAAAACAAGATGCTATGCTTAGGATTTGGGGCAGGGTAATAAATTCGTTCCCAAATACGAGAGATCAATCTTACAGAGAAACAATTAAAAAGCAGGAAAGAAAAACACAAAGCACTTACACTCAGGACTTGAAGCAAGGCAAGAAATCCCCCCCCCAAGATGAGAGATCGACCCTGAGATCTGTTGCAGATCTTGTTCTTGCACCTGTTAGCTTTCCTCGGCAACGACGCCAAAATGTTGGTGTCTGGATATGATCAAACTCAACCCTTTCTTCACATAAATTATCAACCTGAGGGCATTAGTTATTTCAAGACTAATGAAAAAGTTTATGTAGATACAAGCACATGGCCTGTTGTAGATCACAGGGTTAAATCCATAACACACAGACCACTGTAACAACAATTAAATAAACTGTAGAATTTAAAAGACATTCACAACAATTAAACGTAAACTGTAACACTAGTAAATAAATCACACTAAAATAGAAACACTCCAAGGAAAAAAATCAAAACAGAACACCTAATCAAAAGAGTGGGCCCAACTCTCTGATCAAGGATGTGGCAAGCTCACAAACTACAGGTGATATAGCAAGCTGCTGCGCATTCAATTAATGATAAAAGATTTCGTTACAAAATCTGCATGTAAGAGGGCTTAACCCTGATTCACAGTCCACATGCCTCTTTATAAAAGTGTCCTAGAACCCTCGGTTTCGCTCAGCAACTCTATGGTTACAAAAATACATCTTGTTACAATGACAACCTAGTTTCCCAAAAAGAGACTGTGAAAAGGCTTGAACTAGCATTGATACAAACAAGTCTATTATGCTATAACAACGAATGAGAAAAACGCTGAAAATGATAGGCTTTTCCTTGACTTGCGGCTACAATGCTCCTGTTTTAGCCAAATCTGTAGAAATGTCGGGGTCAATATGGAAAAAGGTAAAGCCTCCATGAAAAATACTTCATTAATAAAATATCCCACGAAAGATAAGGAAAAGGATTTTACCTCATACGTTTAAGAGTAATAATGGCACAAAGAGATATAAAGATAGGGTAAAATGGGAAAGGAAAGTATACAAATCCTGTACCCAACATCCTTCATTCTGTATAATGATGGAGACATTGATGCACAAGTGGCTGGAGCAGAAGAGGATTAGGATAAAGAACAAGTAGATCAAATGAAAATTGTACAACAAAACGTTGAAGCTGAGCCTTTTTGGAACATGAGATTTGATGGATGTTATGGCAAACTAGGTTCAAGGGTAGGTGTGTGGGTTTGCAATACTAGAAATAATCATTCAAAAGGTTATTCTTACAATCTCAATTTTTCAGTGCACCAACAACATAACAAAATATGGGGCACTTCTCTTAGGCTTACAATTGCTGAAAAGATTAGGGGCCAAAAGAATTTCAGTTCATGGGGATTCTGAGTTGGTCATCAGACAGATCAAAGGACAATACTCAACCAAAGACACTAGATTGAGGGCATACATAAATTCTGCCCTTGGTCTTCTAAAAACATTTGAAGAATATGATCTTGATGCAATTCCAAGAAATCAAAATGTCCTAGCTAATGATCTAGCATTTTTAGCAAGTACATGTCAATTTCCTTATCCCAATAGACAATACATAGTACATGTTAAACACCGTCCAACAATCCCTGACAACATAATATATTGGCAAGTGTTTAGTAATGACAAAAAAATTGAAAATTTACTGCAATTCAAAGATGGATTTGATGATGGAAACCTAGACCTAGATTGTGAAGAAGATAGTCCCACTAGGGAACAAATAAGTATGGATGAACCACCTCATGATTATGATGTGAATATTTCAGCAAATGAAAATCTTCATAGAACATAAATATAGAAAGACCTAGAAAAATAGGAATTTGAAATACTCCAATTCAAGGATAATATCCTGCATAGAGGGTTGGTTCCTTTAGAGGAATTGTTTGATTTCAATGATGTGGCCAAAAAACCAAAGATAGAACCAATATAGGAAAATATTGAAGAATGCAATTTAGGCAGTGAACGAGATCCCAAAGTGATAAAATTATCAAATACAATCCCTGTGATTACAAAACATAAATATATGGCTTTGTTTAAGGATTTCATAGATGTATTTTATTGGAGATATGAGGACCTGAAATATTATGATACTAGTATTATAGAACACAAGATTCCATTCAAAGAAGATAAAAAACCTTTCAAACAGAAACTACATAGGAGAAATCCTGTCCTAATGCCCTTGGTTGAGAAGGAAATCAAGAAGATGTACGATGCCAAGATCATAGTTCCAATCAAATATTATGAATGGGTATCCATCATTATGCCTACAAGAAAGAAAACAGGTGAAATCAGACTTTGCATTAACTTTAGGAATTTGAACAAACTATCACTTAAGGACAACTACCCCTTACCAAAGATGGACCACATATTGCAAAGGGTAGCAGGCTCTAGAAGAATTTCTTTGTTAGAGGGATTTTCTGGGTATAATCAAGTGTTGGTGCCTCTCGATGATCGAGACAAAACAACCTTTACTACTCCTTGGAGGACTTTCATGTATGTGAAAATGCCTTTTGGATTAATTAATGCCAGTGCTACTTTCCAGAGGGAAATGGACATTTATTTTTCAGAATAAATCGACCATTTCATTGTAATCTACTTGATGATATGACATTATATTCAAAAAATGATGAAGAACATCTAGCCCACTTAAGAAGAGTTTTTGAGAAATGTATAAGGTTTGGAGTCTCCCTAAATCCCAAGAAATCATTATTTGGTCTTGAAGAAGGAAATATTCTTGGCCACATTATATATGAAGAAGGAATTAAAATTGATCCTAGTAGGATTGAGGGAATACTTCAAATTAGCCATCCTAGGAACATCAAAGAGCTTCAATCTTTCATTGGTAAAATCAACTTTTTGAGAAGATTCATACCAAACCTTGCAGAACTGCTAAGAAACATCACCAACATGCTTAAGATAGATTCAGGAATTAAATGGAACATGGAAGCTCAACAATATTTTGACTTAGTAAAGCAAGCACTCACTAAAGATCCAGTTCTGATCATCCTAGATTTCACCAACGATTTGATCATTTTTTCCTTTGCATTAGAACATGCTATTGCTATTGTATTTATGCAGAAAAATAGGGAAGGAAAAGAGCCTCCAATAGAATTTTTCAGCCAAGCTTTGAGAGTCGCACCTTCAAAGTACAACAGCATGGAAATACAGGCATTTGCTCTGGTCAGAGCGCTGAAGGATTTCAGAGTTTACATTCTACATTCACATACAATTTCTTTTGTGCCCAAATCAGTTGTCAAGGACATCCTAACACAGAGTCCTGATGGAAAAAGAAGCAATTGGATTGTTTTTATTCTTGAATATGATCTAGAAATTAGTCCTACCAAACTGATCAAAGGACAAGAATTAGCCAAATTGATGGCTGAAACCAATTTTCAAGCATTGGATATCAACATGAGAAATTCATTGGATGATCAAGAGGAGCTGGTGACTCCACCTATTGAGGAATCATTCTTAAATTCTCCTTGGTACGCAGATATATTATATGTTATGTTTAGTGTAAATGCTCCTCTTGGTTTGTCCAAAACTAAAGCTAGATTCTTGAAATTGAAAGCTGTCAAATTCTGCATTCTAGAAAATGAATTGTACTAGAAAGATTCTGGAGACATATTAATTAAATTTTTACTAAAATAGGATGTTGATAAGGTTATGTAGGAATTCCATGAATGTGACTGTGCAGGCCATCTCTACTGGAAAACGACTACTAATAAGACCCTTAGAGCTGGTTTCTATTGGCCTACTCTTTTCTCGGATATCCACAAGATGGTAGCTGCCTGCAACAAATGTTAAATTTTTGAAGGGAAGAGAAAGTTTTTTCCCTTTCACTTACAACCAATTTCTATTGAGGCACATTTTCAACAATGGGGTTTAGAATTCATTGGAGAAATTCACTCCTCATCCTCTACCTAGCATAACTTGATCCTTACTGCCACAAACTATTTTACCAAATGGATAGAGGACACCCCTTACAAATATTCCACTGATTCAGCTATCATCAATTTCCTTGAAGCCAATATCCTTTCCAAATTTTTTTCCATACAAAATTCATCACAGACAATGCTGCAACTTTCAAATCCAAGAAAATTGTAATATCCAAAAATAGGGATTTTCTACAACAATAAGAATATCTTAAGATATTATTAAGTTGGAGATCCAACAAATAGACTCATATGATGTGTCCAAAAACACATAGCCTTAAAATGAGTGAAACAACAACAAAAGAAGAATGTCTACACATTCCCAAGTGGGGAAAATGCAGAAATTAGACCCTAGAAACGCTATTTCTAAAGATCTGTGTTTTTACTGGGTGAAATAATTCTGGGTTCCCTTAGCATATGATGTTAGGCCCTCACATACAAAATGGGATCAGAAAGAAATCCATTTTTATATGTTAAACAAACCTCCCAACTTCCTAATAGCTTAAAAATGGCCAAATCCCATGACTTGAGTTATGCAGAAAATATTGAAGCATGTAAAACATTATTTTATGAGTTTTTCTACAGTATAATGATAAAATAACATGGATCTGGAGTTATATGGAATAATATGCCAAGAAAATAGACATCTAGCCTCCTTATTGTATTATAGAGTTAACCCAGTAAGGGTTTCTTGAGACACATGTACAAGGAAGAGTATATTTGATTTATTCAGTTCAGAAAATGTATTATTACTACAAAATTACAAAAATATAGCTGAATGATACAAAAGAGGGATGAGGATTCCTTCCTCTAGCTTTCCGGCAGAAGGGTTGGCCCTTTCCCTAGGAAACTAGCTTAGAAACAAGGGTCTTAACCCTGTCGTAGCAACTCTGTGAAAAATGACGCAGTTCCTACAAGGGAATGTGATGTAGGAGATGAGGAACACTTTGGCCTACTACCAAGATATGAAATGTGCTTAGAAATCTTCCAAGCTGATTTCTGAAGAGAAGGAAGGCACCCTCTACTGAGAAATAAACTCGGAAGTGGTGTAAGAATCCTCCACTCCAACACCCTGCAACTCAGCAATATTCTACTATAGAAATAACGTTGGGACTGAAGAATGATGCTTGGCCTCGAGCCTAGATGTGGAGAAATACAAGACAAGCTCACCCAAGAGGCCTCTCAAGGGAAGGGGTGGGATTCCCAATCGGGAACACCCGGTGCTAAACAACATTGCCACCCTGCTAAACAACAAGAGGAAGCCAAGTCTAAACAGAAAAGGTCAAAATATTGAAATAAAAAAGAACGAATAACAAAGGCCTCCATAATATTCATATATAGCAAGTGAAAATCTCCACGTTGGGTCCCATCTGCAAGTGCCAACAAGCTCATGTAAGTTGTCCTCCACCAAAACTGCGTTGTCCATCAAGGTGGTTCAATGTATCTAGACAGCTTCGTTGACTTGGTCAAAGTTGAATAAATAAACATGATCCCATCTCAGTTCACACCCAAGGGTGCTCAAATAATCTGATTATTCTTACTCCTTTCACATTAGGAGTGTTATTGATTCTTCTAAAGAGGTTAATGGGCCTCCCTACCCATTTATTCACCTTCCTAGTGATAAGACAACTCTAATATTCCATTTAGCTTGGAGGCTAAAATTTTGGAATATTACAGTCCTCCTCTCCAAAATGTTGCTTGTCCTCAAGAAAATATATAAGGAGAGCAAAAATCCTCCCCTCATGTTCTTGTGACCTCATCATAAGTCTCCACCACTACTCAAAATGATCTGTTACAAATCTGTCTTCTAATGTTTCCTCCCAAGTATGCAAAACCATATGGCTTACATCATAGAAAGGTGGAAGATGTAAGTGGAAACCTCCCTACTATCCAATGGCCTCCTCAAGGTAGGAGTGATGATGAACATGGGGAGTATTATCCCCAATGAGTGACTCCCACACCCATGCTATCATCCAAATGAAATGAGCCAATCTAGTCAGCTCAAAAATATCCTCAACCCCCGGTTCATACAATGTGTTGGGGCTGCATGGAGAGAATGGAACCTCCCAACCAAGTGGTTTCTCTCTCCATTGATGATGAGTATGGGGCTGCTACTGATCTTGGGCTAAAATATCATGCCTTCCAAGAGTGGCCCATGCTACCCCTTCAAACAAATAAAGCATGAAGTGCCTCCTCCAAAAACTCAAGTTCTCCAAATGGCTCCTCCCACATGAAGAAGAGAGATGTAATTTGGAAATCATGGGCTGCCCATTGCTCCTCCTGAAACATGCATCATGCAAAGCAGGGAGAATCATACCCCCAATGGGAATCTTCAAATCATATCCCACTCTCCAAACAAAGCTTCCCATGAAATCAACAATACATGGAAGCAAAAACCAATAGAAACAAGTTGTCATATGACAACCGGAAAGGGGATCAAGGTTCCACACAAGGAACCAGCACAGTGCATCCTTTGCTTGCATTAAATAATAAAAAAGCAAGTGCCTTCCTAGCCACTTGTTTGCTGCCACAATCATTTTACAACATATAAACATGAAAGTAAAAAAGGGTGTCAATGGTGCACACCAAAAATCATGTGGCTCCCCCCACAAACCACCAATTGGATAGCCAATCTCAATGCTCAAAATGGCTTCAAGTACATCATTATAAAATATGAAAGAAGGAATAATCCTCCTTGGTACAATATGCTACTCATATAAAGACAAGGAGTATAGAACATAAAGTGAAATTGTACATTCTTCATCAAGTACTTGAGGTCTTGAGATGAAATGGCTCAATTGGAAATTCTCCCTCACTCCCAATGAGTAGGAATGCTATTGTGACATCCTCTCTATCACCATCTAGGCTATGCATCTCTCCATATGCTGAAATATGTCATGCTGAATGCCCTACCAAATGAACTCCTTTGCCAAGGAAAGATATACATCAAAATGCATGGAAAAGAAGTCCTCATGTGCTGTAGGTAGCAACTTCTCCTTGAGACTAGAAGCTCTAGTCAAGAAGACTCTGCCATGTGAATAGATGACCACATCATCCACCATATACTCATCATCTCTATCCTGGTCATTAAGAATCATGCAAGCACCAAGATCCTTGGAGTACTCTACCAAGAGTTGAGACCTTCAGTATGTTTCAATCCTCCCAAGAGACAGCACTGGTGATATGGCATGTGAAACTCTCTTCATGTTGTTGCTTGATACTTTGACATCCCCCATGCCAAATTCTCCTTCAAAACTCTTCTCCTCTCTAAATTCCAAGAGTGGTGAACCAAATGGCAAGATTTATCTTACCAACGCCAAGTCTGGTGGCCTCCCTGGTGGAATGCCTCCATGTAGTGAGACATCCATGGAAAGAGAAGATTGTTCATATGATTGGGAAACCTTTCCCTTGCCCTCACAACGCAAACCAATCTCCCTCATCCTTGCACCAGCTCTCTGAAATAGATAGGGGTGTGTGCTCCTCATCAAGTGATGATGTCCTTCCTCCCTACCTTCTCCTTCCATCAATATCATCTCAAAATCATGCTGCTCATTGATTTTACTTTTCCTCCCATATGTGATATCCTAGGGAAATTCTTGCAATGACACAAGAAATCCTCCTGTTGGAGCATGTGCTCCTCCTTCCTCTGCATGAGGCAATAGATATGCTCTAGATGTGACAGCGCTATAACCCCCATCCTTCTCTTCATCTTCAATATGAATAGGATGTAACTGCTCAATAAGAGGATCCTTCTTTGCAAAAGGACCCTTCATGCCCTCTTGTCCAAGGTTATGAAACAAATATCTTGCCTCTAGCAAGGTATCATGCAAGATATGATCTCCTCCAATAGGTTTCTGAAGTGGTTTTGAGTTTGCAAGTCCTCCCAACTTATGCAAAAGTTTTATTGGTTTGATTGTTTAATGTTTTGTATCAAATATTTCTACCAATATTTTAGTGAACTTTACAAAAGAATAAGTATTAAAATTTTTCAATGAAAATGACTCAAAAATCCACCAATCATAGGCCTTACCTTCAAAGTGCAGCGCTGCAACTCTGATGGCTTCTTCTTCAGAAACTGGGTGCTGCTGCAAATAAGTACACAACTCCCTCACCCAAGCTTTGGCTGAGCAAGTTGGGGATCCATAAAAGGAAGATAAAGAAAATCTATCGATGTCATGCAGCTATCTCCTCTCCACCTTGATCTTGAAAAACTATTTGAAAGTAATATGATCTCTAAACTTTTCAGTTTGAGACTCATACTCTTGCAGAAAATTACTAAGAGTTTCCCTCCCCGACATTTCCTCTTCTTTCATATATTTCATAGTAGACCTAGGAATTTGACTGCACTGTGCATAATAAGGTGTAGTTTCATGCTCACACCTATCATTTTCCAATCTAGATTTGGCTCCAGATCCAAACTCTTCAGGAGATTCCATCTCTCCTCTCATCTTCTTAAAATTTTCATTGATGCACTGCACAGATTTTGGAAGAAGCTTGGTAAGCCTATCTTCCATTTTTCCTCCACATAATGGAGTCTTATTTCTGTTCATCTCTCCTTATCTAGATAGCTACATGGCTGAGTTCCATAGGTTGAGCCAAGATTGAAGCTCTGATACCACTGTAATATCCCAAAATAGGGATTTTCTACAACAATAAGAATATATTAAGATATTATTAAGTTGGAGATCCAAAAAATAGACTCATATGATGTGTCTAGAATCAAATAGCCTTAAAATGAGTGAAAAAATAGCAAAATAAGAATGTCTGCACATTCCCAAGTGGGGAAAATGTAGAAATTAGACCCTGGAAATGTTATTTCTGAAGATCTGAATTTTTACTAGGTGAAATAATGTTGGGTTCCCTTAGCATATGATGTTAGGCCCTCACATACAAAATGGGATCATAAATAAATCCCTTTTGATATGTTAAATAGACCTCCTGGCTTTCTAACAGCTTAAAAATGGCCAAATCCCATGACTTGAGTTATGCAGAAAATACTGAAGCATGTACAATGTTATTTTATGAGTGTTTCTATAGTATAATGATAAAATAACATGGATTTGGAGTTATATCGAATAATATGCCAATAAAATAGAGATCTAGCCTCCTTATTGTATTATAGAGTTAACCCGGTAAGGGTTTCTTGAGACACATGTACAAGGAAGAGAAGATCTGATTTATTCAGCTCAGAAACAAGGGTCGTAACCCTGCTACACCAAATCTATTGAAAATTAAGCAATTCCTGCAAGAGACTACACTATAGGAGATGAGGAACACTTTGGACTGCTGCCAAGATATGAAATGTGCTCAGAAATATTCCTAGCTTATTTCTCAAGAGATGGAAGGCACCCTCTACTGAGAAATAGACCCGAAAGTGGTGTAAGAATCCTTCAATGCAACACCCTACAACTCAGCAATATTCTACTACAGAAATAATGTTGGGAATAAAGAATGATGCTTGGCCTTGAGCTTGGATGTGGATCAATACAGGACAATCTCTCCCAAGAGGCCTCTCAAGGGAAGAGGTGGGATTCTTGCTCGGGAACACCTGGTGCTTAACAAAAAGAGGAAGCCAAGTATAATTGGACAAGGTCAAAAGATTGAAATACAAAAGCATGAATAAAAAAGGCCTCCATCCTCTTCATATATAGCAAGTGAACCTCTCCACATTGGGTCCCATCCACATGTGCCAACAAGCTCATGCAAGTTGTCCTCCACCAAAACTGTGCTATCCATCAAGGTGGTTCAATGTATCTAGACAGCTTCGTTGACTTGGTCAAAGTTGACTGAATCAACATGATCCCATCTCAGTTCACACCTAAGGGTGCGCAAATAATCTGCTTATTCTTACTCCTTTCACATTAGGAGTGTTATTTATTCTTATAAAGAGGTTAATGGGCCTTCCTACCCATTTATTCACCTTCCTAGTGATAAGACAACTCTAATATTCCATTTAGCTTGGAGGCTAAAATTTTGGAATATTACAAAAATTGTGAATTTTTGTCACAAGTATCACATATCCTTAGGACATTCAAAAGCCTATTATCCTCAAGGTAATGGATTGGATGAATCCTCAAATAAGATTTTACTTAATATCATCAAGAAGTTGTTAGAAGACAACAATAAATCCTGGCATAACAAACTAGTGCATGCATTGTGGGCTGACAGATTGACTACTAGGAAATCAATTGGCATGTCACCATACCAATTGGTATATGGAATGGATGCAGTTTTTCCAACATCATTAGGAGTACCAGCCATGAAAATTATTCAAGAAGTACAAGCTGAAGAAAATGATGTACAAAAAGGGATAAACCAGACCATTCAACTACATCAGTCCAAAGAAGAATTTTACAACAGAACTCAGGTTATGCAAGAAAATGTAAAGAAGATCTTTGACAATAGAAAAAAGGAAAATGATTTTAATATTAGAGATAAAGTACTGAAATGGGATTCGAGAAGAGAAGATAAAGGGAAACATGGCAAGTTTGAAAAGCTATGGAAATGACCATATATTGTTCATTCTTTCAGAGGGAATAATGCATTTTTTATACAAGAGATGAATGGAATAGAGTTGTCTGGGGGTCTTGTCAATGGAAGGATGATGAGACAACACTTTTCCTAAGTACAAATAATTTCCCCACTCCCTTGTAAATATCATAATTTTTGGTTCATATTTTATTTATAAGCTACCATTTTTTCTTAAAAAACAACAAAAGAAAATATATTGAAGTCATTGCAGAACAAGAGGTTACAAGGCTACTGATCTTAGTGTTCTTGACACTTCCCCTAGAGAAGTGCCATCCCCAGCTAGAGCCACTGTTAGACTCCTGTAATTTACAGTATCACATGGTGACTAAGTATCTCATATAGGGAAATTTACATATTGTACATGAATTACAATATTCAAAGGATTTCCAAAAAAAAAAAAAAAAATGAAGAAGAAGAAGAGAAAAGAGGGTACAAAAATAGAGAAAAAGAAAAAGAAAGAAAACCCCAAAATAAATAATACTGAAAGTGCTACAAATTAAAATTCCACTACGCATTAGATAGGTTTGTTCAATCATTCAGTTTAAGCATGATTGTAAAATTTTAAATTTCTGCTGATAGGTTAGAGTATAAATATTGGCCAAACTGTTTAATCTTGGCCAATCTGTAGATAGGTAGAAATGAAATTAGTTCAACATTTTAATCTGAAAAATTGGGAGAGATAAGGGATAGAGTAGATTATAAGTTCACCGACAAGGGAAAAAGAGAGGTATGGGTCTGCAAGCACAAATGCACCCAGCAAAAGAGAAAAAAATGTTAGATTTGTAGTTTGGGTAGGTAGGCATGCTGAAAATAAAGAATAGGAGAAAGCATGAAAATTTCCCTATAAAATGCAGCTTAAATATTTCATGTTTTCTATGGTCGAAAAAGAAAATCAAAGAAACAAAGTGTGTTTTTATCCTAAAGTTTGGATAAAGGAGGTACTTCAAATTTCGAAGGTTAGACTACATATGAAGACTCTATCGCATACTTTATGTATCCTAAAGCCCAGAAAACATCATATTTCTCCTTATCCTAACCTTCGAAACACCCATATCCTTCTATATCCTAAGTATTAAACTATAACTCCATCACTCGTCCATTTTCACGGCCCCACCATTTCATCACACGTCACATCACTAATAAACCTCCGCCATATCCCCGTCATCATTGCCCATACCCTCATCATCCAACGACCCATATAAAGTTTCGGCCCCCCTCAGCCACCGAACGTTAACGTTTGGGGGGGGGGGGGGTTCAAAATAAATGGTTTCCAATACAACCCCTATCGCTACGTGTCGCACCCCGGTCAATTCGTACCCCCCTCCGAAAGTGGTTTTCCGTTTCACTTTAAACCGTTGTACCCACCTAACCATTTTGCGACCATTGGTGGGTACCGTTATGCCATGTCATCTCCTCCATCACCTCCTCCACGTCATCTCGGCTCCCACGAAATACCCTCTAAGCATTCAATTGGTTGGGTTGTTGTCCAATGGGCCTGTGCCACATTAAACAATTTCCTAATCACAACATAAAGCCAAAATTTGAGACTGAAAGAAACGTTTACACTGATTATTTTGTTCAAATTTCATAGGTGGTTGGCTTACCGAAGATTTACAACAAATTTCGGTGAAGAAAAGCCTCCACTGATCAACAGAGAATTATCAGTCCTCTGTAAGATTGATCTCAATCCCCTTTTCATTTTATCCCTTCCCCATTCTAATATGCAACAAGTACCCCCTCTCCATTCCCTTCTTCTTTCAGACACATTCTTCTTTAAACAAAAAAATAGTGAAAATTACTTAGAGAAGACAAAATGCCTCCTAAGAAAGATCAAGAGCCATTCAATACAATGGTATACCCTCAGGTGGACCTAGATCACGTAGCTCTAGCTGATAGGGATCATAAAATCCAAGAGACCAAGTTAGAATCTGATTTATTCGATTTCTACTTCTGTCTAGATGATAAATTACTCGACGAGGTTGATGAAATTGGCCTTTGGGAAACTAAATTGTCATATTATATTTTCCCCAAAACCCATAGCTGCCCAGAATTCATTAGAAAGTTCCATGCCTATTATGACATTAATAAGAGAACCATAGTAACCCCGACAGGAGAGACCCTGTTTACCATCAATGCCCAATCAATCCAGCAGATGCTGGAGGCCACCACTGGTGAAGAAAACATTCCCTTCTCTTATGAACCGTTGGGAGAATTATGTAATATCCCAAATTAGGAACAACAACAATATAGAACACAAAAATGGAAAATAGAAGTGAATATCAATACACCATTATATGAGACAAATGTAGAGCCATTTTATTGAACATATCAGCCAAAATGAGCATAAAATCTTTAGGATCAATTCACTCAATAAATGTAACACAAGCCTCCCATAATCATATAGGAAAATATATGAAGAGTGGCTGCTATAAAAAATGTCGGAAGATCAATAAAGCGCAGTCCTAGGGGACATAGCTCTAGCTGGAAACATACAATAATGTAGAGCAACTGATATATGTCTCAAGCGATTTTGGAAATAAAGATCTAGGCCCTCAAACATTTTTCCAAGACAACCCAGTAAGCATTTCCGGAAATACAAAAAATACAAAAATGCTGAAATGTAGCCCTAGGGCTAAATAAGCTCTGCAACTGGGAACCTCAAAGGAGGTGGCTGATATGATATAGAAATGTATGAGAAATCCTCCAAGAGACTCTCCTGATGAAAGACTGATCCATTCACTCGAAATCTAAATATGTTGTAGGAGATGGTAATAGCTTGGCTTGGTGCCAAATGATGAAATAATGCCCAAGGACCTCCCTTGCTGGCATCCTGGTGGAAAGAATGCTTCCTCCACTAAAAACAAGCTCAGAAAATGGTCCTGTAAATCCTCCACTGCTTCTATCCTTTAACACAACAAAATACTGCAAGAAACCCCACTGTATAAAAATACTGAAGATGGCCTAATGTCAGAATGTGGATATGAAGCTCAAAAACCTCTCCTCAGTGGGCACTTGAAGTCCCTCGAGGAAGAGGGTGGGATTCCTGCTCGGGAACACCCTTGTGCTAAACAACACAACAGAATCTGCTAAATAGCTAAAGAGTGAAAGAAGTCATAACAGGCCAAAAATATATCAATAATCAACATGCTTCTATGGCTGCCCTTCCCTTCCTTATATGCATTGTGAGCCTTCTCACCTTGGGTCCCACTCATTAAAGCCACTAATTTCATGGAGACTTCCTCCCATTCACACTGCACTGTCTCTCATTGATTATCCACTCCCTCCATACCAACACTGTTGATTTGGTCAAACTTGACTCCATCCACATGCCTCGTCCAATATTCACACATGAGGGTTCTTTATCCAACTACTATGATGCTCCTTATTCACATTAGGAGTCATTTTATTCCTATTAAGTATATTTATGGGTATTTGTACCCTATTATTATTCTATCTAAGTGGCAAAAACAAAATTTAATATTCCAACTAGCTAAAAGCTAATTTGGAATATTACAGTCCTCCCCTCTCAAACTTTTCTTGTCCTCAAGAAACTATAAAGGTGAGTGCTACAAAATGTCTCCTCCTTCCCTTGTGACACCTCCCAATGATGAGCTCCCTCCATGAACCAAGTGTCCCCCAATCAATCCATCCCTCAAATGCTCCCCCCAAGTGCTCATGAGATGCATCTCCCAGGTGCTCAAGTTAACCAAATGGCTCATCTCATAAGAAAACAAGAGGTCTAATGTAGCAATCATATACTGCCCAATCTTCTCCTTGAAGCACGAGGCATAAAAAATGTGGGGAATCTCATTCCCAATGGGCAACACCAATCCATGTGCCATCCCTCCAATCACGCCAACAATAATGATAAGAACATCATCAACATATGGGATCAAAATCAAGGACACACTAGCTGCCATATGAAATACCGGAGGAGGATAATAGTCCCTTAAGTGGAACTAGCGTAGTATTACTCCTGACTGCCTCAAAATATGATATGATGAGTGGTTTCCCAACCACTTTCTTTCTGCCCCAATCCTCTCACATGCTTGGATAAGGTGAATAATGTGTGCTTCCAACTGAGTACACCCTAAGTAAGATATCATCTCCCAAAAATCTCCTAGGGAGTGGTCATCCCAATCACTGATGGGGCTCTAAGTAGATAATGCAGTCTAAAGGAAAGATTGCCCCCTTTTGAAGAAATGAACTGTAGATGAATGGAAAAGGAATACAAGCACTCAGTTAATGGATAATTATTCTCAAAGACACAATTCTTACCATGTACCTTGAGAAAGCTGGTGAAGTGGCTTATAGATGGGCCTCCCCTCATTCCCAATGGGAAAGGAAGTGGTTGTGATAACTCTTCCAAGGAGTTATGTCTCTCCTCAATCTCGAAACAACCCATGCATCTCCTGATATGACGGTGCATCTCCTCTTTGAAGCCTTTCCAAGTGAATCCCTCCATGATAGTTTGGTATGCCCTCATGAAATCAGTGTGGATGGAGAGAAAATCCTCATATGTTGCATGTAATAGCTTCTCCTTGAGCTTAGAGGCTCTATTGAAGAAGATATCACTCTAATAATAGATGACCCCATCTCTCACTACATATCTCTCATTTGACAACTGGCCATTAAGTACCCTACATGAGAAGAGGTCCTTGGAGTATTCCAACAACAACTAGGATCACCAATAAGGATCTATACTCAATAGTGAAAACGCTGTTGGTCTTCAATGTAAAGCCCATGTCATGTTTCTGCCCTCTCCTTTGAAATATCCCATGCTAAAGTCACATGTTGGGATGTGGCTATCCTGCCTCTGTTAACCCTTGTGGAGCTGCTCCTGCTCAAGTAAAGGTTGATGTTTTTGGAGGTTATCCTTCCATAGGAAGCTATGACCCATCCAAAACCTTTTGAGTTTGGCCAATATATGCATGAGCGGTCACCATCCTCTACCATATGTGGAAGATTCCTCCCTATGTGGAAGTATCTTCTAGTTATCGTAAGTCATGGAGTGGTCTCCTTGCACCATGATGGTGCCATCATCCATCCCTGAAAAATCTTCTCTCAGTGCAAAATGTTTGGTGATAGTTGGTAAGACTGATATTGGGAGAATGTATCCCTCCTCCTTGAGCCTACCCAAGTTTCTTTGCGTTGTTCCAAGTCCTCCCAAGGCCCTCACCCCTCCTAGATCTATGAGTGGTGCAACCTATTGTGATATATCTCCCATCAACTCCTGGTCCGGGGGTCTCCCTGGTGGAATGCCTCTAAATAGTAATGTGTCACAGGGCAAGGTCATCTACATAACTTATTGGACTTTTAGGTCCTTGCTTCCACTGTGCAAATAAAACTCTGTTTTCTATGTGGAAACTGTTTGAGGGGGATATGTGTGCATGCCCCTAATCACATGATGCTTACCACTCCTTTTGTCTGTCCACTCCATCTGTAAAGTCTCCCAATATGTGGTGACCTTCCCCTAAGTAATCAACCACAACACACCCAATATCACATTGTTGTCAGGGATATCAACCACAAAGAAGTGATCATTCAATTTATATGTTCCCATGGTGACAGATAATGCCAGAACATACTTCATGCACTGCAGTTTCTAGCTCCTGGCACTAAAACTGAAAATCCCTCAAAGTCATCCTAGGTATTTCCCTCCTCTACACCAATTGGGCATCAATAAAGT
This sequence comes from Pinus albicaulis, assembly GCA_034641835.2. Classification (NCBI taxonomy): domain Eukaryota; kingdom Viridiplantae; phylum Streptophyta; class Pinopsida; order Pinales; family Pinaceae; genus Pinus; species Pinus albicaulis. Next base: position 78,935,226 of record CM076584.1, on the reverse strand, counting down.
TGTGTGTAGCCCCACTGTCAATCAACACTGATACCCTCTCATCCTGAATGGAACCTCGAACTCTCAAAGTTAGATACTTGGGTACTCCCCACAAAGATGCAAGGGCCCCTCCAATTGGAGAAAATGCCCCATTCCCACCTCCTGGAGGCAGTGGATCATCTTGTACTATCCCACTACTGTGACCTCCTTCTGGTTCCTCTTCTTCCTCCTCTTGATCATTAAAAAATACCTCTATATAGTGTGCCTTCCCTGCTACACATCTATGTCTGGGTGCCCATGATTCTTGGCATGTGAAGCAAAGATTCCTTCTCCTCAAGTCTCTTCAGACATTATCACTAAGATGTCCTTTGTTTTGGCTCTCCTTTGAAGGAGGAGCCTTCACATATTTTCCCTTTGATGGAAAAGTGGGCTTTTTCTGAAATGGTGCCTTTTCTCTTGGCAAAGAATCTTGTAGATATCTAGCCCTTTCAACACCATCTTAAAGGGTAGTTGGTTTTGTTGACTTAACCAGCCCATGTAGAGGCTCTTCTAGACCATAAGAAAACATATAGACCCTCCTAGCTGGAGATAAATTGGGAACCATAACAGAAAGTTGTAAAAATTCAGAAATGTAAGTTTCTGGATTACTTGACTATTTGAGCTTAGATATCTCAATAAAAGGTACATCTGGGTCTCTTCGATCAAGCCTCTCGACCAAACTCCTGGTGAAATATGAATATGCAATCACATTGGCGTGCCCCACCATGTGCCTCACCCTCAAGGTGCAACATTGCTATTTTGATGGCTTCCATCTCCGGTACTTGGTTCAAATAGAAGTAGGTGTCTATCTTCTCTACCCAAGACTTGGATGTGCATTTGGAAGACCCATCAAAATCAGGCAAGAAGAATCTGCCCATAGTCCGGTGAAGATCATTTTTTTGTATGAATACTCCACCTCTATTGTGATGACGGGGTCTCATATTGTTCTTGATTTGACAAAACTCTTGCAAGATAAAATGATAATGGAATCTCTAAGATTGAGACTCATACTCAAGAAAGTAATCTTCAAGAGCATTGAGAAATGTGTTGCTTCACTGGTTGATCACGACAATTATGTGAAATGTCAGAGCCTTCTCCATGTAGAAACCCTTTAGGGGATTCATTTCATATATCCATCCTCATTTCCTTGATTTCTCTTGCAATATCTTGCATGGTTTGAGGAATAAGCTTGGGAAACTCCTTGTCATCCTCTTCTCCTAATATCCGAGTTTTTCCCTTGTCTTCTCTATTATATATATAATCCTATATCTGGTTTCTATTGACATACCACTTCTCTCTTTCTGTGTGAGGCTCTCCCTCTTCTGATGAAATATTGTCTGAAATACATAGGCTGAGCCAAGATTATGCTTTGATACAACTGTAATATCCCAAATTAGGAAAAGCAACAATATAGAACACTAAAATTGAAAATAGTAGTGAATATCAATAAACCAATATATGAGACAAATGTAGAGCCATCTTATTAAACATATAAGCCAAAACGAGCATAAAATATTGAGGATCAAGTCACTCAAGCAATGTAACAGAAGCCTCCCATAATTAAACAGGAAAATACATGAAGAGTGGTTTCTATACAAAATGCTGGAAGATCAATATAACACAATGCTTGGGGACATAAATGTAGCTGGAAACATACAATAATATAAAGCAACTGATATATGTCTCAAGAGATGCCAGAAATAAAGATCTAGGCCCTCAAACATTTTTCCAAGACAACCCAGTAAAGGTTTCCAGAAAGACACAAAATACAAAAATGCCGGAATGCAACCCTAGGGATGAATAAGATTTGCAACTAGGCACTTGAAAGGAGGTGTTTGAAGTGATATAGAAATTTATGAGAACTCCTCCAAGAGACTCTCCAAATGAAAGGCTGATCCCATCATTGGAATTCTAGCTCTCCAAATGATGCACTGAATCCTCCACTGCAAATGCTCACCAATATAACGCAGTCTATGAGGGAAGCTGCACTGTAGGGGATTGTAATAGATTTTCCTGGTGCCAAATGATGAAACAATGCCCAAGTACCTCCTTTTTTTCCTCCCGGTGGAAATAATTATTCCTCCACTAAAAGCAAGCTCAGAAAATGGCCCTGTAAATCCTCCACTGCTTCTACCCTACAACACAGCACAAGCCTGGAAGAAACTGTGTTGTAGAAGAAGACTGAAGCTAGCTTGATGCCAGAATGTGGATATGTAGCTCAAAAATCTCTCCTAAGTGGGTAATTGAAGTCCCCCAAGGATGAGAGTGGGATTCCCGCTCGAGAACACCCTTGTGCTAAACAGAACATCAGACTCTGCTAAATAGTTGAAGAGTGCAAGAAGTCATAACAGACCAAAAAAATATCAATAATCAACATGCTTCTATGGCTGCCTTCCCATTCCTTATATGAATTTTGAGCCTTCTCACCTTGGGCCCCACTAATTAAAGCCACTACTCTCATGGAGACTTCCTCGCATTCACACTGCATTGTCTCTCATTGATTATCCACTCCCTCCATACCAGCTTTGTTGATTTGGTCCAACTTGACCCCATCCACATGCTTCATCCCATATTCACACACAAGGGTGCTTTATCCACCTAATATGATGCTCCTTATTCACATTAGGAGTTATTTTATTCCTACTAAGGAGATTTAGGGGTGTCCCTACCCTCTTATTTTTCTATCTAAGTAGCAAAAACAAAATTTAATATTCCAACTAGCTGAAAGCCAATTTGGAATATTACAAATTATATCAGAAACTGGACTTTTCCAGTAGAGCTAAAACTTTAGAACTCTTCATGGCCACTGATGCCCCAATGCCCAAAATAAACCCTGCATATAGTGCATCCAATTTCCCTCGTAGGACCCAACAGATTGTCACTATCTTGTCCTAATTTCTAGGATATCATACAGACCAGTGGGTTGATGAAGCTATGATATTTTTTCTGTCTGTCCGTTTTAGCAGAGTCTAAACACTCAATCATTTTTAATTTCACCCAATTCCCTACTAATTCCATTCATAACCAATTCTTGAAGTTTCATACAGAGGAGGTGTTCAAATACACCTCTGTTTTGGTTTACATGTTTGTTTATTTTCAGTCCAACAAGTTCCAATTTGACATGACAAAGCTCAATGATGACTCTCAGCCTCAATTTGAAATATTTTGGACCACTTAACTAATGAAAGAGTAGAAAAATTACACATGAAAGGACTTTGTGGATTCATTTGTACATCCATCCATCAGTACACTCAACAATACAATAGAGCCAAGGGTGAATGAAGAAACCAAGAAAAGTATGTAGCTGAGAGATTAAGTGAGAACAACAGATTGGTACTTGTACCAAAATTATATAGAGATCCAAGTTTATGGGTGTGATTTGGCCCCCTCTAAACTTCCAAATTTCCTGTCCATGAGGAACTTTGCATTGGAATATAAAAGACAAATGATAAATTCAGATGAGCTCCATTTTGTCTCTGCAAAGAAAAAATTCAAATTCAAGATCAAATCACAAATTGGTCCTTTCATTTGTAACATTCGAGCAGCAGGGGAGGATGCCAATGAGATGAGATTTAGTCACAATTTCACCTAGTCCTATGACCCAGATGGGATCATTTCTAAGAAAAGAGTGAAAGACAAGTCAACACCTTATGTCCATACACATAGGAATTAAATTGAACAATATGTAAATCAAGCAGAATGGGTGGCCAATACAATGCAAGAGGATGAAGAACAGGTGATTTCCACCTCAGGAATTCAAACCCCAACCCCACAATAAAGGAAAGTTACATAATATAAATAAGACAAGGGAAAAGAGGCAGAGAAAGAAATAGGAAGCTAAAGGCCAAGAGAGGATCAGTCACCTTCAGTGAGTGATACCTCTAGGAAAGAATTCCAGCTAAAGTATATGAAGAGGGCCATAATTCATATGGACGTTGATCAAGTGGGTGAATCAGAACAAAAAATAGTAATACACATCAGAGACACCCCTGTGTCATCTCCAACAGGTGCTCAAACAATGGCCTCCCCTACATCTTCAACCATAATGTTTATTCAGCAACATGGTCTATAGACATCTACTTCCGGGCCTGCTAAAGAAGGCCAAGAAAATTATGTCTATGACATATTCAGAGAGATAAAGTTGAAGAATGAAGTGCTGAAGACCAACACCTATAATAAATTTTGGAAGTAGACACCGAGTTCACAAAGCATGATGTTGTCAGCCTTCGGTGTTGAAAAGGGGAGAATGAAACTAGAAGCTCAAGTCCCACATCGTCAAGGAGAAGAAGACTATAATAAGACATCATTCGAATTCAATACCTAAGATATCCAAAAAATTGATCAAATGGAGCTACACAAGAAAACTGGAGAGATGGTGGCCTCTACATTGACAAGTAAAGCTATGAATCTGGAAACGCTGCAGGTAGCATTGTCCAATTATCAGTCTTAGCTCAAGATGGAGAATATTTCCTCCTTTTACAAGGATGCCAATATCAAGTATTTGGAGGAATTAGTTGTGAAAATGGGTTTTGATATAGCCAAGGCAGGATCAATGGAGGAGATTATAAAGAATAAAAATGTTGATATTGTTGCCTTGAAAAAGAAGCTCAAGATGCCAGCCACCAAAGATCCTTTGGCTAAGGATATATAAGAGAATGAAGTGTAGAAATCTGAGATGATGAAGTTAATAGTGGAGAATTCAGTATTTCTCAAAAAAATGGAGATAGAGATGGAGAAACTATTGAAAGATAAAGAAGAAGCATTCCAAGTGGAAAACATTCCTTTGGATGTTGTGCCTATTGCAGCAATTCCATCTGTTATTTCAACAACTGTAGGGACACCAAGTGGGACAGACCAAATGTCCAAGGCCATGGAAAGAATAACCCTCCAAACACAGGAAATTAAGAAGTTGGAAGCATAGATTTTCATCTTGAGAGATCAAAAGGCAAGTTATGAAATTGCCCATGAAATAGCCAAAAAACAGATTGAAAGATTAGAGAAGGAAGAAAGGGACTTTTCAACTAGTATTATTTTGGGGAAAATTAAGCTGATTATCTGGGGTAGTATCATGGAGTCGATTGATGAATTATGGCACTCCATCCATATTATATTTGAATAGAATGAGTTTATTGATAGGTGTCGTATAGCCATTGGAAAAACCAATCAGGAGTTGGGTAATATGCCTACCACAACTCCTAATATCATAAAGTTCCTAAACTCTAAAACCAGTTTTGAGATTGAATACATGGATGTGCTGGACATAACAAAAGCTATACTAGAAGTGAAAAGGGTCCTCACTAAGAGGAATTTGGTTTGACATCTGGAGGAGAAATGTCATTAATTGGATGTGGCAATTGGCAGGTTCTTCAATAGAATTGAGCCCTTAATGGAAAAATTAAGGGCTCAATTCCTTATGGCAGGTTCCTTCTTTGTATGTCATTAATGACAAACTTATCCAAAAAGGGGATTATATGACAAAGCTCAGGGATACAGCCAAATACACAACAAAGTTCACAAACATTAAAGGAAATGTGACTGAGAAGGTTTTCCTGGAACTATTGAGCAATGACATTTTCATCCAACACGAACTGATACACATTTTCCTCACGAGGCCCACATTTAGGAAATATATAGAGGTGGATGAAGTTTATCGATAGATCACGGGGATAAAAATTCTAGGTAAAAAAGAGTGGGAAAATCTATGCATGTATCAGGATTGAAGAGCAGAGTGAATATGTCAGCAGAGCAACCGATCAGCTAGAGGTTCTAATGCCACATTAGATTTAATGATCCAGAAAAGGCGGTCCGAAAGGTAGAGCCAGATGTCAGATTCATTTATCGTTGCCTCTTTGTGACAACACCAACAATTTTGGGCTCACTTTATAATTCATAAAGGGTTTGTTATCACTCAGTAATTTCTCTAGGTTAAAGAAAGAATTTATTGAGGTAACCACAAACCTACTTTTAAGCCTTATGATCTAGCCTTCCTAATGCTCAGAGAGGGCTCTCTCTATATGATTTATCTTTGTTGATTATATTTTATTTTAGGCTAGTTATATAGGGCACATTAGTTTTGGGTTTTGATTTTATTTGGTGGAGAAATCACTTACTTAGATGGATAGCTATAGATCTGTATCCCATTGGGACAATGGAGTCAATGTGTCAAGCAGTCAGATCAGGATGAAGGTCTAAAGGTAATTTTTTATAGGGCAATATAGAAGAGTCACTTCAGATCTTTAAGGTTGATGATGAAATGGTTTTTATCAAGATAAAAGAGAAATTAAGGGTTCTTGAATCTGGATTAGGAGTGAAAAGGTAGAGGTCAATCGAAATCAGGGAGAAATTAAGGGTTCCCTAATTTGGATATTAGTGGAAAACATGTAAATGATAATCAACCAAAACAGAGTTCTTTTAACAAATTCTGAAATAAAATTCCTGATTTATTATTTATATTAAGAACAAATTCATGAATAGATGGAAAACATAAGAAAATTAACAAAATGACAAGTGAAATACTTCACTACAGTGGCCCAACACATGAATCTTGTAATATGATGCTTTATTTCCTATGATCCAGTCCGCTGAATTGAAATTGATATAAAAATGCTTCAGGTCCAGAAAAGTATAACTACATAAATTTTCAACAATTTATCCACACTCAATACTTCAAATGATGAAGTATTTATACAAATTCCAAACTATAATATCTTGAAAAAAGATCAAGATTGGTTTACAAATATCTCAAACTGTATTACATAAATAGAATTTAAATAAAGGACACTCAAAACTAATGAATATATTTGGCACTATATTTATTGATTGATGGTGACAAAGAAGAGAAATTTGAATTTGATATCAACTCTTAGTTGATGATGAGGCTTGCAAGTCACTAACTATCTCCTTCCTATGTGCATTTTTCTCCAGAAATTCTACAAAATTGGGGTATAGTGATACCTTTTTATATCTCATTCTAAGAAAGACATGTAAAAAGTGAAAGAGGTTATTGTATATAAATATTCTGTTAAGATAACCCTCTCTCAGTTTCAAAAATTAAGTTCCACCTGTCCACAACATAATCTGCAAGACGATGTGTAAAATAGAACTTTCCATAGTCTGAAAAATAGGTTGTGAATATGTGCATGTATCTCTCATTATGGAATGCTTGTGCATAAAGTGAGATAGGTTTGTGTAGGTTGGTATCTTAGGAACATAAATCTCCTCTCGTTTTTCAAAATTCATCTTGGATTGGCCACAGTAGTTTCTACAAAACTATGACTTAAAGATGAAATTTCTGGAAAATGTCCCTTCCTGCTCTGTTTTCATCTTTTAACCTTATTGTTCTTTTAACTATTTTGAATTTTACTTCAGATAAAATTCATTGTTGCTGGTAAAAGTGTTTTCATCTTAGTTTAACCATTACTGTCTCATTGTATACTTTTACTATTTTACCTTGACTTCTCTGTTTTTACTTTTATCTTTTTACAGTAAAAGGTATGTAATAGTGAGTAAAATATGTCATGGAAAGTTACTTTGAACAACTTCGTTGTTGCTGTTGTAGATGTTTTTACTCTCTTAAAACCAATTTACTATGTAAATTATCCTTTCTCTGTTGTATTGCTAGTTTTAGCTTGATTTTTCTTCTATGTATGAAATTTCTGCTCAATGAAGCCTTTGAATTTAAATCTCAAGAATCTGGATTAAACAATTTGAACTAGTATCAACTGTTTATTAGATTCGCTGATATACCCGCAAAAAAAAAACAACAGTTAGTGAAACAAAGTTATGTATGGAGTGCAATAATGTTTCAGGGAATAAGGAATTTCATGGAAGGAGTCCGGATGGTAATGGGGTATCAATTTGGTGTTGGCAATGATGTTCTAGTTTTATTCGCAAATCTGCGGAAATGACTCAAATTTTGGCTTTTTGCACAATGTCGGAGTTACCACAGTAGCTTGGGGTTTTAACATTGGTTTATTGCATAGTGTAGAATGCAATGGTGGCTTATCGCAATGGATGAATTTTTTAACACACTGTATCGGGAATAAACTCGTGGTTTATCACAATGGGAAGGATAAATTGCTGGGTGGTTTTCACGCTACAGGAAAGTGGTAAATGGTTTTCTCTTGAGCGATGCGATGGAATGAAAGATTGACATGTATCAGGGAAGTAGGGATGTGAAACTGCCCATTTCGCAAGGTCTTGTGGTGTTAAAAGATCACGCTATAAGATTTGTGATATGGTTTGATGGTCATTAGATCTAGTCGGTTTAGATTAGATGGTTGTGATGATGCAATGTAGTTGCAGGATCTGAAGGTGTGGGACCCGAGGCTTTACACTTATGCATTGGAGTTATATATATGGTAGGGTTAGGGAAACTTTATAAAGGTGGGGTATTAATATATGGTGGGCCCAAGATATATCACGTGTGAGGAAAAATATTTGTATTAAGTTAAATAAATAAAGAAATGGGAATAATATCAATAAGGTTTTTCATATATACGGGATATGGTTATTACGGGAGTTAATAAATATGGTTAAATGTTAATACATATGTGGGATTTCACTAAGTTAAAAACCCTAAATTTATATCAAGGAGGGATTTTTGTAGTGGGTTCCGATATTAATTCAAACCATTTAGAATTAGGATAAAGTATTTTTTGGGTTTTTGATGTATTTTTAAATGAAAAGGGAAATTAGTAAAGGGGTTTTTATAAGGGAAAATGAGTGAAATATGGGAAAGAGTAAAAATGAAGGGGAGGGGTATTTTTACAAGGGGAATGATTTTATAGGGAAATTAATAAATGAAATGACCAATTTTTTTCTTATACATGCTTGTGAAAAACTGCTTCTACTTAGACATAAACTACCTTAACATTTTTTCTTTATTTACATGGGTGCATTTGAGCTTGCAAACCCTTATTTATTTTTATTTTAAAATATCAAACTAAAAAATTATATCCTTATTTCTTCCAAGGCCTCAGAATAAACTGTTGAGCTCCTTATTATTTCTCTACCTAACTAGTGATCTACCGAGATTAGACTGTTTAGCTAGATAGTTATTCTCTATCTAACAACATGAAATTTAAAGCATGAGAGGTCAAGTTTAAGTTGTTTGACCCTCATGGATTGTGGCATTTTAAACAAGCTACACATAAAATTATTTGAAAAATTAACCTAATAGTAGTGGCATTTAAATTTGCAGCACTTTCATGATCTATTTTGGTGCGGTTCATATTTTTATTCTTTTTGATCTTTGATTCTTTTTTTCCTTTGATTGTTCTTTTAGGATTTTTACCCTCTTTACATTTTTTAATTTTCTAATATGGGAAAACAATTTTCAGAAAGAAAAGTATGTACATATTTACAAGACTAATCAATGTCAATTCAAAATTATGAATCCTATTGTTATAGGAACCTAACAGTTGCTTCTCATGGGGATGGTATCTCCTTGTGAGATGTCAAGAACACTATCGACTAGTAGCCTGATCCATTGGTCCAATCCCAAACATGCATATGCTATGACTAAAAACTCTTGCACTGAATTTACACATTTTTATGCAAACTGAAATCTAATCTGAGACTAAAAGATGGGGCAACCTTTAGACCAAACTACTAAATCATCAATATCTTAGGGCCTTTTCCTTGGCTTCAAATATTAATGAATTATTTCAAAAATAAGCTGAAAACTACAAACTGAAATAAGTTGAAATCCTACCTACTTACTCTAATCAGTTGTCCAACTGTTGGTTAGGTAAAATGAAACAACCAATGCAACCTGTTAGCCACCTATAATATTTTGTCAAAGCAAACAGATGGCTAAATATGTTTCTAAGCCTTCAAGAGAAACATTTCCTTTGTAAATCTATCATTCTTGAAGCCTCCATGTGTTTTCTATCCTCCAAAATTGTCTTCATTGCTATTTCCATCAAAGAGTCTTTAAAACCCTGCTGTTTACCAAAGAAAAAATTTTCAGGAGGCTCCATTTTCCATCATTTCACTTCTCTAAATTACCCTCCACATCCCTCATTTTCCCTTATAATCTATCCCTCAAAGCCCATTTTATGCAAAACTCCCCTTTAAAATCTTGTGTTCCCCTCACATCTAGTTTAAAATCCCCTTCCTCACGCTATCAGAACCTTCATTTAGCCTTAAAACCCCTCTTTTTAGGCCTGAAATAGCCTCTTTGCATTATGGAGGTATTAGCCCCGAGGGCTTAGAATCCCTTAGCCCTTCCTCTACATATAACTCGCGCTACGACCGAGCGCTAAGGCCTAATCGCAATCACAAGTTTCTTCTTTCCTGAACTTCCTTTTATCCTATTCCCCCGATGCGATAAACACCTTCCTCTAAACCCCTCGTCCTGCTTGCTCCCATAGGACCATGCCTTAGCGCCTATTCCGGTCCCACCACATTGCATCAGCAAATTTTGATCCATCAGTCCTTTTCCTTTCCTTTCGTGAAGAGCGATCTCCCGATGCGATCCCAACCATCCGCCAATCAGATCAGATGGCTCATGCATAACCTGACCACACCCCTCCGTCGCATCGCAAAACATAAGCCTTCCCGCCGAAACAAATCTGGACCGTTGAATCCATAAGAACCAACGACTGAGATTGCGCCATGCTCCACCCATAACCCTTCGCCATCACCCCTTCGATCGAGATCCAACCGTTCATTTATGCATATCCGACCGTTCACACTTAAACTTCCATTCACCTCGTGACAAGCCACCTTACGTCACTACCAGGTCCCACCAGTTCTTCTGCCTCACACATCTTTGGACCAGTCTTGCGCTATCTATAGCATCCGATCTCCTGACGATGATCCAATGGCTTAAACTCTGTTTCGCAAAATTTTTGTGCCCAAGAGTTAACGTTTCAAAATTTTGCGAAATGGGCGGTATTGGGATGGACACGCGTAAAATGGTGTATGGAATCGCGTTTTTTTGGGAAATACCGCCTCCCCCCCATTTCACTGCATGAAAACCATCCCTGATTTTCCACCAAACCGCCGCCCTCCGCAACATTGTCATTCGCGTTCTTTCCTAGCCGTCGATCTCTGAGATCGAACAGTTCTGTTCTAATCTCACCCCCATCCATTTTCCATTCATCTGATCTCTTGAATGACTTCATCGACAAATCCCCACCATTGATTGTTCTAATCCAACGGCTCCTATCCGTTGTCACGCCCAAACCTCCATTCGCTCTTGGTTAGCTGCTCTGACAAGATTTTCCCTCATTTTTCTGCTGCACTCGCATTTTCCCTTGCTGCTTCTCCACCCTCACGATCCTTCGAAGCAGTCATCCCCACTCCCGCTGGTTTTTATAATGTATTTTTCGTTTTTTGCAGGTTTCAAAAGATGGTGAGTCCATACAGTCTCCACGGTCATAGTCAAGGTGATATATAGTGCTGAGAGACTGTCTCAGAGCCGAAGATCTCAGAAGACACCACTAAAAATGTTTAAAATCATTTTTACCAAAGATCAGTGTTATTAACCCTGACATAAACCCTCCAGTTCCTTTGTAACTTGTATATTCATAAATACAGGACAACAAAAGTTTAAAGAGTTCCAGAAAAGGATTAAATGGATCATCGAATTTTATTTGAGGCCTAATCCACAGTTACAGACATAAAGGACACAGATGAAGACCCGAATATTATCAAGGAGGCTTAAGGAAGCCTAAAGCACACATCAAGCCATATCAATGATCTGATATTAGCAGGGCATTCTTCTCCCTAAGAAGGACCAATTCACATGACCTACTCCACTCTCCTCCAAGAATCCTGGTAGTTATTACTCTGACAACAGTCCTTAAAACTATCCGGACAGTATTTATGAAGGCATGGAAGACCTACAAGACAATCTTCACCTTACTTTTCTCAGAGTATAAATAGAGTACCAACAGCCAGAGAGTACTTCAAAGAAACATACCTGAGGTTATTGTCAATATGACAAAAACTTCTGAATCGACTAAAGGGTACTGAAAGTTAATGTGAAGATATTAAACATAATGGGCTTCGAAGACATTTCTCCCTCTGTTTTAATGAATCATTTAAAGTTCTATCTACCACTACTATCACTCTTCCACCTATAAGAACCCATGAGAAATACATTGTAAATTTTGGTTGGTTGTAGAAAAATTACTGATTGTAAGCTGTCCTACTGAGTTAGAGTTCTGTGAGTAGTAGTTGTAAATAGGTTGGGGGATGATTTATGGATGATATCAAGCTATTGGACAAGAATGTGTGTGACTGGTTTTTCTCTTCTAATATGACAAGCATTTTCATCAGATCCTGATCTAAATCAATGGTGATGTGTCCCTTCTTTGTTATTGTTTTCCCTATGCTTTACATCATATTTTATTTTCTCTAATAAGAAACAGTAAATTTAGCTTAGGATATACTGCTAAAAGTACCCTAATGCTTACTGAATTTTATTATTTTTATGTTTTCTACTAATTTTGTATCTTAGAAAAACTTCAACATAATTTAACCAGTATAGAAGTTGGTTTGTCCATGCTTACTGATGTATGAATTTAGAGGTTGTTCCTTAGATCTTCTTTTTTGGTTTTTCTGAAATAATTGGGAAGGTAGGGAGATTCAGTGATTAGCCCTATCCCCTAAGTTCCTTTTCCAACAGTTAGCCTTTCTAAGATCCCTTAGAGTTGAATGCCAAAAGCAGAGAAGGTTAAAAGTCTTTCTCTGATCTTAGACTTCACTCTGTGTTTGAACTTATGTGTTTTCTACTGTCTGAAAGTAGTCAGGAGGACTGCTGAATTGTTGTCTTCAGAGTTAGCCTCATAAGGATTTTGAATCATAGAGGTATAAGGCATGCCCTTTCCCTAGACTTACTCCGAAGTGATCATCTTGGAAGGTTTTCCTTTTCATTCCCATTCATTACCTTATTGTTTCATCCGATACTATCATCTTAAGAGATGCTCTATTTAGATGACTATCCCTTTAAAATCCTTGGATATTCGAATTTCAAGTAAACCCTTTTATGGCCCCATTGCCCAATGGACTTGTGTTCTCTTTGAATTATCTCCCCATTGCCAAAAACCCTTCTTTACTCATTCCTTTACCTTACATTGAACCCTTCTTTCATGTTTCCCAACCAAACAAACAAAACAAAAACCCTTGTGCCCTATAACTAGCCTAATATCATAATTTGAACTTCAAAGATATACATTTCTTTACCTTTATAGATAGATCCCTCTCTGGATCCAGGAGGGCTATATCCTAAGATCCCAAAGTGATTTGATGTTGTCTTGTCATTTGGTATTGCCAAATCTGCCAAATCACAGGAACCCCAACATAATGGTGACTTCGCTGGGGAAGAAGACCAATTAGCCTCGATTTGGTATAATTGCTGATGGTGGAAAGAAACCCTCATTAAAAAATTGAAAATCCTCCACCTGGAGACTCCACAAATTCCTTACAGACCTAAGACTCCACTGGAGGAAGATCCTAAGACATGACCAGGCATTCTAGAAAGATAGAACCTTTAGGCCTAATTTGGTTTCAAGAAATCATTGTTTTTATCTACAACTACGTTCTATCCTACTTCAAACCTGACCATGTGTACAAAGATGAGATCCACATTGATTATTGGGAAAATCTCAAGCCTCAGTTTTCAGACCATGAGCAGGCCTATACACCTGTGAAAAACCTAGTGAAACAAGAGCCTCATGTTGTATTTCTTACCCCTATTGAAACCTTAAATGGGCATAAGTCTCTTGTTGCACTAACTACACCCACAAAGGTCATAGAAAGATATAAGCCTCTATTTTTTCCTCTTATCTTCCAACCCCTTCCTGAAGAACTTAAAACAAGCTGCCCCTTTTTTTATGGAGAAAATACAAAGATCATTACTGAAAAACACGTTCAAAATATTGAGGATTTACTTGACTTATTTGAAATAGAATAAGATGATGTGTGTATTAGAATGTTTTCCTTATCATTACGAGGAAAGGTTAAGAGTTTGTTTAAGGACCTTCTAGCTGTAAGCATTATTAATTTTCATCAATTTGCTCAAGTTTTCCTTGATAAATGGGCAGTCCTGGGAAATGTTTTCCTCATCCTAGAAGAATACCAAAATTTGAAAAGACAACCAGGAGAGACAGTACAATACCTTTTAGCTAGGTTCAATAAGGTATACAATGCAATACCTACTAAGATAAAACCACCTTTGGGATGGGCCCTATCGCACTATCCGAGTTCTTTTGACCCTGAGGTGGAATTCCATATAAGAGAAAGAGAGCCTTCAAGCCTGGAAGAAATGCAGAACGTAGCAATTAATGTCAAATACAACATATGGTGCAGGGAGAAAAAAATAAATGCAATAAAGAAGGACCAAGAAGAGCAAGGAAGGCTGATCTCTGCAGAAACCAAGCTGGAAGCGTTGATAGAGACAACCAACAACTTGCTAAACATAAAAGAGGAAGAATATGAGGGTGAAACTATAAATTCTTATTTGAAAATACCCCCACCTTGTCCTTAGGAAAAACAAACCAGATCACTGCAAGACATAAGCAACATGCAAAGCATGTATGATAAACAAGATTTTAAATCAGAAAATGAACATGAAGATTATTTTGAGGAAAGACTTGCTGAGAATCCATTAGGTTTGATTGGTAACATTGCTTATAATTATGATTTTTCTATTTTTGATCTATCTGATGATGATTTTTTCCAAATAGAAGCTAATCCTGCAGGACCATCATCAGTAGATTTGTGGGAGGAAGATCATGTCCATCAATTTCAAGAGAGTAATGAGCCAATGTAGGCTATCAATGATACTGATGAAGAAAGTTATGAAAGCCCGATAGCAGACGAAGATCATCAGTAATAATTTCCATGAGGGTGGAAGTCAGCAACCTTTTAGCTCATAGGATGAGGAAGATAGCAATGAAGAAACTCTTGAGCAAGTTGAATATCCTGAACCTTCTCCTAAAAGGGTTGAGGTAATCAAAGAAGCCCCTGTTCAAGAATATGTTAATATTTTCATAGAGCTCATTCCACTGAATCAAAATGCCCTGGGACTACAAGAGGATAGCACTACCAAATATGATGAGTCCTCCAGTTTAGATTACAATGAAGATGAGGGGGATTTTCTTTCTCAAAGGAATCTTTTTCTTGATCTAGTGGAAGAAGAATTAATCCTGGTTGAAACTTACCTACCAAATACTCCCAACCAGGAAAAGGATGATTGTGATTTCAAGAACCACACTGAAGATGCAGTGATCAAAGCTTTCAAGGATGCAGATAGCCTACCAGTCACGGAAGGCCTAAAAGAAGAAATTTTATATCATGTTTTCATTGATCCTGTGGCAGAATATATGGAGGCCTTGATTGGCTCAAGTTCCCAAGAATTGACCCTTTGCAAGAGCTAGATACATCAGGAGTGGTCACCACTGGTGGTGGCCTTGGTTTTGAAGACCCACATTCCAAGTACCCCATGGTTATCTCTCACAAGCAGTTAGATTTCTTCCTCATTTTTGTTACCACTGAACTGGCTGCACTGGCACTATTGTATCATATAAAACAGTAGAGATTTCCAAGTTATATTAGGGTGGGTAGGAATGTCAATAAAGCTCAGCTGTGAGCATTTAGTTGTTTTTTTAGTTTTTTCTTTGAAAGAAAAAGAAAAAATACAAAAAAAAATCGAAAGGAAAGGTTCAGACAAGCTCAAATCTTGAACCTGTGAAGTTCCAAAAGAATGGCTCAAATCATATCAAAACCTGAGCCAGAGAAAGTGAAAGGTTGGTTCTAATATGCTCAAAACTTGAACTAGCAAAGAAAGGAAGAAGAAACAACTCTAACAAGATCAAAACTAGAGCTGGAATGAAGAAAGAAAGGTGACTCTAAAAAGATCAAAATTTGAGTCACAAGAAGAAGGAAGGATGCTCTTAATTTTCAAAATTTCAAGCCTTCCCAATTTTGTTTTTAATTTCTACAAAGTTCATTCCATGTGCAGCTTGTCTTTATGTCATGGAACCACAGAAAATCAGACAGTCTAATCCTGGTTTGGTTGTGTTTCAATTTCTGTTTTAGAATGTAGAGAATGAAAATCTGTCAGACAGTTTAATCCTGGTAGATATTAGATTAGGTAGAGAAGCTATGAGTCCAACTTTTTAATCTGGTCTCATGGAGGAATAAGGGTAGAATTAGATTAGTTTTTTCTTTCAATAAAAAATAATGATGAGGAAGGTCTGCAAGTCTAAATGCACCTTGAATAAAAAATGTTAGGACAGTAGGATGGGTAGGTAGTTTTTTGGGGAAGTATGGCTGTTGATATAATGCTTTTCACTCATGTAGCAGCTGATCAAAGAAGAAAAATATTGTCAAGGACCAGGCTCTGGCCTACTTCCAAATATTATATCTGATATTCTTGACACCTTCAAGAAGATGTCATCCCCATGTGGAGCCACTATTAGCCACCTATAATATTTTGTTAAAGCAAACATGTCGCTAAATATGTTTCTGAGCCTTCAAGAGAAACATTTCCTTTGTAAATCTATAATTCTTGAAGCCTCCATGTGTTTTCTATCCTCCAAAATTGTCTTCACTGTTGTTTCCATCAAAGAGTCTTTAAAACCCTTCTGTTTACCAAAGAAAAACTATTCAGGAGGCTCCATTTTCCATCATTTCACTTCTCTAAATTACCCTCCACATCGCCCATTTTCCCTTATAATCTATCCCTCAAAGCCCATTTTATGAAAAATTCCCCTTTAAAACCTTGTGTTCCCCTCACATCTAGTTTAAAATCCCCTTCCTCAGCCTATCGAAACCTTCATTTATCCTTAAAACCCCTCTTTCTAGGCCTGAAATAGTCTCTTTTCATTATGGAGGTATTAGCCCCGAGGGCTTAGAATCCCTTAGCCCCTCCTCTACATATAACCCGCGCTACGACCGAGCGCTAGGGCCTAATCGCAATCGCAAGTTTCTTCTTTCCCGAAATTCCTTTTATCCTATTCCCCCGTTGCGATAAGCACCTTCCTCTAAACCCTTGGTCCCACTTGCTCCCATAAGACCATGCCTCGGCGCCTATTCCGGTCCCACCCCATCGCATCGAAAAATTTCGATCCATCGGTCCTTTTCCTTTTCTTCCATGAAGAGCGATCATCCGATGCAATCCCAGTCATCCACCAAGCAGATCAGATGGATCACACATAACCCGACCACACCCCTCCGTCACATCGCAAAACATAAGCCTTCCTGCTGAAATGAATCTGGACTGTTGAATCCACAAGAACAAACGGCCAAGATTGCGTCACGCTCTGCCCATAACCCTTCGCCATCGCCCCTCTAATCGAGATCCAACCATTCATTTATGCAGATCTGATAGTTCACACTTAAACTGCCATTCACCCCATGACAGGCTACCTTACGTCACGACCGGGTCCCACTAGTTCTTCCACCCCGCACATCTTTGATCCAGTCTCACGCTATCCGCACCGTCTGATCTCTTGACAACGATCTGATGGCTTCAACTCCGTTTCACAAAATTTCTGTGCCCAAGCGTTAACGTTTTAAAATTTTGCGAAATGGGCAGTATTGGGATGGACATGCGTCAAATGGTGTATGGAATCACATTCTTTTGGGCAATACCGCCTTCCCCACATTTCGCCGTGCGAAAACCATCCCCATTTTTCCACCAAACCGCTGCCCTCCGCAACATTGTCGTTCGCATTCTTTCCCAGCCGTCGATCTCTGAGATCGGACGATTCTGTTCTAATCTAGCCCCCATCCATTTTCCATTCATATGATCTCCCGAATGACTTCATCGACAAATCCCCATCGTTGATTGTTCTATTCCAACGGCTCCTATCCACTATCGTGCCCAAACTTCCATTCGCTCCTGGTTAGCTACTCTGACAGGATTTTCCCCCATTTTTCCACTACGCTCACATTTTCCCTCGCTAATCGTCCACCCTCACGAGCCTCTGAAGTAGTCATCCCCACTCTCGCTGGTTTTTATAATGTATTTTTCATTTTTTGTAGGTTTCAAAAGATGGTGAATCCATACTGTCTCCACGGTCACAGTCATGGTGATATATAGTGCTGAGAGACTATCTCAGAGCCGAAGATCGCAGAAGACACCACTAAGGAGGTTTAAAAGCATGTTTACCAAAGATAAGTGTTATTAACCCTGACATAAACCCTCCAGTGCCTTTGTAGCCTATATATTTATAAACACAGGACCTACTCCACTCTCCTCCAAGAATCCTGGTAGTTATTACTCTGACAATAGTCCTTAAAACTATCTGGATAGTAGTTATGAAGGCATGGAAGACTTGCAAGAAAATATTCACCTTACTTGTCTCAGAGTATAAAAAGATCACCAACAGCCAGAGAGTACTTCAAAGAAACATACCTGAGGTTATTGTCAATCTGAAAAAAACTTCTGAATCGACTAAAGGGTACTGAAAGTTAATGTGAAGATATTAAACAGAATGGGCTCCGAAGATATTTCTCCCTCTGTTTTAATGAATCATTTAAATTTCTATCTACCACTACTATCACTCTTCCACCTATAAGAACCCATGAGAAATACATTGTAAATGTTGGTTGGTTGTAGAAAAATTACTGATTGTAAGATGTTCTACTGAGTTAGAGTTCTGTGAGTATTAGTTGTAAATAGGCTAGGAGATGATTTCTGTATGATATCAAGCTATTGGACAGGAATGTATGTGACTGGTTTTGCTCTTCTAATATGACAAGCATGTTCATCGGATCCTGATCTAAATCAGTGGTGATGTGTCCCTTCTTTGTTACTGTTTTCCCTCTGTTTTACGTCATGTTTCATTTTCTCTAATAAGAAATAGTAAATTTAGCTTAGGACATACTGCTGCAAGTACCCTAATGCTTATTGCATTTTCTCATTTTTATGTTTTCTGTTAATTGTGTATCTTAGAACAACTTCAACATAATTTAACCATTATAGAATTTGGTTTGTCCATGCTTACTGATGTATGAATTTAGAGGTTGTTCCTTAGATGTTCTTGTTTGGTTCTGTTGAAAGAATTGGGAAGGTGGGGAGATTCAGTGATTAGCACTGTCCCCTAAGTTCCTTTTCAAACTGTTAGCCTTTCTAAGATCCCTTAGAGTTGAATGCCAAAAGTAGATAAGTTTAAAAGTCTTTCTCTGATCTTAGACTTCACTCTGTGTTTGAACTTAACTGTTTTCTGCGGTCTCAAAGTAGTCAGGAGGACTGCTGGATTGTTGTCTTCAGAGTTAGCCTCATTAGGAGTTTGAATCATAGAGGTATAAGGCATGCCCTGTCCCTAGACTTACTCCGAAGTGGTCATCTTGGAAGGTTTTCCTTGTCATTCCCATTCATTACCTTATTGTTTGATCCATACTATCATCTTAAAAGGTCCTCTATTTAGATGTTATCCCTTTGAAAACCTTGGATATTTGAATTACAAGTAAACCCTTTTATGACCCCATTGCCCAATGGACTTGTGTTCTCTTTGAATTATCTCCCCATTGCCAAAAACCCTTCTTTACTCATTCCTTTACCTTACATTGAACCCTTCTTTCATGTTTCCCAACCAAACAAACAAACAAAAAACCTTGTGCCCTATAACTAGGCTAATATCATAATTTGAACTTCAAAGACATACATTTATTTACCTTTATAGAGAGATCCCTCTCTGGATCCAGGAGTGCTAGATCCTGAGATCCCAAAGTGGTTTGATGTTGTCTTTTCATTTGGTATTGCCAAATATACCAAATCACAAGAACCCCAACACAACCATTCAAGCATTATGCACTTTGATATATTTTTCTGCATTTTCTTGTTGATTATCAAAACTGAAATTCTACAACCTATTAGAAACTTATCAACAAATGAGAGGATAAGGAAATACTTGTTTTCCTTTGTTGACTCTAGAAAATTTACAAAAGGATATTTCAAGATATATACAATAATGTTTAACTGATATAAAAAACTATACATCTGTTCTGGATGGCCTCCATGCCATGAAACTGAAATTTTATTTTCATCTTTACCTCCCTACAAACTTTCAGATAATATTTTTGATGATATTTCTACTGATGAAAATTTTTGTTTGAGGAAAATTTTACCATCTTGATCCTGAAGCTCATAGTCAATAAATGGAGAAAGGCTTTGAATGCATTCATTATCCAACATATATGCTATTCGATCATGAAATTCTTGTGAGGATGGCTGCAATATATTGGATATGGATTTCAATGGGACTTCATAAATTTCAACAAGTTTCGCATCCTTTTATTTAAATATGTTATACCACATTTCCCTTAAAAGCTGAAATGATTTGAAACATAGTGGTATAGAACTCTCACGTATCATTTGATCAGGTATTTCAATGGAATTTGATAACTGTAATTGTGAAACTGAATAATCATGATCAAGAAATTCATTGTTTTCTTCTTTCTCCATAAAAATGTATAAATACTGATGATTATTGATTGCATTAAAGTTGTCTCCAATAAGTTGAAATGAAGAAAAACAAAGAGGTATATAACCTTGATTTACTTCCCAATTTTCTTCACTTTCTTCTTCACTCTCATGGCTGATTTGTATTATCTCATCACTATATTCTGTTGCTGAAACTGAGTTTTCTCATCCCACAAACTAGCTTCTGATTGCTATGTAAAGTTAGCTTGAGTTTGGAGAACATAACTATCATCATAATGATCATACTTAGGAAAATCATCAGAAGAAGGAATGTCATCAAACATACACATTAAATCGGTAGATTCCTCTTCCACATATTGATATGTAAATCCATTTTCTGATCTATGATAATTGGAATTAGTAGGAATTTGTTCATGGATATCGACCTCTTCTATTTCTTCATGGTGATCTTGAACAAAAAATTCATCTTTCATAGTGATATTCTATATGATTTCATCTAGTTTTCTTACCAAAAGGCTGAGTTTTACCTCTGCAATCTTTTTCTTCTCTTCTTCTGCTTTCAACTTTTCCTTTCTGATTTGCAGATTTAATTCTACATCAACTGCAATGTTCTTCATATTTACAAGTGTTTCTAAATCTGTTTCTCTTAACTAAAATTCTAATTCTGGATCAAAGGCACTTGGATAATGCGAGAGAGTTGAATCATGAGGAGGTCTTATATTTTCTGGCATTGAATAATAAACTTGTTTAAATCTGTCAAAATTTTTTTGTATTATTTCATTTGGATTTCTTTTTAACTGATTATATTCTTCTATTATCACAAAAATATTGACTTTAATTATCCATCTGTCAAGAAACTTTTTGACAAAATGTTGGAAATTTGAGATGCTTGCAATAGGAAGTTTCTTGAACCAACTCTTTATTATATTTTGCAAAGAAAGAGAAAAAAGTATGATTCTAACATCATCTTCATCATTCTCAAATAGATCTAGATAATTCTCAAAACCTTAAATTTGTTTTTGGGAAGTTATGTTATTATTTTATCCATTAAATCTGGGAAGAAATTTGTAATATTTATCAGGGAAATCATGAAGTATAGGAGGTAAAATGAGGGGAATATATATATCAGGAAATTTACAAGGTACAAGAATATGCACATGAATTTTAAGATCAGTCTTGATTATTTGAGGTTTCTTAATTGGAAAATGATCATCATAACATTCAAAAGAAAACTTCTCGAAGGGATTAGGAGAATTAGTATTTACAATCTTTAAAGGAATATAATTGAAAACTAATCTAACATCTCTAAAATACAATATACATTGAAAAAATTTCTTAATGAGAAAGAACATGATGTCTTGGATTAAGATCCAAGTTGAAAGCCTAATATTTCCATATTTTTCTTTCAGGTTCATTCCTCTAGTGGAGTCTTTATTGTGAAATTGATTTGGAATCACCAAGTGGATATTTTTAACCTTTATGTGTCTGATCAGTGCTATCCACCATCATAGATAAGATCTGAACCTGTAAAATATTTCTGAAGAAAATTTTAGTTTCCCCAGTGGAGTCGGCAATATGTTATCACTCAGTAATTTCTCAAGGTTAAAGAAATAATTTACTGAGGTAACCACAAAACTACTTTTAAGCATGAGGATATAGCCTTCCTAACGCTCCTAGAGGGCTCTCTCTATATGTTTTATCTTTGTTGATTATATTTTATTTTAGGCTAGTTATATAGGGAAAATTAGTTTTGGGTTTTGATTTTATTCAGTGGAGAAATCACTTACTTAGATGGATAGCTATAGATATGTATCCCATTGGGCGAATGGAGTCAATGTGTCAAGCAGTCAGATCAAGATCAAGGTCTAAAGGTAATTTTTTACAGGGAAAGATAGCAGAGTCACTTCAGATCATTAAGGCTGATGGTGAAATGGTTTTTATCGGCATAAAAGAGCAATTAAGGGTTCTTAAATCTGAATTAGGAGTGAAAATGTAGAGGTCAATAGAAATCAGGGAGAAATTAAGTGTTCCCTAATCTGGATATTAGTAGAAAAAATTTAAATGATAATCAGTGAAAACAGAGTTCTTTTAAAAAATTTTGAAATAAAATTCCTGATTTATCATTCAGATTAAGAACACTTTCATGAATAGATGGAAAACATAAGAAAATTGACAAAATGACAAGTGAAATACTGCACTGCAGTGACCCAATACATGAATCTTGTAATATGATGCTTTATTTTCAGTGATACAAAAACCCTTCAGGTACAGAAAATTATAAATACAAAATGTTCAGCAATTAATCCACACCCAATACTTCAAATGATGAAGTATTTATACAAATTCTAAACTATAATATCTTGAAAAAATATAAAAGATTGGTTTACAAATATCTCAAACTGTATTACATAAATAAAACTTAAATAAAGGACACTCAAAACTAATGAATCTATTTTGCACTATATTTATTGATTGATGGTGAAAAATAATAGAAATTCGAATTTGATATCAACTCTTAGTTGATGATGAGGCTTCCAAGTCATTAACTATCTCCTTCCTTTGTGCATTTTGCTCCAGAAATTTTGCAAAATTATGGTTTATGGATACTTTTGTATAACTCAATATGAGATATATATGTAAAATGTGAAAGAGGTTATTGTAGATAAATATTTTTTTGAGATAAACCTCTCTTAGTGTCCCAAAATTCAGTTCCATATTTTCACAATATGGTCAGCAAAATGATGTTTAAAACAGTACTTTGCACACTCCAAAAAATAGGCTGTGAAGATGTGCATGTATCTCTCATTATGTAATACCTGTAAATAAAGTGAGATAGGTTTTTGTAGGTTGGTATATTAGGAACTTAAAAATCCTCCAGCTTTTCAAAATTCATCTTGTATTGGCCACAACAGTTTCTGCAAAACTATGAATTAAACAAGAAATTTATGGAAAATGTCCCTTCCTGCTCTCTTTTCATTTTTAACCTTATTTTCCTTTTAATAGTTTTGAATTTTACTTCGGATAAAAT
Source organism: Pinus albicaulis (assembly GCA_034641835.2). Taxonomy (NCBI): domain Eukaryota; kingdom Viridiplantae; phylum Streptophyta; class Pinopsida; order Pinales; family Pinaceae; genus Pinus; species Pinus albicaulis. The sequence goes on along the minus strand of CM076584.1, from coordinate 78,911,773 downwards.
TCATTGTTGCTGGTAAAAGTGTTTTCATCTTATTTTAACCATTACTGCCTCCATGTTTACTTTTACTATTTTACCTTGACTGCTCTGTTTTTACTTTTACCTTTTTACAGTAAAAGGTATGTAATAGTGAGTAAAATATGTCCTGGAAGTTACTTTGAACAACTTGATTGTTGCCACTGTAGATGTTTTTACTCTCTTAAAACAAATTTACTGTGTAAATTATCCTTTCTCTATTGTATTGCTGGTTTTAGCTTGATTTTTCTTCTATGCATGAAGTTTCTGCTCGGTGAAGCTTTCGAATTTAAATCTCAAGAATCTGGATTAAACAATATGAACTAGTATCAATTGTTTATCAGATTTGCTGATATACCTGCAAAAAAAACAACAGTTAGTGAAACAAAGTTCTGTATGGAGCACAATAATGGTTTCATGGGATAGGGAATTTCGTGGAAGGAGTCCAGATGGTAATGGGGTATCAATTTGGCATTGGCAATGATGTTCTGATTTTATTCACAAATCTGCGGAAATGACTCAAATTTTGGCTTTTCGTGCAGTGTCGGAGTTAGCATAGTAGCTTGGGGTTTTCACATTAGTTTATTGCATAGCACAAAATGAAATGGTGGGTTATCGCAAAGGATGAATGTTTTAACGCACTGTGCAGGGAATAAACCGTTGGTTTATCGCAATGGGCAGGATACATTTCTTGGTGGTTTTCGCATGATGGGGAAGTGGTAAATAGTTTTCACTTGAGCGATGTGATGGAATGAAATATTGACACGTAGAAGGGAAGTAGGGATACGAAACTGTCTATTTCTCAAGGTCTTGTGGTGTTCAATGATCGCGCTATAAGATTTGCGATATAGTTTGATGGCCGTTAGATCTGGTTGGTTTAGATTGGACGACTGACATGATGCGATGGAGTAGCGGGATCTGATGGTGTGGCACCCGAGGCTTTACACTTATGTGTTGGAGTTATATATATGGTAGGGTTAGGGAAACTTTATAATAGGCGGGGTATTAATGTTATTATGAATCTTAATTCCAAGCGTGCGAAAAAAGTCCACTTTAGCTGTGCATAACAAGCATCCCTAACAAAAAAATATGGTTGCCAATATCTTCAGATCTGCAGTTAGTTAATCAAGATAAATGTTGCAAAAATCTAGATCTATGCATCGAAAGGCATTAAGTAGTAGATAAAACAAGATTTACTCCTTGCATCCAATAGACAAGACAAGAATATGTTGAATGAATTTTTTATTAATGGAACTTGGGAGGAAAACACATAAGGGTGTTACCAGTTCTCCTCAATGGGATGGTTTCTTGTAAGTCATCAACACTTCAGATCTAAAATCCCCCTCTCTTGATGGTGTAGAAAACCCAGGCAAAAATGGTAGCAAAATATGACTATGATGGTGGATCAAAGTCAGACCAAAAGTATAGATCCAGAGTGATCTTTAGGCAACAAAAGGTGGTAAATGAATGGGAAAACCCTTTTATTTATAACAAAATATTGAGTTAGTGTAGATATTGGTGCATAGTTAAAATATTATTAACCAAATCAAGATCCAACTTTTATGCAATATTTTATTATATTTGTTGGAGGGAAAAGGAATTTGACTTGGGTCAAATCCATTTATTTGTAAATAATAAATAAATAAATGATTTATTTATCATTTTAAGGATGTAGTTGAGTAATAATCAAATAAATAATGATTTATTTAATTATTTATGGGTGATTTAGTCATATTCAACAAAGAATATTATTTAAATAAGGTTTAAATAATTATTCTTAGGAAATAATAAGATAAATAATGATTTATCTAATTAATTTCCCTATTTTGGGTTAAATATAACCAGGAATATTAATTAAACTATTGTTTAACTAATTATTCCTTGAGTAAAATCAAACAAATGTAGATTTATTTAATATTTCCTCATGGGGTTTCCTGTTTAGACCATATACAACTTAATAAAGGTGGTTTACTAAGTTATTTTTCATATTGAATGCAATTTTACTTAGGGTAAAATTGGTCTTACATGGTGTACTTGGGTCCATATTATAAAAATAGGTTAGATGACCAAAAAATGGTGTAACAGATTGCCCTTCAGCGTGCGAGCATTAGGAGCTAATCATATGACCGAAGTACGTTGTAATAACTCAATCACTAGACATCGAAGGGGAATTCAGAGAGAGAGGAGTATGAGGTAGATCAAAGTGCTGAAAGCAATAGACCCTGAGGAGGTGAGACTTACAAATGCGACAAGTCTCTTTATGAGTGAGTACCTATGTTATAGGTAGCGAGGGAGGCATACCTATGCCCGCCGAGACAAAGTACAAAGAATAAGGTGTCCAATAAAAAAAGGGACTAAACAATATAGTACATGTTGGCATAAACATGAGCTAGATAAACAACATGATAATGAATCCCACATACATGTTGTGCCTGGGATAAAAACCAGGAATTATACAATAATATCTGAGTACATGAGATATAAATACAACCTAGATGCCCCTGTAAATAGGAAAGGGCTCTGAAAATCTGACTGATACATGCAATCAAAAAGGCGCTGCAAGTGGCTGAGGCTGACATCATCAAATATATGGAGCTGCATCAAAAGCTATAATGAAGAGGTCTTCTGGGAATGTGGGGAGCTACTTGTAGGGCCACCCCCTCATGAGGGTTGAGACATCTCACACACACCCAAGAATCACTGATATCAACTGCTGCATCACTGGACCATCAAGTATATAGATCTCGATCATGCTGAAAGGAGCTAGAGCTGAGAAACAATCAAGTCAAAAGGGCAATAAGGAATCCATTTGCCTGATCCGAGGCACCGAACAAGAGTGGAAGTTGGAACCAAGGTACACCGCCCTCTAGACCTGTCTTCTGGAATGAATGAGTTGATGTCGACAGAAGGAGGTCTGCCATAGGTGAGGTAATAAGGGATCCTCAACTAAGGCACGAGAGAAAAAAATAGAGCGGCTGGCAGATTGACACCATGGATGATGATGAAATGGGGGGTACTGAGTAGCCGATAGACAACTTCCCTTATTAGAGAATAAAGGGAATGGATGACCTGGTAGCAACTGACACAATATCATGAGGGATAGGGGACAGTGGGACTGAGGGCCATAATGTGCGACACGAGAGAGGGACCAAGCAATGAAGCATGGAGGACTATAGAAGGATACAAAGGGACTCGGGATAGACTCCATGAATGCAATGATGAAACAACTCGGATGCTCTAAACAAGGGTGACTTGATGGTGCTGCCACACAGAAAATGTCCAATGGGGACCATAAAAACATGAGTACATGATGGTTACTCATGACGAAGATCGACACAAGCATGGAAAAGTATGAAGGCAAAGGGGTGCCCCTAAGTTCAATTGTTGCAAGTGAAGAAATTCTATTTTGAGGAGTGGTTAAGTGACCCTTCTTGGACAAAATGTGTCTCGGTGAAGTATCAAATCATGAAAAACTAACACTTACCCATTTGAGGGCTCGGTGAGAGCTTTCCAATGGTACGGATGGTTTGGAAACCTGAGCTATGGTTTGGCCATAGCAGGCGAGCGAAAAATCAAGGGTTTCTCTTTTAATAAGAAATTTTCCCTCCAAATTCACTCATATTCATGTGGATTTGTGGTGAATATAGAGAGGAGAGAAGGCCCTAAATCTTGTGGCAATCGTAGCGGAAAAACCGATGGTTGGAATCGAGATCCGTCAGCTGCAGGTAAGAGGCCTAACCCTACTCTTTCATTTCAATGGTTTGAAAGTTCGCTTTAGGTCCCCACAGCTAAGGAACAAACCCCTGCTCCTGTTCACTGCTAGATTGCACTTTTTGGGGCAAAAAGTGCGACCTGGGTAGCAAGTTTTGGGCAGAAAATTGCGACTTGTCCTAGGTTTGGGCCTAAAAAGTGCGACCTGTTAGGGAGGGGTTTTTTTGTGATTTTTTTTGTTTGAGAAATGGGGTTTTATGTTGAGATATAGTATTTCCTATCTGTACACTGAAAAATATGGTGGTTTTGTGCAGATATGGAAGAATTACGGATCAACTGGAGAGAGAGAGACCTGGGCGCATTACAATCGGAGATCTAGAAGGATCAGGGTGTCTGCAGTGCATTGGCTAGGTTTTGGGTTATGAATTTTGTGGATAACCCTTTGATGAGAGCTGGAGAGCCCTTGTTGGCCCCAATCGTCAGCTATTGGGATCTGGACCATGAGGTCTTTATAGTGCATGGGCAGCGGATTAGGTTGACGGTCCAAGAGATATATTTCCTGACTGGTCTTCCGCCACTTGGGATGGCGGGGAATATGCAGCCAGTGTTACCGTGAGGGAGGAACATCATGGAGTTTGTAGAGCGCCATTGTCAACTAGGTCTCCAAGTCAAGGGGACTCGGATACCTATCGGGGATCTAGAGAGGTTAGAGACCCGTGTTGTGGTTGTAGCGGTGTTGTGGATCCTGGGAAACCAGGCACTCCACCACATCACCGGAGGGCAGATGATGCTTATGGAGAGTGTGTTGGGTGGGACCTACTATGGGTGGGCCCAGATGATGTTGTCGTTATTGAAACGACAGTTGTTGCTATGCAAGCGGAAAGTGAACCATGACTGTGCATATGGTACAGTTTTGTGCTCGCTCTTATTTGAGAAGATACCTACACTTTGACCTCGTATATAGCTCCAGGATGGGGGCCTGAGAGAGCCTAGGATGTGTCGGTAAGGTGACTACTGTATAGAGGAGGAGGTGGGGTATTCAGACATGTGTTCCGACCTGAGTTCTTTGCGCATTGGGATCAGATGCCATCGTACATAGACGACTATTACTATAGTAGGACGAGTTATTTTGGGGACCTAGATTTGTCACTGCCTCTTGGTCGAGTATGGGGGCCCGATGGTAAGTGATAAATTTCTAATCTTTTTATGTTCATTGTAAAGTTTCAGAATATTGTATATGGTACTGATTCTTCCATTTTTGGTATGCAGATACAGCACTGGTAAAACAGGTCGGGTATATGGGACGACCTATAGTATCAGGAGCTGTAGAACCTAGAGGATCGAGGGCGCAACAAAATGATGATGCAACAACCCTCCTAGAAGACATCGGTCATAGATGTGAGAGGCTTCTGACTAGTGTTTCAGAGCATGACTGCCAAGACTTAGAGGACTAGTACATCGAGCCTTGTATTTCTCTACCCTCAGAGTGGCGAGGGGTCATGCAGCGCATGGCGATGGCTGGACAGGGGATGCGTGATCTAAGAGCTGCGGGAGTAGATTCATTGGCTTGGGATCCTCTAGATAGTGATTAGTGTGTAGGGGCAAGTAGTGCCCCCAGTTTTGAGTTTTTGTAACATGCTATGGGCATGTCATATGTATTAGAGTTGATGGACTCTAAAACATTTTATACGACACATATTATGGATATGCATAGTTTTGATATTTTTATGTTATTGTCTTGTGTTAAATGCATGTGCTAAATTCCAATCTAGAATATGGTTTGCAATGCTATCTACATAGTGATTTTGTGCTCTAGGTACATGACTGAATGTAATGATTTCAAATTCACCCATCAAAAGCTTCACTCGGAAATATCTTCTAAAAAGGATAGGATTATGCACACGATAGACACCATTCAATTGCATGACAAGAAGCAGGGAATATAAATGAAAATGAAGGTGGAGGATGTGATGTGAAAGGGCGTCGGCTAATAAACCTCACACTGCATAATATTCGGCCTGATTATTGGTAGCAGTACCAATGCATATACTATTCGAGAGAATAAGGGAGTGCAAGGGGGTAAAGATGGCCCAACATGCCAAGGCTAGACTCCTGGAGTAGCGACTTGCACCATCAGCAAAACCGATATAAGGTGTGGAGGGGAGGTCCATCTGAAAGGTGCCACAAGACAATAAATGGGAGGATGATAAACAATGCTGGCAACCTAAGTGCAAAGTTGAAATCGAATGTACTCCACGGGAGGGAGTGATCAGGGTAGGATGTCTACTACTCACATGCCGACGGTGAGGTGGAGTGTGGGAGCTATCTGAGGTGTAGCTTGTGCCAAGATCACGAAATTCACCATAGGCACGGATGGTGCCATCCTGTTTATGGGTGGGAAAGATGAAGTCAGGGGTGGACATGGCTGCTATAATGTCATCATCACAATAGAAGATGGAGTGACTGGAGGAAGAGAGACCACATGACGCAGAAAATATACCTGACTCATCATCATGAGAAGAGAGGTTCACATGCGCATCTTCACGGGGAATGACATAAGAACAAGCAGATAAGGGATCTAATGATGTTCAGCCCAGGGTAATCGCTGAAGGGAGGTCAAGTGAAACAACAGGAGAAGATGCAGAGAGAGCTTCCACCGAGGGTCTCATGGACGATGATAGGTAGAGGAGGGTGGCCGTAGGCTCCGACATATTGACATCAAGAGGGGGAATGTCAATGGGAGCGGGTAAATCCTCAGTCTGGCCCGCAACATACTACGCAAGTATAGGAGAGGCGGATTGGTTTTGTTCAATCTCGTACTCCCGAACTACCTATAAAGAGGTGCAGTAATGTGTAAGGTGGGGACAATGGTGAGAATAATTTCCGTGGAGATCACACAAAGCACAAGGTTGGATAGTGTGAATATTTTTAGGATTCTGGCTGCAGTCGAGGAAGAAACAAAGGCTTCAGGGACCGTAGACTCAAGGAATGCAAATTTAACCATGGGCTTGATACGGGGCAGTTCAGGATAGTTATGGGTGGCGTGGCCGACGACATCACACAAAGCATGGGGCTTTGTGGGTGAGGGAGGTGCAGGGTCTGTCGTGGTAGCCTTGTCCTTGGAGGCCCTTTTTCGAGCTTTACCATTCTTACCCGAAGCGGTCACAATAGGAGGTGGTTCCTATTGAGGTGGTTGAGGTAGTGTTGCAGTGGGATAAGTCACGATGATTAGTTGAACCAGAGTCAAAGCAAGGTAAGGTTTGGGTTGACCAAGCGGGGTAGTGGCTAGAGGATCAAGGTACCAGAAGGGAATCCCAAGGGTCAGGTTAGGAAGAGAGAGGGTGGCCATGACAGGTGTCGTATACACTCCTGGTGCGGGAGCTAGGAATGGTATCTGACCAGAGGGGTAATGGCCAGGCGGGACGACTCCTAAATGGTTAAGGCTTGGAGGAACCATTCTAGGAGGGTAAAGATGCTCATGAATACCAGCTGAAGGGCCAAGAGGAGGAGGTCCAGAAGCCTAAATTGAAGGGCTAGGAGTAGGCTGCGGAGGGTGAGGAGGTTGTTGACTAGCCGAGGCGAGCCGCTTGAGGGCAGTCCAAGACGATTGCATCATGCAAACATTTGATGAGCTGGGATCAGAGAAAGGAGGAGGAAGACCAGGGAATGTACCAATAAATGAGGAATTTTTGTATACTCTAGGTGAGACACTGGTAAAGGGATCGAAAATTTTCTTATTGGCCAATGAAGAGATGATGGACTTAGGGGAGGTCTGAGACTTCGGTTCGTAATATGTCAATTGGTCAATGGTGACTATCTTTCCATTATGAGGGAAAGACATCTTGCGATGAAACACATATGGGATAGCAGAAATCGCATAGGTGTAGCTATGACCCAATAGAATGTTGTAATATAAGGGGGCATCTATGACTTCTATGTCAACGCAAACATTTTTTCCCTCAAAAGTAACAGGACAATTGTGGAATAAGCCAATGGGCTGGGAGGCATGGCCATCCCACGCTTAGAGAGTGAGCATGGAAGGAGCTAGCTAAGGTGATCCGATTTGCTTCCAAACTGAACTGGACATCACACAGGTGGATTCCCCCTCATCAATAATGCACTGGGAAATGTTGTCATTCCAGATATTGACTGGGATTTGGAAAGCGACGGAAGTAGGGAGAGGAGGATGTTCTAACCAGTCAACATCAAAGACAATCAATCGGTCGTCGGAAGGACCTATAGTTCCCATGGCAGATAGTAGAGCTTTTCGTTGTGAAGGGCACGATTGGAGGAGTTCCACTGTTGAAATGGTTGCAGGAGATTGTGCCAAATCATCTACTATGCTATACAAATCGGTAGCTTTTCCAGAAGCAACATTTAACCGTAGTGGTCCCTTAGGGATCTTGGTATGAACCTTTGCCTTAGGCTGAGGGATCTGCAAGGGACCATTAGGTGTCGAAATAGGCTTTGTAGAGACTGAAGGAGGTGGCTCAGGGATAGACATAGTGGGAGGCTTGTTGTAATAATGTGACCAAGTTTGAAGATTGATATCTGCTGTTAGAGGTTGATCAGATTTCATCATGAGAGTCTGGTAATCGGAGCTACCAGATGGAAGAGGTTGAGTGGCCACCTGACCTTCAGGTGGTTGGGTAGCCACAAATCCTTACTGAGGGAAAGGATAGTAAGCACAGCCAGCTGACTAGGCGCAACACTGGGAAGGATGGAAGGGGAGGCTTGCTATCCTTGCCATGTTTCTTGAGACTCCCACATCTATCGCATTTGTGGTAAAAGAGGACAATCATGTGTGTAATGACCATAAACACCACAACAAGAACAAGGCTTGTTCGTGCGAATAGGCCTGTCCTGCTTGGGCTGAGTGCCCTGTTGCTCGTTAGTAGTGTTATGAGAATTATTCTGAGGATTAGGTCCAAGATTACTGGGGGCAGATAGATTTTGAGTGCCTTTCCTCTTCTTTTTGGAGGGAGGAGGATTAGTTGCGCCCTGGTGTGCATACATCTACCCCTGAGGGGGTGGTGGATGCTGTTGTTGGGGTTGATAAGGCATGGGAGGAGGTGGTGCTAATGTTGGAGGAGCTAGAGCACCGAGCTGTGGATACGGATAATAAGGAGGTTGGGTAATAGTGTGGTAAAGAGGAGGTTGGGAAAAAAGAGGAGGTATGCAGTATCCTGGATACATGCTACTGGGAGGGGGAAAAGTGCAGGAGGTGCTGCCCCCCCTGAGGAAAGCCATAGCCCATGGGAGGTTGGGTGTATGGATTAGAGAGAGATCCAACGATACCGTCAACGGTGTGAGATGCCTGTTGAGCCACATCTTTGTCCAAATTTTTACGATTTTTATCGAATAAATACATACTTGTACCTGGTGTTTTTAATCATTATTAATCCATTATGTTGTTAATTAGAGGGTTTTAGAAACAATATCTATTATTCTTGTTATTCATTAATTTGATGAATGTTTTTAATAAATTTCTTCTCAGTTGTAGGAAGTTTTGGTGCAGGAATGCATTCAAGTGTGAATTCACCAAATGCATAAAAGAAGTAGCTGGGTAGCTGAATAGTTGTAGGTGAAAATGTCTAATTTGAAACCAAATGGAGCAAAATCTCTAAATTTAGAGATGTGGGTTGTGTTCAAAGCACCATGTTTCCTGTAACCCAGAAACCATTTGGCGAAATTCGGCTTCGTGAAAGAGTTATCATCAGGAGAATATTCCACTGAAGACCACTCCTGAACATGAACGTATTGGGTCTCTATGAATATTGCTACCCTAGATATGTTTGGGGATTAAAACAAATATCAGTTTACCCATGAAATTATGAAGAGAAATATTATGGGAAAACAAGAATGTCGACCCATCCATAAATCAAACATATGGTTCCTTACACTCAAAGGTTCCAGTACTTGTGCTTCTAGTGGCAGTTTGATTGATTTAGAATCAAATGTCATATTTATCCATGGGTTTATTTCTTCGTCATCTTTGTGGATTGAGACAATATTACCCTCTTTATTCGAAGCTACAAAACTAGCATATAGGCTCTTTGCAGTTGATTGTCTTGGATTTGGAAAAAGTCCCAAGCCATCAAATTGCTCATATACTACTTAGAGCAGTGAGTGCTTCAACCATACAAAATTAAGTCATTCCATTTAGTCGCTTATTCAATGGGTTTCATAATTTATCTGGCCTTGGCTGCTAAGCACCCGGATATGTTGAAGTCTTTCGTCACCACCATATTTCCCAGCATGGACTTGCTCTTTACATTCTCTGTGAGATGCAACAATTAATGGAGAGATCAGGTCATTCTACTCATTTTCTATTATCCATCTTGATTAAACATCTTCATCACAAGAATGTGGTGTCATGAATGGGTAGTCGGCTTGATCATTGCAACTTAAATCATAATTCCAAAATTTTAACTTGCCAGATGTGTGATTCCTCTACCGACAAGGCAAACGAACCAAAGTTCCTCTAGAAACCAATTGCACTTTCCAGCAACAGCAAAATCCCATAGAAAGGGGAACGATTTCCTGAATTGACAATCTGTTTCAAACCAATTCTCATTCTGGAAATCTGTAAAAAAAATTATTTTCTCTATTTCTGGGTTGAAGCTCCAGTTACGTAATTAAAAATGTATATATATATATCAGTTTCCGGAAGTTGATGGGGGAGATAGAGAGTGTGAAAGTGAGAGGGAAAGAGAAGTATTAGTCTAGAAATTGTGAATGCAGAGGGGAAGTTAATTATTTATCAGCCCATGCAGTGATTTATTTTATTGAAGATTTCATTATCAGTTTTCTTTCTGAATTTGCAAATATATATGTGCATAGAATATGTATGTAATTGTGGATGCAGGAATTTGTTAGCAGAGGGAAGCAATTCAATGATTGTGTTGAATGTAGTGATAGAGGCCATGTTGGACCTGGAGATTATACCTTGTAGAGCGCTCAGCACCTGCGATATCATACTCGGAGTAGTGAACAAAGATTAAGAGCTTACTGAAGGGATTACCATTCAAAGTTGAGATCATCACAAATCATTGAAGGCATATGGAAAATACGGCATCAGGCACAACCGTTAAAAGGTGTTTATGCATGTACAGCTTGAAAAAATTGTTAGAGGATAGCGTTGAAGCAATTATTAAGAATGGAGTGAACGGACTGTGGTGAAGCCGACTGCTGAAGGTCAAAATTCCACACATAGTAATTAATTATTGGGTAAGGCTATAATGTTACGTATAGAAATTGACTGCGGATTGTGGTTGATAGTAGACACCATTGAAATGGCAAGAAAACGACCAGTTTCCATCGTATTTCATAACTCACATGTCCCAATTTAATAAACGATTTCTCTATTTGTATTTTCACGCGTTAGTGTGTTACACATGTTGATGATTGCGTAATGGAGCGACCCGCTGTGGATTGTGTTGTTTAATGATTTTATAGTTGGGTCTCTTGCAAAATGAAACATCGGTTCCCCACCGATAGCGTTTGTAAAAACTAGATTGCATGTTGTCCAAGCTCGGGTTGTTGGGATTCCATAGCCACTATTTGAAAACCTTGTTATCATATCAGTGGTGCGTATGATCCTACATTGAAATTTTGATGAATTTGAACTTTATTCAGGTTTAATATTTCATATTTTATGGAAGTTTCAAGTTTTGCTGGAGTGTAATAGAAATAGGGGGATTTTTGTGATTTGTGTAATCGATTTCTCAAATTCTATTTTAAATATTTGTCTAAATCAAATTCATGTTGTGAGCAGTAGCACTGTCATCATGATCCATTTTGTATTATGTATTTGATGTTTTAAATCTTTCCTCGGTTGCAGCAAGCAAGATTACTCTAGGTGTAGTAGGGCCCACCACATTTGGAGATAAGCTCATCAATCAACAAAAGATAATTAGATGTGTGTGATTTTAACATTTCAGATTTCTACGTGAAGGTGTGGATCAACTCCAAAGCATTTCATTCATAGTAGCATCATGCCAATTAATGGATTGAAGAAGTATTACTCCTTACATAATTAGAACATATTTTAATACTTCTAATTTGAGTATGGAATAAAACGTATTTTAGATGCTTTGGATTTCAGTATGTTAATACGGTCATTTTAGAATAATAATTCCAAGCTTGCATAATATAATGTTTTTGAACGTTTGCAAATTTTGATATGATTTGTTTGAATGTTTGCAGGATTTAATGATCATTTGATTTGTTTCTGATTTGTTTATATATCCTGGGGCTTCGTTTAATCATTGGATTTGTTTTTAATTAGAATCATTATTGCTTTCATAGTATAATCATTTATGTATAAGTTTGAGTGCAGATTTAAATGTGCAGGTAGAGTGATTTTGTTTTCATTATTAAGTTACATGGTTTGCTTGATTTATTTAATCTAGATTAAAATGTTTGAAAGTTTATCATAGGTCATTTGCAATGCGATCTTTAATGGGATTATTAAGTGTTATTTTATAGAGTGAAATGGTTTCTTTTAGAAATAGATAGAATTGTAATTTGTTAATTTAAATCTTGAATTTTTTAAGTTAGTTTAAGGTTTGAAGTTATTGTTAGGGTAATGTGTGTGCTATTTTAGTTATCTCAAGTCTTAGTTTCAAGTGTTAGTTTCAAGTTAGTAAAAAAAGTTAATATATTAGTTTTCTAAGTTATCATAAGAGATTTAAAAGTAGAATGCGAGTGCGAGAATGTTACATGATTGAAGATTGTCTTGAATTTCATTATAGTTTAATTACAGTGTGGAGTTTGCAGTGAATGAAATTGGTTAAGTAGGTTTCCTTTCAAGGTTGTTTATTTGCGAGAAAATGTGTGTTTCATTCTAGTATCTATTTTATCATTACAAAGGAACATATTTATACTCTGAGCAGTAATCTAAGCCAATACACAGTACAACTTGCGTTTATGACTCCCGGATTGATAATTAATATTGAGAGTTTTAATCTAACTAAGCCTCCCAACAATGCCCCCGGTGCGTTGGAACCACTGGGTCTGGGAAGATCAGGTAGAACAATATAAACATAACCCATCTAAGTGTAGATCAGGTCATATTTTAACGCAATTTGGATAGTGGCTTCTTTGGTTTGAGGAAAGTGTGATGCGACATCTTTACCGATAGGCAGAAAGAGAGATCTAATGAACCAGTCCATGTAGACAGGGTCTTCAAAGGTAGGGGCTCAACATAGGCTCTTTCTTCTCCACCATTCCTGGACATGGTTGGATATGCGAGTCACAGATGATTGACGGAAATAAGTCAAGAGTTCGGTACCAGTGTCATAATGAAGGGGAAGCTGGAAGTAAGACAAAAAATCTTGGGCAAAAGTCACAAAGGTGGTATGAGAGGAAGGGGCCTAATCAACATACCACTTAGAAGCTTCACCTGTAAGAATACTTTGGAACAACCGAAGATGAATAGAGTCATTGGTAATGGAGTTAGACGAAAACCACATGTGGAAAGATCGAACATGATTTGTAGGATATTCTCCAGCAAGGCCTTCAAACTTGGGGATGTCGGAAGGGAGCTTAGTCGGCATAGTAGGCCAAATAGCGTCATGGTGTATAGGGTCATTTATCAACTGGTCAAAATCAGGAAGGTTGAGGCCTGCCACGAAGGGGAGCAAGGGCGCATTCGGGGTAGTGTCCGTTGCGGTCCCACTAGTGGTATTCCGAGCATGAGGTCTGGGGTTACCACCAGCATTAGGTCCTGCACCAGACATGGTGAAGGTGACAGGGGGAGAACTGAAGGCAGAACGAGAAGGTGAACCCAATGAACCAGAATAAGAGTCATAGTGCAGACTCGGAGGAGGACTAACTCGAATCCTAAGCGGAGGAGTAATTCTTACTACCAGAAACCGAGGATGAAGGCCAAGAAGTCTCTGGGATAAATGCCTTGGTGGCACGATGATGATGACACAAACATGGCACAAGGGAAAAAGAGACCGACAAGAGAAAGGAGGCACAGGATCAACTAATTAGAATGTCGAAACAAGGGCAGAGAGGTGCAGGATCAATTGATTTCAATGTTTTAGAGTCTTTTCCTGGTGGTGTTAACCAAGCCCTTTTTCGCTTAGGGTGTGTGTGCAAAGTGTGTAATTTTAATTTTTAAACCCAGACATTTGTAGAAAAAAAGAAAAAGTGTGCTATGTAACTGAAAATAAACGTGTAGATAACAGCATATGACACTGAAATAACAGTAAATAAACAACTAATAATGCAATAATCTAAACCCAAGAAGGCGAGCCTCTCAACAAGTAGTTTGTAGGTGGGCAAAAAAATAGTCAAAAAACACCAAAATAGCCAATAGATCTAAGGTCGGGAGGGACAGGAATCTAAAGGTCAAAATCTGCTAGAAAGTGTTGTAGTAAACAACAACAAATTAGAGGAAAAATTGTTGTAAATGAGGTGGCAAAAGGCTATATCCTGGAGGGAAACGGAGTGAAACCTAGAGGAAAAACCAAAAAAATCTAAATGAGGTGATTTGGATGGATAATAAGCCTATCTAAAGTGGATCTAATGGTGAGGTATCAGATCTGAAAAATGGCTGAACGCTCTGAAAATTTCAGACAACCTGCAGCAGCTAAAACTCTTCCACAAAGTGTGGAGGGTACTAAAGCCCTAGGGGGATAGGTTCCCACTTATTTGAGTAAAACATAACAATTATAGGTCCAAAACAGGTGGAGATGGAGGTCAGACAACCTTGAACAAAGGCCTAGACAAACCCAGAAAACTTTCAGAAAAACTCCTGCAAAAAATCTAGGTCGCAGTTTCTGACGTATTTTCAGCAGAGGTCGTAGTTTTTGGGTTGATTCTCGCTTCCAGAAGCTCCAAGTCACAATTTTTGGGCCAAAAAGTGCAACCTGAACTTTCGACACTTTCGGTGTTAGATTTCAGAAAAAGTGTCGTCTCAGTTGCGGTTAATGTCTGTCACCTGTGCAATAGGTCCAAAAACACACGAAAGTTAGAATTTTTATCGTTTTAGGGTTTTATAGGTTAAAAACAACATCAAGAAAAGAAAAAACAAGAGGCTGAAGATAAATCCTATGGTTGAAGCAGGTGGATATGCAAGGATCAGAAAAACGACATCGGTCGTAATCGTAAACCCGTGTGGAGTCGCCAGTTGTTAGTATGAATCTTAATTCGAAGCATGCAAAAAAAGACCACTTTAGCTGCGCATAACAAACAACCCTAACAACAAAATATGGCTGCCAATATCTTCAGATCTGCAATTAGTTGATCAAGATAAATGCTGCAAAAATATAGATCTATGCATCAAAAGACATTAAGCAGTAGATAAAACAAGATTTACTCCATGCATCCAATAGACAAGACAAGAATATGCTGAATTAATTTTGTATCTTGGGAGGAAAACACAGAAGGGTGTTACCAGTTCTCTTCAATGGGATGGGTTCTTATAATTCCTCAGTACTTCAGATCTAAAATCCCTCTCTCTTGATAGTGTAGAAAACCCAGACACAAATGGTAGCAAAATATGACTATGACGGTGGATCAAAGTCAGGCCAAAAGTATAGATCTAGAGTGATCTTTAGGCAACAAAAGGTGGTAAATGAATAGGAAAACCCTTCTATTTATAACAAAATATTGAGTTAGTCTAGATATTGGTGCATAATTAAAATATTAGTAACCAAATCAAGATCCAACTTTTATGGAATATTTTATTATATTTGTTGGAGGGAAAAGGAATTTGACTTGGGTCAAATCCCTTTATTTGTAAATAATATATAAATAAATGATTTGTTTATCATTTTAAGGATGTGGTTGAGTAATAAGAAAATAAATAATTATTTATTTAATTATTTAAGGGTGATTTAGTCATATTCAACAAAGAATATTATTTAAATAAGGTTTAAATAATTATTCTTAGGAAATAAGAAGATAAATAACGATTTATCTAATTAATTTCCCTGTTTTGGGTTAAATATAACCAAGAATATTAATTACACTGTTGTTTAACTAATTATTCCTTGAGGAAAATCAAACAAATGTAGATTTATTTAATATTTCCTCATGGGGTTTCCTCTTTAGACCATAAACAACTTAATAAAGGTGGTTTACTAAGTTACTTTTCATAGTGAATGCAATTTTACTTAGGGTAAAATTGGTCTTACATGGTGTACTTGGGTCCATCTAATAACAATAGGTTAGATGACCAAAAAATGGTGTAACAATTAATATATGGTGAGCCCAAGATATATCACATGTGAGGAAAAATATTTGTATTAAGTTAAATAAATAAAGGGATGGGGATAATATCAATAAGGTTTTTAATATATACGGGATAGGGGTATTACGGGAATTAATAAATATAATTAAATGTTAATAGATATGCGAGATTTCACTAAGTTAAAAATGCTAAATTTATATTGGGGAGGGATTTTTGTAGTGGGTTTCGATATTAATTTAAACCATTTAGAATTAGGATAAAGTATTTTTTGGGTTTTTGATGTATTTTTAAATGAAAAGGGAAATTAGTAAAGGGGTTTTTATAAGGGAAAATGAGTGAAATTGGGAAAGAGTAAAAATGAAGGGGGGGGGGGGGGTATTTTTACGAGGGGAATGATTTTATAGGGAAATTAATAAATGAAATGAGCAATTTTCTGCTTATCCATGCTTGTGAAAAATTGCTTCTACTTACCCATCAACTACCTTAACATTTTTTCATCATTTACATGGGTGCATTTGAGCTTGCAAACCCTTATTCATTTTTCTTTTAAAAAATCAAACTAACTAATTCTATCCTTATTTCTTCCAAGGGCTCATATTAAATTGTTGAGCTCCTTATTATTTTTCTACGTAACTAGTGGTCTACAAAGATTAGATTGTTTGGCTAGATATTTATTCTCTATCTAACAACATGAAATTTAAAGCATGAGAGGTCAAGTTTAAGCTGTTTGACCCTCATGGATTGTGGAATTTTAAACAAGATGCACATAATATTATTTTGCAAAAGTAAACTAATAGTAGTGAAATTTAAATGTGCAACACTTTCATGATCTATTTTTGTGGGGTTCATATTTTAATTCTTTTTGATATTTGATTCTTTTTATCCTTTGATTGTTCTTTTAGGACTTTTACCCTCTTTACATTTTCTATTTTTCTAATATGGGAAAAAAATTTGCAGAAAGAAAAGTATGTACATATTTACAAGACTAATCAAATTCAATTCAAAATTATGAATCCTATTGTTATAGGACCCTAAAATTTGCTTCACATGGGGATGACATCTCCTTGTGAGATGTCTAGAACACCGTCGACTAGTATCCTGATCCATTGGTCCAATCCAAAACATGCATATGCTGTGAATGAAAAACCTTGAACTAAATTTACACCTTTTTCTGCAAAATGAAATCTGATCTGAGACTAAAAGGTGCTGCAACCTTCAGAACAAACTATTAAATCATCAATATCTTAGGGCCTTTTCCTTGGCTTCAAATCTTACTGAATTATTTCAAAACTAGTTGAAAAATGCAAACTCAAATAAGCTGAAATCCTACCTACTTACTCTAATCAGCTGTCCAATTTCTAGTTAGGTAAAATGAAATAGCCAATGCAACCATTCATGAATTATTTACTTTGATATATTTTTCTACATTTTCTTGTTGATTGTCAAAACTGTAATTCTGCAACCTATTAGAAACTTCTCAACAAATGAGAGGATACGGAAAAACTTGATTTCCTTTGTTGACTCTAGAAACTTTTCAAAAGGATCTTTCAAGATATATACAATAATGTTTAACTAATATAAACAAATGTACATATATTCTAGATGGCCTCCATGCCATGAAACTGAAATGTTATTTTCATCTTTACCTCCCTGCAAACTTCCAGATAAACTTCGTGATGATATTTCTACTGATGAAAATGTATGTTTGAGGAAACTTTTATCATATTGATCTTGAAGCTCATAGTCAATAAATGGAGAAAGGCTTTGAATCCATTCATTATCTAACATATCTTCTATTGGATCATGAAAAACTTGTGAGGATGGCTCCAATCTATTGGATATGGATTTCAATGCGACTTCATAAATTTCAACATGTTGCTGATCCTTTTCTTTAAATATGTTATACCATAGTTCCTTTAAAAGCTAAAAATATTCAAAACATAGTGGTATAAAACTCTCATGTATCATTTGATTAGGTATTTCAATGGAATTTGATAACTGTAATTGTGAAACTGAATAATCCTGATCAAGAAATTCATTGTTTTCTTTATTGTCCATAACAATCTATAAAGAATGATGATTATTGATTTCATTAAATGTGTCTCTAATAAACTGAAATGAAGCAAAACAAAGAGGTAAATAACCTTGATTTACTTCCCAATTTTCTGCACTTTCTTCTTCAATCTCATGACTGATCTGTTTTTTCTTATCACTATATTCTGGCTGCTAAAATTGAGTTTCCTCATCCCACAAACTAGATTATGATTTCTCTGCAAAGTTAGCTTGAGCTTGGGGAACATAACTATCATCATAATGATAATACTTAGGCAAATCATCAAAAGAAGGAATGTCATCAAACATACACATTAAATCGGTAGATTCCTCTTCCACATATTGAACTATAAATCCATTTTCTGATCTATGATAATTGGAATTAGCAGGAATTTGTTCATGGCTATCAACCTCTTCTCTTCATGGTGATCTTGAACAAAAAATTAATCTTTCATACTGATCTTCTGTATGATTTCATCTAGTTTTTTTACCAAAAGGCTGAGTTTTATGTCTGCAATTTTTTTCTTCTCTTCTTTTTCTTTCATCTTTTCCTTTCTGATTTGCAGATTAAATTCTACATCAATTGCAATGTTCTGCATCTGTACAAGTGTTTCTGAATATGTTGCTCTTAATTGAAATTATATTTCTGGATCAAAGGCACTTGGATAATGCAAGAGAGTTGAATCATGAGGAGGTCTTATATTTTTTGGCATTGAATAATAAACTTGATTAAATTTGTCAGAAAATTGTTGTATTGTTTCATTTGGATGTCTTTTTAACTGATTATATTCTTCTATGATCACAAAAATATTGACTTTAATTATCCATCTGTGAAGAAATGTTTTGACAAACTGTTGGAAATTTGAGATGCTTGCAATAGGAAGATTCTTGAACCAAATATTTATTCTATTTTGAAACGAAAGAGAAAAAAGTTTGATTCTAACATCATCTTCATCAATCTCAAATAGGTCCAGATAATTCTCAAAACCTTGAATATGTTTTTGGGCGGTGATGTTATTATTTTCTCCATAAAATCTTGGAAGAAATTTGTAATAGTTATCAGGGAAATCATGGAGTATTGGAGGTAAAATGAGGGGCTTATATCTACCAGGAACTTTACAAGGTACAGGAATATGCATAGGTATTGTAAGATCAATCTTGATTATTTGAGTGTAATATTCCCATTTTAGCACCCAGCTAAATGGAATATTAAATTTTTTTTTTTATCACCTAACAGCTAAATAAATGAGTAAGGAAGCCCATGCTTATTAAAAATATGAATAAAATCCCTCAAATTTGAAAGGGGATAGTCATAAGAGTTGGATTTGATACCCTTATGTGTGAAAAAGGACATTTGCATGGAGACAATGTCAAGTTTGACCAAGTCAACAACGTTGGGAGAGGAAGTAGAGAACACTTTGTTAAACAACACAGTATGAATGAGAAGAGGGTTATTTGGTAGAGGAAACCCTAATGAGTGGGACCCATGGAGAGATGGATTTCACTTGTTTAAAAGGAGGGCAAGGCAGCCATTGTTATTCATGATTTGGATTATTGATTTCATTGTATGCATAGACTTTGTGCATTCTCTTGTTGTTTAGCAGAGTTGCAGTGCTTCTTAGCACAAGGATTTCCTGTTTAGGAATCCTTCTCCTTTCTTGAGAGGCCTCTTGAAAGAGTTTTACTGATTTGCCTCACATATAGGCTTGAGGCCAAGTATCCTCCTTCAACTACAACATTATTTCTGAAGCAGAATAATGTTGTGTTGTAGGGTGTTGCAATGAGGGTTCACAGCACCACTTCCATCACTTGTTTTTCAGAGGAGGAGTCTCTCTTTCCTTTGAGAGATCAGTTTGTAAGCCCTTAGAGTTTATTGCAAATCTTGGCATTGGTCCAACTCATTCCCTTTCCCCTATAACACAGTTTCTTTCAGTGACTGCGTTATTTCTAGTGAGCATTTGCATTGGGGATTTTGTAGATTGTTTGGAGGGTGAGATATTCAGTGATAGGATCAACCTTTCACTTGAGAGATCCATTGGAGGATGTTTATTAATATTTTGTAGCATCTTCTTCCTTCTCCTTCCATTTCCAGTTCTTGAGTTGCACCTGCTACCTTGCAACTCAGGCATTTCTGCAGTTTTGCATATTTCAGCCAATCCTTCCAGGATTGCCTTGAGGTAGTGATCAGGAGCATAGATATTCTCTCCCGACATTGTATGAGTAATTTATATGCAGATATATGATATTTCACTCTTCCTATAGTAGTGCTTCATCTATTATTGTGCAGTTCTTGTTCATAGGCACTCTTCCATGTAGCAGCATTCTACTTTTAGCATGTGTATTGATGGGAGGCTTGTTTGCCTTGATCCTTTGAGTTGTAATGCTATTATTTGCTGTTGATTCATAATAAAATGGCTCTATGGTTCCCATACATTTTTGTATGATTTTTATTCACTGCTATTTCCAGTTTATGTTTATGTATTATTGGATCTCCACATTTGGAATATCTTAAGATATTCCCAATAGTGTAGAAATTCCTGATTTTGGGATATTACAGTGGTATCAAAGCATAATCTTGGCTCAGCCTCTGGATCTTAGCCATGATGCTATGAAGAAAAGAGAAGATGAAGACTCCATTATGCGGAGAAAGAAAGGAAGATAGGCTTACAAAGATTCTTCCAAGATTTGTACAGAGCATTCATGAAGATTTCAAGAAGATAAGGAGGGAGATGTGTAAAAAATCTCCAAGAGGGCTTGAAACTGAGTCAAAATCTAGATTTTCTTATGGGGAGTGTGAGTAGGCAGCCACACCCTATGATGCATAGCGTAGTCACATGCCCAGTTTTTCCATGAGAGAGAGAGAGGAAGAAGGAATGCCTAATAGGGAAACTCTTAGTGGTTTCTTGCATGAGTATGAATCTCAAACTTAGAAGTTTAGAGATCATATCACTTTTCTAGAGTTTTTCAAGATCAAGGTGAGGAGGAGCAAGCAACATAATGTGGATAGATTTCTTCTATCTACCTTTGATGGTTCCCCTACATGTTCAGCCAGGGCTTGGGTGGAA
Organism: Pinus albicaulis; assembly: GCA_034641835.2. Classification (NCBI taxonomy): domain Eukaryota; kingdom Viridiplantae; phylum Streptophyta; class Pinopsida; order Pinales; family Pinaceae; genus Pinus; species Pinus albicaulis. The sequence continues at coordinate 78,890,725 of CM076584.1, read as the reverse complement.
GAGCTAGACACTTTTTTTGTAGCAGCATCCAATTTTTGAAGATGAAGCCATTAGAGTAGCAGCACTGAATTTTGGAGGTAAAGCCTATGCATGGTCGATATTTGAGTATTTTTCTTTAAAGAATGAAAATAATTGTTCCTATGCAAGGTTCATTAAAACATTGGTGGATAAGTTTGATAAGAAAATTTCTAAAGCACATGTGGTGAAGCAAAAAAAATCTAAACAAAAAAAGACCATACATGTGATGGAGGAAATCATAAAACCAAAGCCACTTCAGAAACCCATGGAAGAGGCTGATAACTTGCATCATACTTTGTTAGAGGCAAGACATCTATCTTGTATGTTGGCACAAGAAGGCATGAAGACCACTTTTTCAAAGGAGGATCCAATAATTGAGAGGTTGCCCATTAATTTTGAGGAGGCTAAGGGAAACAACGCTGTCAGATCTGGAGTTGATCTAGCACCTCATGCAGAGGAAGGAGGAGCTCTTGCTCAAACTAGAGGGATTATTGAATCTTTGCAAGGAAGTCCCTAGGATCTCATGTGTGGAGATCAAGGCACAACTCATGTTCTACATATGCCATTGATGATGAGGTGTGGAACTATGGAGATACTAGGAGGGGATAGGGAGGATGAACAACATCATGTGATGAGGAGCAAACATCCCTGTCTATTTCATGAGGTTCATGCACCTAAGAGGGAGAGTATATTGCGCAGTGAGAGAAGGGACAAGTTTGTCCATTCATGTATGTAGTCTACTCTTGATGATAATGTCTCATTGCATGGAGACATTTCACCAAGGAGACCACCATATCAACAGATGATGAGATATGCTTCACATTTTGAGGCACCATTCATTGAATTCAAAGGAGTGGAGACCTTGGGAGGTAATTTTACAGCGTTGAGAGTCTTGGGTAGACTTAAGGAGGAGAGAGGCATTCTCTCAACATCATCTTTACCCACTCTCATTTCATATTCTGCGTTGTGGCAGAAATAACAGGGGAAGGATAACAACCTTCCAACTTGCATCTTTGGCATGGGAGATGTCAAAGGAGAGGATGACCATATGACAGATGTTCTCCATGAGAGATCATTAGCGCTGTCACTATGGAGGATAGATCCATATTGGAACTCCCAGCTATTGGTGGAGTATTCCAAGGAACTTTTCACTTGCATGATATTGGATGACCAGTTGCATGAGGAGGGATATTCAGTCAGAGATGGGGTCCTCTACTATCATGGTAGGATCTTCTTATCTGGATCTTCCAAGCTCAAGGAGAATTTGTTACAAACAACTCATGATGATTTCCTTTTCAACCACACTTTTTCTTTGAGAGCATACCACACCATCATGGAAGGGTATTTTTGGAAGGGGTTTGAGGAGGAGATATATCAGCATATGAGGAGATGCATGGATCATGTGAAGATGGAGGAGATACATAACCCTTTGGAAGAGTTATCACGACCACCTCTTTTCTCTTTGAGGATGAGAGGAGACTCATTTATGAGCCACTCCATTTGCATGAGCAAGACATATGGTGAGGGTATTTTTTGTTTGCATAATGAATTGTATAATGTACCTATGAATCCCTTAACCATACAGGTGCAGGATGTTGCTTCAAGGAGGAGCATTCTTTTTTCTAGACCTCATGGTCTACTTGAGGCCATGAGCAGTGTTGGTGACCACTCCCTAGGAGGACTCGGGGAGGAGATGTATTTTGGAGAACATGCTCACTTTGCACCATACATCATTCACTTTCTCTGAACATAGGAGGAGAGTGGGATAGCAAGCAAGTGGTTGAGAAACCATACTTTTTGTCACACTCTTTTGCAGTTGAGGGCCAAAATACGTTGGTTACATTTGAGGGACCATTGTCCTTCTCCCTTGCTACATATGACAGCAAGCATGGTTCTCATTATGGTTCCTTATGTTGCTATTGTTTTTATATTTGGGAGCATGATTGGGGGAATGGCACATTGGTTGGATGTGCCCCTTGGGGGAGAAGTCTCCCACATAGTATGCATTGCATGTTCTAATGGGAGCATGAGAGAGTTTGTGGCCACTACAACAAATTTTTTTTTTCATTTGAGGTGAGCCATATGATTGATTGGATGCCATATGATAGTGACTTCCAACTCATCACATATGAAATGATCTGGGCCAACATTTTTCATAACATTGGAGGAGAGATCCTTGGAGGTCTAATCTTCATCTTGCCACTTGAGGGAAATATCATTGCATCCCAAGATCACCATATAATCTAAACTTATCCTAAGTGGAGAGTAGGACAGTGTGCGATAGACTATTTTGTCTACCAAGATCAGATTGTTAGCCCGCCTACATTGCAGGAGCCAAAGGTGGAAGAGGATTTTCAGGAGTTTCCATGTTGGGAGGTAACTCATTTTGTATGGATGATTGCTTGGGGGATGGAGGATCCACATGGGGAAGATTTTCATCAAAACATTTTAGACTCCATGCCTTGGGAGGAGACTTTCCAGTTCTATCCTTGCAGTTGCTTGAGGACAAGCAACATTTGGAAGGGGAGGACTGTAATATTCCCATTTTAGCACATAGCTAAATGGAATATTAAAATTTTGTTTTTATCACCTAGCAGCTAAATAAATGGGTAAGGAAGCCCATGCTTATTAAAAATATGAATAAAATCCCTCAAATGTGAAAGGGGATAGTCATAAGAGCTGGATTTCACACCCTTATGTGTGAAAGAGGAAATTTTCATGGAGATAAGGTCAAGTTTGACTAAGTCAACAGCGTTGGGAGAGGAAGTGGAGAAAATTTTGTTAGACAGCGCAGTATGAATGGGAAGAGGTTTATTTGGTGGAGGAAACCCTAATAAGTGGGTCCCATGGAGAGAGGGCTTTCACTTGTTTAAAAGGAGGGCAAGGCAGCCATTGTTATTCATGATTTGGATTATTAATTTCATTGTCCGCATAGACTTTGTGCATTCTCCTGCTGTTTAGCAGAGTTGTAGTGCTACTTAGCACAAGGATTTACTGTTTAGGAATCCTTATCCTTTCTTGAGAGGCCTATTGAAGGAGTTGTATTTATTTTCCTCACATCCAGGCTTGAGGCTAAGCATCCTCCTTCAGCTACAACGTTATTTCTGAAGCAGAATAATGTTGTGTTGCAGGGTGTTGCAGTGAGGGTTCACAACACCACTTACATAACTTGTTTTTTAGAGGAGGAGTCTCTATTTCCTTTGAGAGATTAGTTTGGAAGCCCTTGGATCTTATTGCAGATCTTAGCATTGGGCCAACTCATTCCCTTGCCCCTTCAACACAGTTTCCTTCAGTGACTGCGTTATTTCTAGTGAGCATTTGCAGTGGGGCTTTTGAAGATTGTTTGGAGGGTGAGATCTTCAATGATAGGATCAGCCTTTAACTTGAGAGATCCATTGGAGGAGGTTTATTCATATGTTTTAGAATCTTCTTCCTTCTCCTTGAATTTCCAGTTCTTGAGTTCCAGCTGCTATCCTGTAACTCCAAAATTTCTGCAGTTTTTCATATTTCAGCCAATCCTTCCAAGATTTCCTTGAGGTAGTGATTGGGAGCATAGATATTCTCTCCCGACATTGTATGAGTCATTTATATGCAGATATATGATATTTCACTTTTCCTATAGCAGTGCTTCATCTATGAATGTGCAGTTCTTGTTCATAAGCACTCTGCCATGTAGCAACATTCTACTTTTAACATGTGTATTGATGGGAGGCTTGTTTGCCTTGATCCTTTGAGTTGTAATGCTATTATTTGCTGCTAATTCATAATAAAATGGATCTATGGTTCCCATGCATTTTGGTATGATGTTTATTCACTATTATTTCCAGTTTATGTTTATGTATTGCTGGATCTCCACATTTGGAATATCTTAAGATATTCCCAGTAGTGTAGAAATTCCCGATTTTGGGATATTACATTGAGGTATCTTAATTGGAAAATGATCAACATAGGATTCAAAATAAAGTTGCTCGAAGGGATTAGGAGAATAAGCATTTACAATCTTTAAATGAAAATAATTAAAAACTAATCTAAGATCTTCTCTAAAATGCAATATACATTGAAAACCTTTCTTAATGAGAAAGAACATGATGTCTTGGATTAAGATCCAAGTTGAAAGCCTGATCTTTCCATATTGTTCTTTCAGGTTCATTCCTCAAGTGGAATCTTGATTGTGAAATTTATTTGGAATCGTTAGGTGGAGGATTTTAACCTTTATGTGTCTGATCACTGTCCACCGTCATAGATCAGATATGAACATGTAAAATATTTCTGAAGAAAATGTTAGTTTCCCTAGTGGAGTCACCAATATGTTATCACTCAGTAAATTCTCAAGGTTAAAGAAAGAATTTACTGAGGTAACCACAAACCTACTTTTAAGCCTTAGGATCTAGCCTTCCTAATGCTCAGAGAGGGCTCTCTCTATATGATTTACTTTTGTTGATTATATTTGATTTTAGGCTAGTTATATAGGGCACATTAGTTTTGGGTTTTGATTTGATTTGGTGGATAAATCACTTACTTAGATGGATAGATATAGATCTATATCCCATTGGGAAAATGGAGTCAATGTGTCAAGCAGTCAGATCAAGATCAAGGTCTAAAGGTAAATTTTTATAGGGCGAGATAGAAGAGTCACTTCAAATCTTTAAGGCTGATGGTGAAATGGTTTTTATCGGCATAAAAGAGAAATTAAGGGTTCTTAAGTCTGGATTAGGATTGAAAAGGTAGAGGTCAATCGAAATCAGGGAGAAATTAAGGGTTCCTTAATCTGGATATCAGTGGAAAAAATTTAAATGATAATCAATCAAAACAGAGTGCTTTTAACAAATTCTGAAATACAATTCCTTATTTATCATTTATATTAAGAAAAAATTCATGAATAGATGGAAAACATATGAAAAATGACAAAATGACAAGTGAAATACTTCATTGCAGTGGCCTAACACATGAATTATGTAATATGATGCTTTCTTTACTATGATTCAGTCTGCTGACTTGAAATTGATACAAAAAATTTTCAGGTTCAGAAAAGTATAACTACAGAAATGTGCAACAATTAATCCACACTCAATACTTCAAATGATGAATTATTTTTACAAATTCTAAACTAGAATATCTTTAAAAAATACCAAGATTGGTTTACAAATATCTCAAACTGTATTACATAAATAGAACTTAAATAAAGGACACTCAAAACTAATGAATATATTTGGCACTATATTTATTGATTGATGGTGACAAAGAAGAGAAATTTGAATTTGATATCAACACTTAGTTGATGATGAGGCTTCCAAGTCACTAACTATCTCCTTCCTTTGTGCATTTTGCTCCGGAAATTCTACAAAATTGGGGTCTAGCGATACCTTTGTATATCTCAATCTGAGATAGATATGTAAAAAGTGAAAGAGGTTATTGTAGATAAATATGTTTTTGAGATAAAAATCTCCCAGTTTCCCAAAATTCAGTTCCATATGTCCACAAAATACTCTGAAAAAATATGTGTAAAACAAAACTTTTCACGGTCTGAAAATAGGCTGTGAATATGTTCATGTATCTCTCATTCTGTAATACATGTGCATAAAGTGAAATATTTTTTTTAGGTTGGATTATTAGGAACATAAACCTCCATTTTTTCAAAATTCATCTTGGATTGGTCACAATCATTTCTGCAAAACTATGACTTAAACAAGAAATTTCTGGAAAATGTCCCTTCCTACTCTGTTTTCATCTTTTAACCTTATTGTTCTTTTAACTGTTTTGAATTTTACTTCAGATAAAATTCATTTTTCCTGGTAAAAGTTTTTTCATCTTAGTTTAGCCATTAATGCCTCCGTGTTTACTTTTATTGTTTTACCTTGACTGCTTTGTTTTTACTTTTACCTTTTTACAGTAAAAGGTGTGTAACAGTGAGTAAAGTATGTCCTAGAAAATTACTTTGAACAACTTCATTTTTGCTGATGTAGATGTTTTTACTCTCTTAAAACTAATTTACTATGTAAATTATCCTTTCTCTGTTGTATTGATGGTTTTAGCTTGATTTTTCTTTTGTGTATGAATTTTTTGCTCAGCGAAGCCTTCGAATTTAAATCTCAAGAATATGGATTAAACAGTTTGAACTAGTATCAACTGTTTATCAGATTTGCTGATATACCTGCAAAAAAAACAACAGTTAGTGAAACAAAGTTCTGTATGGAGCACAATAATGGTTTCAGGGAATATAGAATTTTGTGTAAGGAGTTCAGATGGTAATGGGGTATCAATTTGGCGTTTGCAATGATGTTCTGGTTTCTTCGCAAAACTGCAGAAATGACTCAAATTTTGTTTTTTCGCACAGTTTCGGAGTTACCACAGTAGCTTGGGGTTTTCACATTGGTTTATCGCATAGTTCATAATGCAATGGTGGTTTATTGAAATGGATGAATGGTTTAACACACTGTGCAGGGAATAAACCGGTAGTTTATCGCAATGGGCAGGATAAACTGTTGGGTGGTTTTCACACTATGGGAAAGTGGTAAATGGTTTTTGCTTGAGCAATGTGATGGAATGAAAGATTTCCATGTAGCAGGGAAGTCGGGATGCTAAAATTCCCATTTCGCAAGGTCTTGTGGTGTTAAAAAATCACGCCATAAGATTTACGATATGGCTTGATGGTCGTTAGATCTGGTCGGTCTAGTTTGGACAACTGAGAGGATGGATGTAGTCGTGGGATTTGAAGGCATGGGACCTAGGGCTTTACACTTATGCATTGGAGTTATATATATGGTAGGGTTAGGGAAACTTTATAATATGCGAGGTATTAATATATGGTGTGCCAAAGATATATCACATGCGAGGAAAAAAATTTGTACTAAGTTAAATAAATAAAGGGATGGGGATAACATCATTAAGGTTTTTAATATATATGGGATAGGGGTATTGCGGGAATTAATAAATATGGTTATATGTTAATACATATGTGGGATTTCAATAAGTTAAAAATGCTAAATTTATATTGGGGAGGGATTTTTTTAGTGGGTTCCAATATTAATTTAAACCATTTAGAATTAGGATAAAGTATTTTTTGGGTTTTTGATGTATTTTTAAATGAAAAGGGAAATTAATAAAGGGGTTTTATAAGGGAAAATGAGTGATATATGGGAAAGAGTAAAAATGAAGGGGAGGGGTATTTTTACAAGGGGAATGATTTTATAGGGAAATTAATAAATGAAATGACCAATTTTCTGCTTATCCATGCTTGTGAAAAACTGCTTCTACTTACCCATCAACTACCTTAACATTTTTTCTTCATTTACATGGGTGAATTTGAGCTTGTAAACCCTTATTCATTTTTCTTTTAAAATAGAAAACTAACTAATTCTATCCTTATTTCTTCCAAGGGCTCAGATTGAACTATTGAGCTCCTTATTATTTATCTACCTAACTAGTGATCTACCAAGATTAGACTGTTTGGATAGATCTTTATTCTCTATCTAACAACATGAAATTTAAAGCATGAGAGGTCAAGTTTAAGTTGTTTTACTCTCATGGATTGTGGAATTTTAAACAAGCTGCACATAATATTATCTTTCAAAAGTAAACTAATAGTAGTGGCATTTAAATGTTCAACACTTTCATGATGTATTTTGGTGGCGTTCATATTTTTATTCTTTTTCATCTTTGATATTTTTTGTCCTTTGATTTTTCTTTTAGGAATTTTACCCTATTTACATTTTTTTATTTTATAATATGGGAAAAGAATTTGCAGAAAGCAAAGTATGTACATATTTACAAGACTAATCAAAGTTAATTCAAAATTATGAATCCTATTGTTAGAGGACCCTAACAGGGTTGCCAAAGTTAATACCGCAAGCGGTGATTGTCAGATGTATTTTATCTTGGCCCTTGCATGGACACACTTGTCTAAATTTGCTTAGTTGTAATTAATAAAATATTACCGAAGTAGATATGGAAATAAGTGTCATTTGTAGTTAAATATTGCATGTATTGGAAGTATCAAGGTTTGGACCCTGGATTGTAATTTTTTTGTATTGGAGTACTGTAACTTTTTTAAAGCTGGAGCATAAATAATATGAGACCATTTACAGGATACAACATAGTTAGCTTTCCCTGTGATGCTCTTGAAAATTTGATGCACAACCCAGCCTTTTATGACTCCATAGCCCAATGGATTATGTTATCACAAAATTGGACCTGATATGCTACTAATAAAATCAATCTTATGTAACTATTTCAAACCAATCTTTTGATTGAGGCTTAGCCTCAACCTAAGAGGGCTCTCTCAAAGGGTTAATGATTTTTGATAAAAATATAGATGGCTAACTCTATGTGGGGTAATAATCAGATAGATCATAAATGTAGGTTGAAAATCACATCAAAAAGTACACGTTGGGATTATGGACTCAAAATAGTTTCAGTAAACCAATAAATCTACTTAACATGGAAGTTGAGGCATATCAGAGTTTTAGTCAAGAGATACACATGTGAAATTGTAAAAAAAACACAGTCGGTCTATCTATAAAGGAAGTCAGAGCATCAAAGATGAATTATGAGTAACATAGACAAACGCCATTGCAATAGGATAATATAAAGATTCAATTAGAACAAGAAAAAAATAGAACTCCTTCTGAATCTCAAGTTGGCTAAGTAGAAATATCTGTATTAGCTGAAAACCAGTCAATTACAATAAGCATAGTCTTTTGCTAAAAAATTCCAACCCCTATACATTCGACTTCTTGGTCCTTTATAGACCATTTAAAGCATGAGATAATTTTATATTGTGCTAGATACGTCGAATTCCTAACTCTTGACACCTTTCATAACCATATTACATGGTATTTATTACAAAAAGACAGCTAATCTAATAAATAGTCCTATTACAAATAGGATTCAAACTCTTTATCTCTATCCATAACAACCTTATCTAAACTAAATTACATCATTTTCCAAGTGTATTCACACATGGTAGAATCTAGATGATAAGGTTCAAATCTTTAAGACCATAATGCTGACCTCCATCAAAGTAGGAAACAATCCCCTGTTTTCTAGGCATAGGGTCCTTTGCACTCTTGAAACATTCTGACCGCCATGAACTTCATTATTTTGAGCTCCTTAGCTGTTAGAAATTGAATTAGCACATGCCAAACCTCCTCCTTAAGCTCCAACTTTCCAAAACCATCTCCAAACGGTTCAAATGGGCTGTAATAGACTGCGCTACTAAAGCAACATAGTTTCGTAGTGCTGCTCTTTTACCCTTTTTTCTTCAAAATCTTGACCTCTTTCCTCAAAAACTAACTTAATTATATTTAAATACATCCTCCTCAGCATTTTTCAGTTCTTAATTCATGTTTTTACCCCTAAAAATTTAATGAAAAAGGGCAAGAAAAGCTACTGCAACAGTTTCGTAGCGCTTTTCTCCATTTTTACATTGTCTATGCTACAAAACTGCTGAGTGAGCATTTTTGTTCAAAATTTTCCAAAATGAAAATTAAAAATGTACCTAAACTCAAAATAGACCGATTCCATCATATCAAAAAGCCATATGAATTGAAAACACAGTCATTTCAGCCTTCATGAGGTCCTTTCTTCATTTTCACTTAATTTAGCTTTTGACTCTTTAATGATTGTCATTTTAAATTCTTTAACTCATCCTGAGTCAATTTCAGCTGCTGCTCCAAGTCCTCCACTTGATCTTTAAGTCTCCTGTTATTAGATCTCAAGTGATTATTTATTACTCTGACAAATTTGGCTTCCTTTATTGCTAGGACTATCCATGTGAGAAACTGCTCTGCACTACTTGGAGTTTCAGAAATAGAACCAGTTTTACCTTCCCACAGTGCCTTCATTCTCTTCTTTCTCAAAATAGTGCTTTCTAGCCCTCTTTCTCATCACAACAATTTCTTGGTTTTCCAACCTCAATTTCTCATTAAGATGTTGAAACTCTATCATTTCTTCCTTCCTCTTCTTTGTTCTGTTGGCTACATGCTTTACTATAGGTGATGAGAGATCAACCACTTCTTCAGGGGATTTAGTTGTCTCAATAGGTTCTTGAATTTCCTTGTTGAATTTCTTAGCATGCCTAGTTATAGGTTTTCTCGCTTGAAAGATGAAGGTTTCATTTTCACCCTTAATCTCAAGCTGCTTTGTAGACTTAGCCTTCTTCTGTTTATGCTCATCTTCTCCAATGAACTCATCTTGAACAATGGGTGTCTCCTCTATGTCAATAGCATGTAGGATGTCATCTAAGTTTCCCTTTATCACTGGGTTGTCCTTTGTAGTTGTAGAATTTTTTTTCCTTTTAATGCCACTGCTTGGCTTCTTGTTACTCTTTTGATTTCCTGCTTGCTGACATCTTGTTTCTGTTTTTCCTTTTTGGCAATTTTTGACCTCTATTTTCATTTTCTCAACTTGTTTCCTTGGCTTCAGTTTTTCAAATTCCTTCTTTTTTGCAACCACATGTTTATATACTCTACTACTCGTGGTCATGGAGTTCCTTTAGTTTTAGGGTTTCTAGCAGGAGTTAGGGTTTCCAACTCAAAACCATTTATAAACAAAAGGATGACCAATCTCTGGCTATCTTCTAAAGCTCATTAAAAATAAATAAATTCATCAAACCATGATGAAACAAAGATGTTTCACAACCTTCAGATTTAGCTTGTACTTTATCAACCATTTTTGTAAGACTCTTACGTAAATTAAAGGGAAAATCAAGAGAAATCTTACCAGTGAAATGTAGAAGCAACTTGAAATGATATGTGTAAACCTTATGATATCTGGCTTCACATATGAAATACCTATGAATTTTGAACAAAATCTTTGCATAAGTGTCTTTGATGCAGCTTCTATGGATATAATTATTGAGGTCCATATCTACATACTCAGGTTTCATGAATTCTTTGCATGGCTCCATATCAAATTTGAAACCTTTAAACCAAGTTTCTTGATCTCTTGGTATCTTTGTCACAACAACAATAATCTCTGGTGAAATTGACACACTTAGTATCCCAACCTTCGTAGTTGTTCCATTGAAGTTCAAGGAAAATTCTTTGGAAACTTGTGTGTGGAAACCCTGCAAATTTTCACAAAACCGAAGACAACCTACTCTTTTGAACATCTCCATCACTGCTGGGTCTTCAATTATGGCCTTCATATCTTCAGGCTCATGTCTCAAGCAGTGTCTCCCTTTGTGGACTTTCTTTTCCTCTGCCATGCTTCAAAAAAAACCTGTCAGCCTCGGTTGATAAATTGAATCAGCCTCGCTTTAAAATGAGAAACAACAGCCTCACTTAATTAATTGAATCAACCTCGCTTGATAAGGATGAAGAGAACATTTTTATGGAATAGCCACAGGTTTGGCTTGACACTTCAGAGCTTAGACACTCGAATGGAGGCAAAGGAAACGAGAATGACTAATTAGGCAAGATTTTGAATTTAAATGTCATCTCATAAATGAATGATGCCTCATTCATACCCTATCATGACAATTATGACTGCAACATGGGTAAGTACACTGAATATCATCACTACCTAACTCATCATATCACTAAACTACCATTTCCCAACAGATTCTGACATATTTCTGCTCAAATGGCAAGACAGTTTAAAAATCATGCTTTTGTAGCGTTTGTAGTGTTTTTTTCCCTGTTTGCGCTACGAAACTATTAGTGCTTTCGTAGTGCAAATCAAAATTTTTGAACTAGTGGTGCTACGAAAATGAGGTTTCTTGGCTAATTGACCAATTTTGACATGAAACCTTAGGAAATGACCTACAAATGTAAATTATGGATATTTGACAATGAATAAACCTTAAAAAATACTTTATTTGAACTTAAGGATGGGTTTTGAACTTGTGAAAATCTAACCTACCCTTGATCAAATCCTAAATTGACTTCTAAACCCAATTTTGAACCATTACAAAAAACAAACTTAACACAATGATGTTTTAATTTTTTTTGGGTGATAACAGATTAGTTTAAAAGATCTACTTATCCAACCAAAACAATCAATCAAAACAACCAATTCCCACAATCAATATAACTAGCCTAACATCAGTATTCATAACATAAAGTTAAATCATAAATAGAGAGAATCCTCTCTAAGCCTAGGTGGGCTAGATCCTGGATTAAAAAGTGGTCTGATGTTGTCATTTATAGTTTATTTTCTCCAATATTATAAATTATATAGCCACAACAGGCGTAGCCCAATCAACGACATTTTTGCGCAACAGTTGCTCGCACTAATTCATAATGAGTGTTTATGGCTGGGAGTGCGTATCCCCATAGATGCCACATTGATCCATTAGATCACCAAATTTCTTGATCAAGGTGCAAACCCTGTCACCGATTTTGGTAGTGAAGGCCAGGAGAAGAGATTCACAAAAAAAATTAAGAATGACTATCAGGTCATGCGCCACAATCGCGGGTTTATGGCGAGTGAGATTAATGATCCGGCTATCTGATTTGGCAACCTCCTACTCACATGTAAAATTATGAAGAAATTCAAACAAAAGGAAGCCCCATGCGAAGTCATAGTGCTTACTGGGAAATGCGAGAAGGGTGTACAATATAATTGGGCACAGTACCTTTGTAGAGAATTTTTGGAGAATGTGCGTGAAGCACAAGAAGATGGGAATAACTTATTTTACACCTGGCTATTGCTTCTGATCATGCTCATCAGATGGGATACGCTGGAAGAAACTCAATTCCTAGAAATTTATCCCAAGATGTGTGAAGCTGCGTGGTACACCACGCTCTGGAATTCACCAATCCCCATGGGCGTCACAGAAAATAAAGAATTTGGGTCCTTTTTTGTTTTGTGATATTTCAAGCCATTCAATCCAAGCCGAGGTTGTCTCCAACCTTGTATGAGTAGTAAAAGTTGATTATTTAATTTAAAGAGATGTTCCATAACAACCACATTTGCGCAAAGGGCACCGTTGAGGGTGTCTGGTATGAGTTTCCATATCTAGTTACTGAAGATGACTTAGTGCGCATCACAGGAGAGTGGCCACCAGCTTGGTTGGAGCCACATACCATGAAGGGTGTATCCAAATCAATCCCAAAGACTCCTATGAAGCCCCAAACCGGTACATAGCAAACAGACAAAAGCACTGGAGCAAAGGCCACGCCGATCACAACTAGTAAGACCATTTATATCGAAAAAAAAGCGTGCATGAAAAGAACGGTGTAGTACCTAAGGAGACCAAGGCCCGAACTACTGATCAAGTTGAAGTGTAGACCACCAAAGGGACAAAGCGTGACTCTCAGGGCATGGGCAGTCTGAGAAAGAAGAGAAAGGGGTCGAAATCCACCGGAGAAGAATATCTGACGCTGACAGAAGACGAATTCAAAAAATAGAAAATTATATCACGTCCATGACTAAAGATATGTGGACTGAAATGAAGGTATAGTATAATGCTACGCTCGACGACATACAGAGTGGAATTCAGGAGTTAAAGGTTCATGTGGGATTGATACAAGTGAGCATAGCTGTTACACAACATTTTGTCAATGTCCCTGCATTCCCTATTCTGAATATTGGAAAACCATCATAGTGAACCCTGTGTATTGTCACACATCATAATGAATGCCATTGCATCCCCTAACATGCAAGGAACAATACCTATGTGAACTTTTCCTGAAGTAGGCGCTTCAAAACATGTAATTTTGTGTCGGCGTTGTGGTGTGGTTATGTCCTCGCACCCATGGCCAAATTTGCACTAGGCCTCGTGTCGTGGTCACTCTGTCTTTGAGGGACCCCGCGCCAAGCTACTTTTGCAATTTTTTTTTTAATATGGAAATGAAGCTTCTAAGATCTAATAGCTTCGTGAGCAGAATCGTGGACATTTTTTCAAATTGATGTGGTCAAGTTTCTCCCTTTGGCCTTCTAGTTCCTACAAAAATGAAAATTCCCAAAGGGATAAACCTTTCCTCCACCATAAGTGGATCCAAATATCTTCTTCCACTCCTATAAATTCTTCTTCATCCCATTGATTCTTCTAGCTATAATAGACCAAGAGCTGGTGTGCAGAAGATAGTAGAGAATAGTCCATAGTTGTGAGAGAGAGTTTGAGCCTTTTGCCTCTTTGAGCCGAATCAACGAATGTGTTAGTCATCAGTAATTTTTTCATGTTGTAGATGACTAAATGATTTCCCTATATTTCTAGAAACAAAGTTCATGAACATTGTGAGTTCTATAAATCTCACCGCCTTCATTATTCTTAGATAAAAATTTTCACTATTCTACCATTTTTCCATCCCATGGTCACCCTGCCACTCTTGGAGAACTCATTATGGGCTTGTTCCACTCATATAAATATTTTTTTACCACCTATAGCCTCATTAATCTGTTTTTTCCCTTTCCCATCCCTCCACTTTCCACCTAGGGTTTCCTATAGCCAACTCATTCCCATCACCTAGGGCCAATTTTTCTTCAAAATTTGTTTCTGACCAAATAGAGATGTTTGATAAAATTGAGAGAGGTTTTTTTCCATAACAAGTCCAAGAAGAAACAACTCCTTAATGTTTTAAAAACATATCATGTTTTGGGATACATGTCAAAAATACAGGTGTCATGGGAGAATTGATGCACTTCTGGAGTGGCCTTGGGAAAATCTGGTTTTCTTAAAGCTAGAGTGTCCAAATGGATTTCTTGATGGTTCAAAAGAAAAATCTACTGGAATATATTTCCAATGAGCTATCATGAGCTCAATTTGGAGTTAAGGAAGGCATCCAAAAGTTGTCTATAACAGCACTCTGCATTTCTGCACCAACACTCAACACTTTTTTACTAGTATTGGGAGAATCCACTTTTGATAGGGAAAATCAACTCCAATAATAGAAAAAAGGGTATATTTGGAAATTAGACAGGCTAAGCTTTCAAACGAGCTATCCCAAGCTCACATCTGACACCGGGATTGTCATCAAAACTTGGCTTCAATTTGCCTCTTTTTTGGGCACTGCGCTAATGCAGGGGCTCCTCAAACAAGGAAAAACTTGCCCTAAGGCTAAGATTCATCCTCCAAGTTACATTAAAAGGGTTGCTAAAGAGTTAAAGCTAGTAGATGGCCTCTCCCCCTTGTCCTCCAAGCAATTTTTATAATCTGGTGTCTATGAAATTATAAAATCCTAGTTGTGCAAACCCTAGGTCTTAAATGCAAAGTGAGCCTCTGTTTTGACCTCCTTGAAAAAACTAAAGGTATTTTGAGAGAGAATGAGTTAGGGTGTTTGAAAATTCACTTTCAAGAAAAGCCACCTTGAACTCTAAAAATAGTCATACACTTGCCTCCATATCACTCATTTCTAAAGGTTTCCATCATCACCATCTTCGTTTTGCTCCTCCAAACCCTAGTTTGTCCACAAACATCTCCTAGCACCATGTCAGGGGCAGATGACAGTAAGCAAAAAACTGATAGAAAGGAAGAGGATGCCAAGGCAGTCAAGAAAATGACCCCCACAGTGACCATCATGATGAGCTAAGTGAAGAAAATATTGAAGGTAATCATAATAGTCATGGTGAAAATCAGCAAAGTGATGAGGGTAATGATAAAAATGAAGATCATAGTAGTGGAAAGGCAAGCAACCCAAATGAAGACCAAGATGATAGTGCATAAAGAAGCAAAGAAGTTAAAAGCGATGATGGTGTTGAGGACCAAGAGGGCAAGTGCCTATGAGGCCAAAACACAAAAAGAGAAAATTAAGGGGAAATTGAGGAAGCAGAGATAGAAAATGAGGAAGAGGACAAGGACAAAGATGAAGAAAGTAAGGAGAATGCAGAAACCAAAGGCTGCACTGATATTAATGAGAAAAACCATAGTGATAAAGAGGCCCTCATTGAAATTAAAAAAAATAACACTAAAAAGAGGAAAGGGCCAAGTAAACCTTGAAATGTTTCCTCAAGATTTTCTACAGGCTTCTTAAGCCCCATGAAGGGGGTCTCCACCAATTTTGAGAAAATTTGGAGCATTTTTCATTTTTTTTGTAATTTTTGGTCTCATTTGTGCAGTTCCACTGGCGCTACGAAAACACATGGAGCATCACCAGCAGAAAAAATTTGCTTTTTTTATTTTTCTCAGCCTAGACATCATGCTCACCAAATTTCAGAAGTTTTGGAGTAGGTTTGACCCCTCAAAAGGTTAAAAAACCTCACTTTTTTTACCTTTCTGCCTTTGTTTTGGGATTGGTGCTGCGCAAATGACCAGTCTTGATATTTTGAAATTTTGACCATGATATAGGGGATGGACCAGGAAAAAAAAATCATTTTGGAAAGTAGAATCTCCAGGCTTTCCAACGAGCCATCACGGAGCCAAATCTGACATCGGGAAGGGGTCCAAAACTTGGTCACAAATGACCATATTTTCTGCTGAAGGTGGCGCTACGCAAATGTGATGAATAGTATGTTTTGGACCAAAAGTAAAAAAAGCACACTCATTTATGGAAAAATGATATTTCTGAGTTTCTTGAGGCTAGAAAATATAGAAAGAGGTGCAAATAGTTACTATGTCATTTATTTCATAAGATATTATGTGCCTTGGGCCTTGCATGGTCTCTTGGCCATAAATGACATTTATGATTTTTTTAGGGTTTCTAGAAGCTCTTATGGTTTCAACCTCCTCATTTGCTAAGTTAAATAAAGCATGAGGACTTGTTTGTAAATGTTGGCATTTGATGAGTTTCATGAGTAATATATAGTTTTCATGAGGTTGGAGAAGAAATTGACTTTGTGAAGTGGATGAATGGCTTGTTTGCTTAGATGATGGAGAAG
>CM076584.1:78202216-78273849 GCA_034641835.2 Pinus albicaulis | reverse complement strand
GGTGGTTCGTTACGGCGGTCAACGGGATGCTTCAACCAGCAAAGTCTCCTTGGTCAGCCAACCCAGCATGTGTCACAACAGTCCTCCAATCAGCAAACGAGTCAACCCAAGTCAACTCCAAAAAAGTCAACGCTGTCCTGAAAAAGTCAACGCAGGGCAGCAAGCTAAAAGTCAACGCAACAGCAGATTGGTCAACCCTTTGACCTCGATTTCTGTGCCAAATAGTACGGCCTTCCAAAATCGAACTTCCCACAAATTTTCAGCCCAATCGGACCATGCGTTGACCAAAGTCAACGCTGGTCAAACTTTCTGCAAAACCCTAACTGCAGAAAATCGTCCTTCAACTCAGCCGTACTGTTTTGTCCTTCTTCTCCTTCACACGTGTGGGATGAATTCGTCCTCCAAGGAGCTCGTACTAAATCAGATGAGAGAAGATGTTGTGAGTTGTGTTGTGATGAAATGCTCTCCAACTTTGCTTGTATTTATATCCATCATTGGGGCGTGTGACACATCTGCTGGGGGTGTGAAACCTTAAGGCCGACCTGCACATATAATTTATTATGAATAATAAATTCAAAATAAATGTTCTGCTCATCGGATTAAGACATATTATATATGGATTTTACACCTCTCCGAAAGAGGAATCCAACAAAAATATTAGCCTCTTAATCTGAGCATCATAACCTGGAGTTTGGACCTAGTTGTCCAAATTTAACACTCCCTCTCAACTAGGGAGAACTCCATCCATCAGTGCAATCAAACATCGTGCGTCATCCCGCCGTAACTTGCTTTGCTGGCCTCTTTATTTCAGAACAGAAGTGGATCAGTCACAAAGACATCATCCCCCGACTGACATAATCAGTCCAGAGGTTCCAGAGGTTCAAAACCTCTATCAAGCTCATGAAGAGTATCCAACCAACCCAAAGTTGGTTCATCTGACCCGAAGTCAGGCAGAGGTCCCAGACCTCACTAAACTTGATCCCAGATCAAGTGGTTGGACCGTGCCATCCTAGATAGAGAGTACGGCAATCTCTGATGCGTCCATCGGTCTTTGCTAATAGTCTCTAGCTTTTCCCACCTCATTGGCCAAATGAGAGGTACTTCCCATGAGCCCTGAACTCAATGGGTAGGATGCATACGGGGCACAGATAAATGAGAGGCGAACCAGCTCAATAATCACAAGGGTGGGGCGGAAGCATTATGAGTGCTTATAGCTCCGAGAAGCTATCCCCAAAGCCCCCCAGAGCTCCCAGAGCTCATCGTCCAACAGGACCCACATCATAGGGTCTTTCCACGACACCAAGACTCTCACGGAAGGTTAGGAACTTGACCTTCCCCAGGGGCTTGGTGAGAATATCCGCGACCTGCTCATCAGTTCCTATATGATCGAGCCTTACGGCGCCTCGCTGTACCATATCCCGGATAAAGTGGTACCTGATATCAATATGCTTGGATCGGTCGTGGAACACGGGATTCTCAGTCATACGAATCCCACTCTGGTTATCACAGAGTATCACAGTGGTATCTAGCACATGTCCAAACAGCTCACTAAAGAGCTTTCGCAACCAAACTGCTTCACAACAGGCCATACTAGCTGCAATGTATTCGGCCTCAGCGGTGCTCGAAGCCACCGACTTCTGCTACCTGCTCATCCATGAGATCGAAGCAGAACCAAGATTGAAGCAGCATCCCGATGTGCTCTTACGATCCACCACACTGCCAGCCCAATCGGCATCAGTATATCCACGGAGTATCACACTCCCGGCAGTGTATCTCAGCCCATGGTTTATCGTGCCCCGAAGATATCTCAAAATATTCTTGGCACCAACCCAGTGAAAGTGATGAGGCTCAACCATCTGTTGACTCAAAGTGTTCATTGCAAAACATATATCTGGTCGAGTGTTCACTAAGAACATCAAAGCTCCTATGAGTTGACGATACTCAGTAGGATTGGCCAAGATAGGCCCAGCAGCGCTGCCACTCAACTTCTTAAAGTTGAGTTCCATCGGTATCGACACGGACTTACAGTCCACCATACCAAATCTTTCCAGAAGCTTCACAATGTATTTTCCTTGAGAAAGGAAAATCTCTCCAGGTCTCTGCCAGACCTCCAGGCCTAGGAAGTAGTGCATCAGTCCTAGGTCCTTCATCTCGAACTCAGCGGCGAGCTCCCTCTTGCATTGATCAATGAGAGGATCAACACCTGTTAGAAAGAGGTCGTCCACATACAGTACCAGAATGAGAGGCTTCCCCTGGACAACCTTGAAGTAAAGGTTCGAATCAACATTACTTCGAGTGAAGCCCAACTTCATCAAGTAGCTATCTATCCTCTCGTACCAAGCTCTGGGTGCTTTCTTCAACCCATAGAGGGCTTTCTTCAACCTGCAGACATGAGTGTCCCGATCCTGGACTTCAAACCCCAGAGGTTGTTCTACATACACCTCTTCTTTTATTGCACCATGCAGAAAAGCGGTCTTGACATCCATCTGGTGAAGACTCCATCCTTGCGTAGCAGCAAGGGCTATGATTGATCGAATGGTGGTATATCGTGCCACAGGTGCAAATATTTCATCATATTCAATTCCTTCCTTTGTCCTTAGAACCACCAGAGTTCTTCTTTCGGGAATGAGCGCCATAGGCAGCATTTCTGTCATTATCGAATTCCTTCATCCTTGTTTCTTCTTGCATACATCTAGACAGAAGCTCATCAAAGTTAGGAATGGTATTATTGTTTGAGAATGGTAGTTGTGAATACTTTCCATTCATATGGGAGTCCTCCAAGTGCGGTGAGAACCATCTCACGATCAGCTATTGTCTCCCCAATAGCCAGCAGATTGTTCCTAGTTTCGGTCAATTTCAAAAAGAAGGTTTGAATAGATTCATCCCGGCCCTTCTTCATATTCTTCAACTTGTTCTTGAGGAATAGCACTTGGTTCACATTGTTTACCTTGAACATAAGGATCAATTTGTCATACATCTCCTTGGATGTGCCTAGTTCAGATATATAGGCAACCAGACTCTTATGTATGGATTCCCTGATCAACAGCTTTGCTCTGATTTCACCCTTCTTATACTTGTTTCTAATAGCAGCAGTAGCATTGGATGGAGGTTCTTGAATCTTCCCTGTCACATGATCCAAGAGATCATGATCCTCCAATTTGAGATCTAATATCATCTTCCAGGCATGGAAGTCATCCCTTCCAGTCAGCTTGTCATTCTCCTTGAATTCAAGACTAGTGGAACCCATTTCTTCCGGTGGTGATTGCTAAAGATAGAGTTTGTCTTCACCTCAGCTCTGAAACCATGTAAATTTTTGTAGATGTTCTATGCTAGGAGAAATTTTACTTTTCTCACAGCAATCATACAAATATTTAAGTAAAATGCAGATAGAACATATAAGTGGATCTTACAGAAGACAAATCAGAAACAAGAAAAATGTGGTGGTTCGTTACGGCGGTCAACAGGATGCTTCAACCAGCAAAGTCTCCTTGGTCAACCAACCCAGCATGTGTCACAACAGTCCTCCAATCAGCAAACGAGTCAACCCAAGTCAACTCCAAAAAAGTCAACGTTGTCCTGAAAAAGTCAACACAGGGCAGCAAGCTAAAAGTCAACACAGCAGCAGATTGGTCAACCCTTTGACCTCGATTTCTGTGCCAAATAGTACGGCCTTCCAAAATCGAACTTCCCACAAATTTTCAGCCCAATTGGACCATGCGTTGACCAAAGTCAACGCTGGTCAAACTTTCTGCAAAACCCTAACTGCAGAAAATCGTCCTTCAGCTCAGCCGTACTATTTTGTCCTTCTTCTCCTTCACACGTGTTGTGAACTAAGTCTTCCTCAGGAGCCATCA
Source organism: Pinus albicaulis (assembly GCA_034641835.2). NCBI lineage: Eukaryota > Viridiplantae > Streptophyta > Pinopsida > Pinales > Pinaceae > Pinus > Pinus albicaulis. Next base: position 78,269,995 of record CM076584.1, on the reverse strand, counting down.
CCTAATCAGACAGAAAGATGGTTTCCCGGGTTGTGGTTGTGTTAAAATGCTCTCCACAACTGCCTGTATTTATATCCATCCAATTGGTGGTTCAACTTCCCGGGGGCATAACTTTGGCACCCGATCTCCGTTTGACGCGCTCAATAGCTCGTTAGAAAGATCTATCCGAGGACTTCAATTTTTGAACAAGCAACATCGGTCCATGGACCCATGTTGCTCTCCGTTTTCCCAAAAAATGTCGTTTAGGGCCTCAAAACGGCTCCGGAAGTTCAGGACCCGAAAAACTACTAAAAATAGTAAGTTTTGTTGCAACTTGAAAATTGAAAGAACTGAAGATGGGGGTTCAAATGGAATAGGTGGGTGGCCACCAATATCCACCTGGATCATTAAGCCCCCAAAATGGCTCCAAGAGTGGAGGACCTGAAAACCTGCTAAAAATAGTAAGTTGTGTTGAATGTGAAAAGCTGCAAGAATTGATGGTGCTGGTCCAAATGGAATAGGTGGGTGGCCACCGATATCCACCTGGATCAATTATGGCATATGACCCATCCATCTGCATTGTACCTTGTATCTTGGCTCCCCATGACCTCGATAGTAACATGCCATACTTAGGTGGCACGTCTGCCACTACAACATCCATAGCCATACATTTGGCTGGAATCTGGGTCAAGTTCACACACAGATCTTTGATTAGGCCAAGGCACTTTACTCTGCTAGAGTCAAATGAATATAAATCATTATAAGGATGGGTGATCTCCAGGCCTAACCTCTCCATAACTACCTTAGGCATTAGGTTGTGTGAAGCCCCAGAGTTGTGCATTGCATTGTGAAGGATCTTTTCATGGATATTGAGGCTGATATAAAAAGGAGGTACTACCCCTTCCTGAAACTTTCCTTCTATCTTTGGACCAAACAGAAGGGCCGGTTGATCATCACATAGATTGACAGTGTCACTGTTTTCACCTAGATTTAAAGATTTCAAAATCCATCCTTTATATACATCCTGAATGGCCAGCTCAGAGAGTGGGACAACGATTTTAATTTTAGCAATCTCACTCTCCAAATTGAAGGTAGATTGATTCTTTGTAAGGCTTAACTCTGTTTTTTTAGCCACTACTTTAGTGGCAGAATCAGGGTGTTGATTCTCAGTATGTACAGTGTTTGCAACTATTTTATCAAGAACACTAGCTGCAGTGCTAGTGTTGCTGGTTGGTTGAGTTTGTTTATCAGTATTTTGGCAGTATTTTTCTTTGTTTTTCCTAGAACTCTCAGCTACTGATTTGTTTCTTTTAGCAGTCGCCTTAGGAGTTTTCTCAGGCCTTTTCTTAATGGTAATCTTAGAAGCTTTTGGTTTGGAATTGTCTAAGCTCTTTTTTCTTCTAAGTTCATACTGTTCTCTAACCTGCATGATGGAATTTTCAAATCCTAGCCTATAATCCTCAGATTCCAACCTTTCCTCATCCCAATATGAGTGTGAGGTCTGATTGTCTTCTGTGGAACAATTGTGGATTGAGTTGTCCATTTCCACCATGTTTATTGTGGTTCCTTTGGACTCTTTTATTATCCCCTCATCCTCATTATGGAAGTTCTCTTGAAATGGGGGTATGACTCGCTGATCAGGGTCTCTTTGTCTGTTAGGAGGGTTGTTTCTTCTAAAGTTTTGGTTCTGGTTATGATTTTGGTTTCTGTTCTGGTTATTAACTGTGACAACCATTTTCTCCATCATTTTCTCTAGCCTTTCCATGTTTTTGGCTATACTGTCATACTTGGGATCAGATGTGGAAGTTGATGTGTCATCCCTATAGGTTACCCTTTTCTCAGCCCTCATTCTAGCTTTCTTTTCAATCAGGTTAGATTCTACACTCACTGCTCCTTTTTGCATATCTTCCAATGTGTTGTAATCTCTCTCCCTAAGCTCGTAGGCCATGTCAGCATCAAAGCCTTAAGGATATTTCACTAAAGCCATACCTTGGAGAGGTTTCATATGTGGAGGAAGAGCATTGTAAACATCGTTAAACCTTGTAGAATAGTCATGGAAACTCTCTCCTACATTTATTTTAAGGTTCTTATATTCTGCTAAGATTTGGAGAGGGTTGGTCTTGACTTCCCATTTGTTTATGAAAGTTTGATATAAAGAGGGAAGATCATGGATACTATTAGGAGGTAGGCCTTTAAACCACTTCTCCACATCACCCCCTAAACTCTGGGAAAATATTCTCATCTTGACTGTCTCATCATCTATCTCCATATAGTCAAAGGAATCTTCCATCCTATCTACATGGTGCTGAGTTGTGGTAGACTCTTTTGCAGTGAAATGTGGAATTTTTTACTGATAATCATTTGGTAAAGGCACTATAGGCTATGGTAACACCAGAGGTGCATACCAGGCTACCATGATGATGTTATGAGGAGGTAAAGGGTTGGCTTGAGTAGCAAGTATGTGGGTGACAGGAATACTAGGACCATCAACACTCTGTTGAGCTGATTTAGGGTGATAGAGGCCCAAGTTTTGAATGAAATGAATATCCAGAGGTGTAGATGGAGGAGTCTCTCTATCCCCAATGTGTTGACCACTATGAGATGGTGAAACAGGAAGCTCAAGGCCTGACTAGTCTAGAGCACTGAATGACCTAGTTTTAGGTAAACTGCTTGGTAAGTCTAAGTCAAAATAAGTGTCTGATAGAGCTGTAAATTTTTCTGGTGCAGAGTTAGCTCTATGGATGTGGCTGGAAATAGTTGGCTTTCTTGGTGTAGGAGATTTCCTGAGAATTCTCTCAGGGTTGTCAACTATTTCAGGTGGGTTTGGGTTAGGATAAGCTCTTGTATGAATGTTCCTCAAAGCCAGTATGTTTTTCTTCAAAAAAAGAAGCTTAATCCTACTTGTTACTTCTAATATGGCTGATGTTGCTATGCAATCTGGTCTCCCAGTGGAGTCTTGTGAAACCAAGATAATCAACAAGCCTACTGATCACCAGTGGAGTCTTTAATAATTAAGGAACTATGGAGTCACCAAGTGGAAAGTTTATAATGTTTCAAGAAGGTTATTGTCCACCACAGTGATTAACTGCCAATCTAACTAGAGATTTGGATTTCTGAGGTTCTAAGTGTTAGCCCCCCTATGAAATTTTTGACAAGAAAATAGGGGGATAAATTGTTTTTGAGCCTTCAAGGAATTCATTTCCTCTGAAAGCACAGTCTCCTTGAAGCCTCTATGTGCCTTTTATCCTTTGATCAAATCCCCTCTGCTGATTTCCCTTATAAAGCCTCTCTGATATGTGAAGAAATGCCCAAAGGCCCCCTTTTTCCCTTTTATTTCATCCCCCTTGTCTTCCCCTTCTATTCCCCTGTTACCCCTCAAATCCCCCCAAGATCCCATTTAACTTCTTCCCCTACCCTTGGTTTTCCCTTTTTCCCCTTTTCTTCCTCTATCGTTCCCCTTCCCCAGCCCTAAAATCCATTAAAATGGGCATAAAACCCACTTCCCGACCTTATTATAGGCCTAGCCCCTTTCTGCCATCCCCTTCTAACCACTTCCCCACATATGACCCCGCGCTGGGACCAAGCGCTTAAGTCCCAGGTGCTAATCGCAATCGGAAGACCGGGCGGGTGCATTTCCTTTGTTATAGCCGAAAACTCCCGATGCGATTGACTATTAAACAAAGTCCCGCGACGTGTTGTGAACCGTCGATCTGTCACAAGATCTGACGGCCAGCGCTCAATCGCATTACTCCCCTCCGATCGCAATCGCAAGTCACATTGGCACCGCCCCGATTGAAACCTTCCGATTTGATCTCGGCCGTTCATCCCTCCCCCTGATCCGACAGTCCTCCGCCAATCGCATGTTTTATGTTGCGCCCCTTGATTGCACTCTCCCTTTGATTGAGCGCGCACCGTTGATCTGTCGGTTGGATCGGACGGTCAGCGCTCAATCGCAAGTCTCCTTCCGATCGCTGATCGCAGGTCTTTCTGTCTCCGCCCCGATTAAATCGCAGCTGTCCATCTCTGGCGCGATCCAACGGCTATCGCACAATCACACTGTCATTTTTCCGCCCCTCTTCTCTCCCTCCGATTTAATCCTGGCCGTTCATCCCTCCCCCAGATCTACGGTCAGCGCTCAATCGCAAGTCCCCTTCCTATCGCAAGCGCAGACCGTTTTGTCCGACCCCCGATTGCGATCTCCCGATCCAATCTCTGCTGTCCGTTCCTCCTCCAGATCGACGGCCAGCGCTCAATCGCTTCATTCCTTCCGATCATTGATAGCAAGCCTTTCCTCTGTCTCCTGATTTAATCCCGACCGTTTGTTTCTCCCCCAGATCGACGGCCATCGCTCAATCGCTTCTCCATGCTCAATCGCAATCAGGACTTTCAAGAGGTGTGTTGCGATTGACACCCGCTCCGACCTCCGATTGCGATGGTGTGATTTGATCTCCTCCGTTCGTTTCCTCCAAGATCAGACGGTTCTCATTCAATCGCCCTCTGCCTCCGTTGGGTCCCACTCTTACATTCATCTCCGCCGTGTTTCATGTGTTTTGTGTATTGTTTGTCTGTTGCATACGTTGTTACGCTGCTCAACCTCCGCCGTTGATCTTTGTTCCCAGACCAGGATCTAACGGTCTGCGTTGCATACCATCACCAAACTCCATTGTTCATAAGTTTGCACCCCTCCGTTTGCATCTCCACTGTTTTCACCATTCCGCCTCCATTCCTCCGCCTCTGCAGCGTTTCTCTGCCACCACCGCCCAGTTTTACAATCTCTTTCCACTGTGCGGAATAGTACAGAGAGGCTGATTCAGCGGCCAGCAAAGCAGCAGAGATCGGATTAGAAGGGATTTGAGCCTGTAATTGAATATTTGAAGCGCTAATCCCGTGATCAAAGAATTAAGGCACTGATTGAAGATTAAGAGTGCACCAGCAACGCCATAACTGCGCTACCTAACAGCAGGAATTTTTCCTCCAGAAGTACACCTCCCCGCAGCGTCCTCCATGTTTCTCAAGCCCAGGAAAGTCAAGAACACTGACAGAGCTTCTTAAAAGATAGTCAGGCAGCATTAAAGAAGCATGGAGGGCCTTGCATACTTCCATCCAGTTCATTTATTCAGAATGGCAGCACAGAGTTCCAGACAGCAGAAGGACTCCAAATGAAATATCCGAGGTCAAAATCGACCTGACAGAGATCTCCAAAACAGTCTACAGAGTACACACAGCACTGCAGAAAGTCATTAAGCAGAGTCGGCATGGACACTTCTGCCATTCTGTCTTAATGAATCTCATTTAATGGCTCATCTACTTCTGTTTCTTCCTCTTCTCTTATAAAAGATCCCTGAGAGCATAATGTAAAGGTTGTTGTTCAGTTGCTGGCAGTTTGCTATTAGAGGGATTCATTTGACTGTTAGAACAGTCGTGGGAGGGAGTAGCAGAGTAGTTGTATGTAATAGGCTGGGAGGAGAAAGTCTGGGCTGTAACAGCCATTGAGCCATATTGTACATGACTGGTTTTGCATCTATTAATCAAAGCACTTTTCACAGGATCCTGGTCTATTACTATTGGTGATGTTCCTCTTAACTCTGTTTATTTCATTTACATGATGTTTCACGTTCTTCCGGTAGGCATCAGAATAATGGTATAGGATTCACCCTTTGTTAGGTGCCCTATGCTGTCTACTCTCCCTACCTTTATGTTTTCTGCTCTATGTGCTATCTAAGAGCTGGTTTCAGTTGATTTAACTAGCGCAGCGGATGTTATTGCCTGTTGGCTGATGTATGAATTGGTTGAATCGGTGCTTAGATTTTCTTGCTGGGTTTAAGCTGGAAGGTTTGGGAACACTGGGGATGAGTGTTAGCCCTGTCCACTAGGATCCTTGCGCGACCAGCTGGCCCTTTTAAGATCCCTTTTGTTTAACTTATCTCTGTTTTTCCCTTGGAGTTGCTAAAGCAGACCTGGAGTTAAATGACCTCTGGTCTGATCTATAAGCAGCCCCTTTGTCCCTCTTCGAGGGCTGCATTTGAGTATGTCCAAGCAGGTCTGGAGTTAAATGACCTCTGACCTGATCTATAGACAGAAATTGGGTTTTTCTCCTTCTTTCACTTTTCTCCCTTAATGTTCCACCCCACCATCTAATCTAAAGATCCTCTAGTATTAGATGACTTGCCCTTTGGAAGCCTTGGCTAGTGGATGCAAGTAATTTCCTTTCATGACTCCATAGCCCAATGGATGGCACTTTCTTGGCCAATCCTCTTTGCTGAAACAGCCTGTTGTTTTGTTCCTTTCCTCCCACTGCTTTCTCAGTCCATGATCTCGTGACCAACCCAACAACCCTTCAACCAAATCATTTAAAACCCCTCTGTGCTTCATACCTAGCCTAAAATCTTATTTTTTAGCTTCAAAGAGACATCATTCTTTGATCTAATTGGAGAGATCCCTCTCCGGGTCCAGGAGGGCTAGATCCTAGGGCCCCAAAGTGGTTCTGATGTTGTCTCATCTTTTGGTCTTGCCAATCTGGCCAAAACATGGGAACCCCAACACTAAGGATGTATAAGATGAAAAACACTCAGATTTTCCCCAGTGGAGTTGCCATTATGTTGGGGTTCCTATGTTTTGGCAATTTTGGCAATACCAAAAGATAAGACAACATACAAACCACTTTGGGAACTCAGGATCTAGCCCTCCTAGGTCTAGTGAGGGATATCTCTATAAAGCCAAAGATAGATGTATCTTTGAAGCTCAGTTTTGAGATATTAGGCTAGTTATAGGCACAAGGTTTGTTTTGTTTTGTTTGTTTTGTTTGTTTGGTTGTTGGGAAATAGGAAGGAAGGGTTCAATATAAGAAAAAGGGTGAGCAAAGAGGATTTTAGACAAAGGAGAGATAATTTTAGAGAACACTCGAGACCATTGGGCAATGGAGTCAGGAAAGGGTTTACTTGCTATTCAGTATTCAAGGCTTTCAAGTGGGCTAGTCATATAAAGCATAGGATCTTAAAGATGATAGTGTGGTATGAAATGATAAGGAATGGAGGTGAATGACAAGGAAACCTCCAAGGTGACCACTTAGGAATTAGATCTAGGGACAGGGCATGCCATTAAACACCTATAATCCAAACCCAAAAAGGCTAACTCTTCAGACAACAAGAAAACACTTAAGATTTAATCACAAAGGTGAAACTTGAGATCAGAGAAAGGCTTTGAACTTTAAATGCTTCAGCATCCAACTTAAGGGAACTTAGAAGGGCTCAATTGATCGAAAGAGACCCTAGTGAGACATAATCAGCATTATAAACTCCCAGTATCCCAATTCTTTCAATTAAAACACAACAAGAAAATCTAAGAATAGATTCATTAATTCATACATCAATTAGCAGTGAATACAACTACTACACTGGTTAAATTATCCCGAATCAGTACTCAGATAACACAATCAGTAGAAAACATCAAAGATAAGAAGAGTATGGGCATTAGGGTACCATGAGAGGGTATATCCTAAGCCATATTTCTAATTCTTACCAGAGAAATGAAATGAAATGAATTATAGAAGGAAAACGGAGACAAAAGCAGAAAACATCACTACTGATTTAAATCAGGATCCAGAGAAATGTGCTTGTCATATTAAAGAGAAACACCAGTCATGTACAACATTTTCCAATAGCTTGGTATTCAGTCTGAAAACATCTTCCTCAGTCTATCTTACAACTTTACACAAAGAACTATATCTCAAGAGAAACAACTTACAATTCACAGTTATCCCCTCAACAACTAACAACAACCTTTACAATGTGTTTTTCCTAAGTTTTTATAGTTGAAAGAGAGGCAGAGGAGGTATATGAAACATTAAAAGCAAAGCAAAAGAAGAGAGCTCGAGGCCCATTCTGTCTTAATATCCATGCATTGATTTTTGGTACTTTTTGGAAGAAAGAATGGTTTTCGACACACTGATAGTAACTCTGGGTATGTTCTTTGATGTACTTTCAGCTGTAGTACTCTACAGTACTCTGGTGAATATTAAAGACACATAAATTACTTTGAGGTCTTCCATACTGCATAATAAATTCTCTTGTAGCATTAGGACTTCTGTCAGGGTGGAAATCTTCTCAGGAACACAATGTAGAATAAAAACAATATGGGTACTTTGTCCCTTCTCGGGAGGGAAACTTCTGTTGATGTGAAACATTGATAATATTTTTTTCTGTGCGTTAGGCCTCATTATGCATTCTTTGTTAATAACAAGGTCTTCAATATGGTACATTTTCCCTTTAAACATTGAATTAAAGCTTAAAATCTTAAATTACAGGCTTTAAAATCTTAATTCTTCACTGATACTCTTTGCCACTTCATTGACTGTCTCTGTCTGTGAAAATGGAACGTTAATGATGTTGGATGGTTTTACAGAGTTAAACTCTATTTTTTAATGAAATATTTTGTTTAGAAACCTTTCCAAGCGTTTTCTCTGCTATCGGAGGCCCTCAAAATGGCCTCCTCTACGCTCTGTGTCACTATGACAGTGACTGTGAGCCATGCCATTTTCCACCACCTGTAACCCTGAAAAACACACAAAAATGTTAATAAAATTCATGCAGAGTGATGGTGGATGTAGTGGAAGGCTGTGAGAATGGAAGCGCAATATGGTGGATGAGGTGAATGCGGTGGAAGACGACAGCAAAATGTTGTGAAACGATGGAAATCTGATTTGATGGAGGTTTGGTGGAGGAATGATTTTGAACCGTTCGATTAGGTTGACTAACGATGATCGACGATGGTAATTGAATGAAGGAATGACTTTGGAAGGTTGGATGATATGCAATGAACTTTAATTTAAAACATTAAAGTTGTGATGTTAGGCGCAATGATATAGCCTTTCAATGTAAAACATTAAAATTTTAATATGGGCGAAAGAAATGATGTTTAATGCAAAACATAAGGTTTGGACCTTTGAACAAAATACACAGGGAATGTATGAAAATGCAATGAAATGGTCTTGAATGGTGGGACCTAGTATGGGCAGAGGTCAATTTAACAAGGACCATCTAATTTCAAGAGGAGATCAACGGTTGAGATGATGCGATGAAGTTCTAGGGTCGTTCGATGGAATAATATGAATGAAATGTGAGATGCATTGAGGGTCGTTGATCTGTACAGATCGACGGTCACAATCCTTAGATATAATTTCGGGAAAATAAGTGGGGAAGTGGTTTTTAGGATAAAAACTGTTTTTTTCATGCGATGAAAAGGGTGGGAGGCGGTTTTAACCTTTCGAACACGATATAGGTTCCCGCTTGACATGTGGCTTTTAAAAACCACCCATTTCATGTAAATTCTAACTGTTAAAGCCCAGACTCAAAAATTGTGCGATATTGATGCTGGTCGTTAGATCTGGGGCTATGAGATCCGATGGTGGGAGATGGAGCGCGAAACGAGGAGATGCGTGGCCGGTAAGGTGGGGGCCAATCAAAGGTGGTTTGATTGTGGACCCTCCGATCAGTGCGATGGATGGCTGAGATATGTAGAGAAGAAAAAAAGGCGGGGGAGTTGGTTAGTCGTCGGGAGTAATCTTGGCCGTTGGATCCAGGGGATTGGATGGCAGATATTTAACAATGAGGCAGAGGTAAATGGACCATATGAATGCGCAGGAGGAATATGAGCCGTTAGATCAAACAGAATGGATGAATATGATCTAATGGAACCAGAGGAGGCAGGGGCCAAATCCCTGATGGGCTCATGAAGCGATTGCATCTAGTTCGTTGGATCGATGACAGATCAATGGTTGTGACTGGATCAGAGGGTGGCCAATCAGGGGCGCGTGGCTTAGTGAGAGCAAATCCTAGCCGTTGGTTCTTGTGGATTCAACGACCAGGATTGCATCGGAGGATCGCAGTCGGGGAAGACAGAGGGAGGCCCATTAAGAACTTCTGATCGACGATTGGCGCTCGACCGTTGGATTAAAATGTGAATCAACGGCGAAGATCATAATCGGAGGGGTAACAAAGGAGTGAGGCAGGGCACGATAAGAATTGCGCGGATCATCGGATCTGTATAGATCGATGGTGGGTATTGCACCCATGCTCAATAGAACAAAACACCATTGCATCAGAGATTTTTTACTTTACAAAGAAAATGCGCTCCGCTCCAACCTTCCGATGCGATAAGCTCTTTATGATTAAGCGCTTGGTCTTAGCACTTAGTTGCATGGAGGGGAAATGGTTAAGGGGTTGGCCAAAAAGGGGCTAAGCCTGATATGTAAAATGGATGTTTTTAAGCCAAAAAGAGGGTTTTTGAGGCTTAAAAGGGGTATTTAGTAAAGGGAAAAAATGATTTTTGAGCCAAACAAATGGTGTTTGTAAGGTTTAAAGGGGAGATGGGATGATTTGGTAAGCTTATGAAGGAATTTTTGGGGTTCAAAGGGGAAATTTGAGAAAGGGAAAAAAGGGTTAAAATGAGGAATTTTGCAAGGATACAAGGGGCGAATGGAGGCTTTTCCGAGCATAATTGTTTCACAGACAGTGAGGCTTTTTTGATGGAAACAACAGTGAAGATCCTTTCAAAAGAAAAGGACATATAGAGGCTTCAAGAATGAGATATTTTCATAGGAAATGTATCTCTTGAAGGCTCAGAAAAATATTTAACCACCTGTTTGCTTGACAAAAAATTCATAGGTGGCTAACAGGGTAGACTTCACCCTTCCACGAAATTATTTCTTCTACCACATTCGCAATGTTGAATTCCTTTGATACTACTCTTAGAACTCTGACTCTGCTCTACAGCTAGAATTATTTAATGGAATAAAAAATTATCACTATGACATGTTGTACTTCATAAGAGACTACTAAGAAGCTTAAGTATGGTAAATCTACCTTCACCTGTCATTAGAACATAGAGCATAGAGTTATCGTAATCGTCAATTTTATGGATAAGAGACATTTGGGCCCTTTTTAACCCTTGGGGATGATTAATTAATCTCGGTTCAAATAATTTATATTAATAAATTATCTACAATCATATTTCCATAATTCCTCTTTGAATGACCAATATTCCACTTCTTTGGAACTTTTTACCTGTCAAAATAACAAACATCATGAAGACCCAAAAGTAAGAAGAAAAAATTACTAAACTAATTTATGTTAAATTTACTTTTATTAAGTTATTAATTTAAATTTTATTAAAAAAAATGAGATTAAAATCTAAATTTTTTTTAATAACAACATTTTAACTTATTAAAAAGAAAAGAAAAAACTAGCATTATAAAAAAGCATATATATAAATATTTACTTGATTTAATGGTCTAAAACATTTCAATCATTTAACATTTGATCCAATGACTCAAACATAAACACAATGGCAACTAGGGAAATTGTTTTCAAATAATAACACCTTATAACATAATAAAAATATATATAATATTTATTACATATAATTATACCATTTATAATATAATATAATATAGTATTTATAACATATAATTATATAATTTAAAAAGATATATATATATATATATATATATATATATATATATATATATAAACATTCAATTTATTAATTAAATTTAAATTTAAAATATAATGATTACGAATATAAAACATTATTTTATATTTTATAATAAAATAAAATTTAATTTATAAAAATGACATTGTGAAATCTAAAATGGGCATCTTAATTTTATAATGTGAAACGGAAAACCCTAGGTTCCATTGAATGGATTGGGCTTGCGACGTAATTCGACGACAATTTGTTGGGTTGTTGGTGGCTTTTACTCTTCTCACTGAGCGTTTGTTTTTTTCAGTAGTCTCCGCTCGAGGTATTTTTCTCTGTTATTGATTTGTTAAGTCGTCTGCACCATTATTATGCCTGCTCTTGTTGATTGGCTGGTGATCCTCTGGATCGCTATATTGGCTTCTACAACGTTCACTATATTGAGATCTATCTTCTATTCTCTCGATGCTAATTGACTACGTGGATACCAAAGAATGGCTATAGAAGTTTATGAATCGATATCAGGTTGTCTGTCCCGACTGGAGAAATCTATGTGTCGCTGAAGTTGGTTGTATATGGTTTATCTTGACCAAATTCTTATCTGCGGGGATTGGGATCCTGCTCACATTGGTCATAGGGGCGGTCATCTGGCTGGCTAGCCTGGGTAATTTGAATGTCCGACGCCGGAGCTGGGTTTATTAATGTCATAGATGAGACGTCAAGCTAACCTCTATGCAACAACCGGGTCATTATGGAAAATTTTAAATAAGTTGGTGGACCTGTTTATGATAGTTATTGGACTGGCTGGAGTTTGATGGGCACATGTACATTCTCATTAAGTATGGATATTTGGATCGCCATCCTCTTGGTCTTGATCCTACCTCGATTAGGTCGATAGAATTTTATATCCCATATCGTATTGCCCATAGATTTGGAATTAAATACGGTTGTGTCCATATCTGGCCTTTCTAAAGATCAACGGCCTGTTTCGTTTTGCCCAAGGTACCTACTCTGGTTTCACTAGGACATTTGGCGGTGGTTTCTGATGGAATTGGCCCTGACAGCTCCTTTTCACATCATTTCTCATTTACTCCATAGCGCCTCCTGGCCATGGATGTATCAGAGTCCGATCCCTCAAGGCCTTCACTACATCTGGAGCACAAGGAATGTAGCACCGTACCGAAGTTTAATCCGCTGGTGGACTCCCAGATAGATGACCAGATAATACAGGCTTCTGTGTTTCTCCCACATAACTATCAACACTGTAAAGGGCGGGCTAAGAGGTATCGCCGCCGGTGGGGCAAGAAAATTCACCCTTTCAAGCATAACATGGACATCAGAGTGGTTAATCTGGACTATGAAGACCTCTGTGTACGTGTTACTAGTCTGGAGTGGCAGGAAATTATCGGTCGTTGGATGTTTCCTGATCCTGGTGAGATGGACACGGCTGGATGGATTAAAACTCAGTGGTTTCCAATCATAGGATATGCTCCCAATATCAGTATGCTTTTAAATGGTTGGTTTAGTGTACATTTTATGGATGGTAATGACATGTACAAGATCATTTCCCGGATGTGGGTTAGAGGCAGAAGTTTTCTCTCGCTGATTCCATGGTTTCTTGGTTTCAATCCAGTCATGGAGGCTTCAAGAAGTAAGGTTATTTGGGTCAAATTGCCTGGCTTTCCCCTTGAATTCTGGACACTCAAAGCGTTGGCTGCCATAGGGGATTCCATCGGCTGCACTAAATATATCGACCCAAGCATTATGGGTTCTCCTGACAAACGGGTTGCATGGTTACTGGTTGAAGTGGATTATGGGGGTGGTCTCATTGGGGACGTGGACCTTCGTTGGGGCGAGAGGCGTCACCTGCAGTGGGTGGACTACTGGGGAGTCCCCTTCCGATGTCTGGTTTGTCACAAAACGGGCCATCTCAAAGAACAATGCCCATTTCGTCCATCGTCTTTTCAACGAAACTCGATTCGAGAGGAGGATGCTCTACGGAATTCATACAGGAGGCCCCAGCCGTGCGCTCGCGCTCCATGCAGACAAGCACTAGGTAATTCCAATCCCTCTGAGGTCACTTCTCTTCCTTCTGATCAAGAAAGGTTGAATTGTGTGGACTTGTCTAATCCCGAACAAGTCTCTGACTCCTTACCCCAATACCACTCAGTCCACCTCTCTCATATTCGAGTCATGCCACAAGTCATCTCGTCCCCTCCCACGGAATCAGACCATCTGTCTCCATATATCCCAAATCCTGTCACTTACTCTCAGCAACCGCGTCCAACTACAAATGGTGTGATCTCTCCCTCTGGCCCTTGGCATGAAAAGGGGGGCACCTCATCTTCTGTCCTTGATAAGGCACAAGGCCGTCAACCTGTTTCCCCTATTCCACTATCTGTCAATGACCATGACATTCAACACGAATCTACCTCGGTCATAGGAGAACCATCCTTTGTCAGATCTGCCAACGTGGATGCTGGGTGCAGTGGTGATGCCGACCTTCCCTCCCTATATGACGTCCATGACCCGCCTAGAAATTCTGTTGGAAACGACATCGAGTCCATTTTGGGAAATCTGAATTTGGATCTGGCGGCACTTACTGTTTTCGACAGACCCCCAAAACTTGATTCTAATCTGGGCTCTACATCATCTGTCCCTAAAATTTCCATCCGTAAGACTGATAAATCTTTCAAAGGGAAAATGAAGTCAGTTGCATTATTCTCGAAGGGAGATGATGACCTCACTGAGATACCTATCACCATGGTTGAAGCAGACAAGGAATACCCAAGGGCGCTTAGAGCAGGCTACCCGGATGCAGTTTCCTCATGAATCAAATACTATCATGGAACATACGGGGGTTTGGCAATGCCTCCAAGACTCATTGCCTCCGTGATTTTTTTAGATCTGTAGACTCATTTATTATTCTATGTCAAGAAACTCTTTGTGATCAGATGAAAGCCCTGTCGACATGTCTCAGCATCAAACCGGGATGGCATGGTTCTGCAGTGGATGCTATCGGTCTCTCGGGGGGAAAAATTGCCATATGGGACCCTTCCCGTGCTAAGTTTAGGGCTTATAGGTTTTTTGGTGGCATCTTACTCTCCGGGGAGATTCGTGGGGTTGATGGTATATACAACATCATCAATTTATATGCCCCATATCAATATCGTGCTGATTTCTGGAAACGTATGCTGGACTCTGGAATTCTCTCTCTGCAGAACCTGATTATTATGGGCGATACAAACTTCACTCTCTTTGCTGACGAAATTTGGGGTTCAACTGCCAGGATGGATTCTCTGGCTTCCTATCTACAAAATCTGTTCTATGATCAACATATTATAGATATCAGACCTCTGCCTATTATGCTTACGTGGTCCAACAACAGGGTTGACGCCTCTTATATTGCCAAATGGATTGATAGGACTTTGATTAAAGAGGGCCTTATGCTGAGTTTTAAGGAGCCTAGATCGGCTATTCACATAAGTGAGGTATCGGACCACATGCCGATATCGTTTTCATGGAAGTCTGACTATGGAAAAAAAGGTGTGGCATTCAACTTCAATCGGACTTGGCTACGTGAGGAGGATTACATCAATTTGATCCGTGATATCTGGACGGTGGACCCTGCTGATAATGAATTAATAGTTTGGGACAATATGCAGGCCAAGATGACCAGGATAAAGGATGCTACTAAGAGTTGGGAGTCGGCAAAGAAATCGGCATTGAAGACTGAGCTTTCTGATATTACACAAAAGATATGCGCCATTTATTCTGATATGGCATCCTCCCCTCCAACCGAAGACACATTCTCACTTCTTCGAGATTTGGGTAAAAGGAAAAAAGAAATCTTGCTCATGGAGGAGATAACTTGGAAATTAAAGAGCAGGATTACTTGGTTAAGGGAGGGCGACCAGAACACCAAATTTTTCCATAAATCGGCCTCAGACAGAAGGAACCATAATGCCATATGGCGGATCATGAGGCTGGATGGCACATACGCTATTTCTAATGCGGAGATCTAGGCCGAGGCATTCCGCCACTTTTCCCACTTCTATCAGACTCAATCAGACATCAACAGAGATAATCAATCTTGGGTGCTGAATCACGTTCAGAGGATGTTTGAACAAGACGATATCGATGCCCTCTACTGCCCCATCACGTGGGAGGAAGTACATGCCACTCTCAAATCCTTTGCCTCCGACAGGTGCCCGAGCCCAGACGGCTGGACATCGGAATTTTATCTGTTTTTCTTTGATCTCATGGGCAATCTCATTACTGATGTGGTGGAGCAGACACGAGTTACGGGCCATATTCTGGCCTCCTACAACTCTACTTTCATAGCACTTATTCCTAAGATGACAGAACCCTCTTCATTTGGGAATTTTCGGCCTATTGCATTGTGTAATCTGATATATAAAATATCCTCAAAGATTATTGCTACCAGATTCAAGGTTACCCTCCAACAAAATATCTCTTTGGAACAATATGGGTTTTTAGAGGGCAGATCTATACATGATGCAATTGCAGTGGCTCAGGAGGTATTGCATTCTATGCACTGTGACAGATATGAGGCGCTGGTCATGAAAGTAGATCTGATGAAAGCCTATGATTCCATTGATTGGGCGTATGTGCGTCTCCTTCTTCTTCGTATTGGGCTACCAATCCCTGTTATCCGATGGTTTATGTCTTGCATTAATTCGGTCAGTTATGCAGTGCTTATTAATGGATTTCCTACAAACTTCTTCAGGGCAGGTCGTGGTTTACGACAGGGGTGTGAATTATCTCCTATGTTATTTATTTTAATCATGGATGGATTCAGCAGAATGATGCACAGGGCCGAGAAAAATGGTTTTATATCTGGGTTCCATTTCTCTCTTGTTATCAAAACCACACACTCACTATTTGTCGATGACTTGATGCTATTTGGTATATTGAATAGGAATAAATGGTTCTACATTCATTTCATGTTCACTAAATTCGGCTCTGCTACTGGCCTCCTCATTAACCATCATAAATCTATCCTCATCTATGAATATGGAAACATGGAGGAGATTGCTTTTATTGCTGCATTCCTGGGAGTTGAACACAGACATGCTACGGAGACTTTAAAATATCTAGGGGTTTTCATCAGACCATGTAAGTACAGGAACCGTGACTGGAGATGGCTCGTCGACTGATACTGGATCCGGATTGGGAAATGGACTCACAGATGGTTATCCCTTGGGGGTCGGCTCGTTATGGTCCAGGCTATTCTTATGCAGCTTATGGTATACTGGGCTCACATCTTTTATTTGCCTCAACAGATCATCGACGAGATTAACAGCATCTCCGCGCACTTCTTATGGTGAGGCGATCATTCTACTCACAAATATCATCTAGTAAAATGGAAATTAATTTGTAGGGACAAAGCTCATGACGGATGGGATATTTTGGATCTCCGATCCTTTAACTCTACGCTCCTTGTCAAGACAATGTGGCGGGCGTTGACGGGTCGAGGTATATGGAATAAGATCATCTTTGCTAAGTATATCACGAGGGCGCCTCTGTGACTGCTCATGGGTCATGTTTTTCATATTCCGCCTCATATATCGGCCATATGGAGAAGTATGTGCAAAGTAATCGAGTTGGTAGCGTCTCGCCTCACCTGGCGCTTCGGTGATGGGAGGGATATTCCACTTGGGACTGCTTTGATACTTGGGGCACATATTGACAGATCTCTTCCACCTGATACCATCCACAGACTGGCACAAAATGGCTTTTTCTTTCTGTCGCAAGCTATACATTATTGGTCCTTTGGTGCTCTTGTTTATAAATCGGCTGCTCAGCTACATCTAGATGGCCACGATGCTGAGGTATGGGCTAGTTACTCTCAGTCTCTTAGTGTTGCTGGTCTTTGTTACGATGCTGGGGGGGATTGCATCACATGGGACGACGCTCTCAAGGGAGGTGCTGTTATTGTTCGTGACATGTACTGCAGCATTCATATCCCACAATATTATGACAACTTATCCACCACCTTTCATCATTACTGGGGGCATCATATTCCTACAAAAATTATTCTATTCGCATGGCTTGTATGGAAAGGGAAGATCTTGACTTGGGATAAACTTCTCAAGCGTGGGCATCATGGACCCAGTAGATGCTCTTTTTTTCATTCGGCAGAAGAATCAATCGCTCATATTTTCTTTAGCTGCCCAGTGATCATTCGACTGTGGCGATTATTCAGCGTTTTCTTTATGGCCCCACATTGGTCTCCATCAAATTTCATTACAGTGGCGGATATATGGGGGAATTTGCAAGGAAAATACAAACACCTCCCCTTTTATTTCATATGGGAGGTTTGGCTTTCTCGGAACCGCCACATTTTCCAGGAAGTTCCATTCATTATTGCTAATACCTACTATGCTATTGTTAAATGGATTGATGAAATTCCTCTGCTACAGGATCGGGTGGTGGACAGATCTTACCGTTTGAGACCCCATGAGATATCTATTCCTGCTTTCTTTTTCGATGGGGCATGTGCTGATGGGACCATTGGCTGTGGGGCTTGGGTTAAGTTATCCAAGGAGGAGTGCATTCACTACTTCTGGAATGGTGGTACAGGTACAAACAACTTGGCTGAGATCATGGCCATCTGGGGAGCTTTCCTTGCAGCATGTCATTTAAACCTTCCTCACCTATCATTTTATGGCGATTCCAAAATGATTATTGATGGTGTGATGGGTAAAATTACACTGTCCAATGTTTGCATACAGGGCTGGTTAAATAGAGCTACAAGCTTATGGAACAGGTTGAATCATCCTCCTATCCACCACATATACAGAGAGAACAATTGCAGGGCTGATGGTTTATCCAAACAGGGTATTCGGGCTGATTATGGAAGTATACATATGATCCATTATCGAAATGGCTCTGTTATATGGCAGAACTCTATCCCTATCCCATGATCTCTATATTTCATACAGGGTTCTAAATTTTGTTTTTTGTTATTACTTCTCACCTTATGCATGTGATCCAGCTCTTATCCAAGCTGTCGACCATGATGGTGGCACTGCGTTCCACATATGCATCGTTTCGTTCCTATATATTATTCTGTCTTTCACCTTTTCTCACCCCTTTACCAATACAGTCGAGTTATCATTCATATCATGCAGGGCTGTAATGCGTATAAACATAGAGTTCTTTTTTCATTTCCAAGCGAGCCTGGATGATAAAAATCAAGCGAGCTTGTATATCACAAGTGAGCCTGCACATCTGCTACTTCAAGGATGGAACGGGATTATATTGTTTGTTCTGGATATGCGCAAATTACACTATCAAGCGAGTCTGGTTGAAAATATTGCTCATATTTGATCAAGCGAGCCTGTTATATCTCGTCTCTGACCACATACCACTATCAAGCGAGCCTGGAATGAATTTTGATGGACCGGGTTTTCTTAGCCTGGGAAGAAGTTTTCATCTCACAGGTCTATCAATGACCAATGAATAGTCTTATGGTTTTTGTAGATTTATGTATATGTATGTATCTTTTCTGTCATATGCCTGCAGGTTTACAATGTTTTTGTCTGATATGGGTATGAGTGAATACTCCCCATTTTCTGATGCCTCTCTGAATGGATCCTTTCATGCCTATGAATTGATGTAATCAAATGATGGCATTATCCGTTTTCTCCTCCGCTATATGAGGATCAATGTACTGTCCATGGACTGTTATTATTTCAATATAATACAGATGTTTTTTTTCCTCTGAAAAAAAAAAAAAAATCCACAGCCCACAAATTCTCCACGACCAGCCAATCGAATCTTCTAACAAAAGAAACTTCTCGAACATTCTTTGCTCCACTTTGCAAGCCTTAGCGGCTTGGCTCACTCCATCAAGCAAGAGTCATGTACGATTAAATAGAAAAAAATATGTCCTGTTTTATGGAGATTGAATTTTAATGTACCAAACGGCTACTTTACGTCCTTTGACAAATTAACTTATTTTTTTGAAAATTTGAATACCTAGAGGATGCCACTTTAGCCTTCATTATTTACAATTAGTTCTATTAAATACACGTTAAGAAGATGCTATAGTTCTAAAAGCCTAACTTTATTTAGGAGTTGGTGATGCAAAAAACCTAAGCATAGTTCTATATAACTATCAAGACATATTAAATGTTGAGTGACCGGGAAATGAAGAGGTTTTGTACATGCTATATTGATTATTATTCTATAGATAAGAAAATAAAAGTAATAGGGTATTTTAAGTAGAGCATAGGAAATAAAAGACCATATAAAAATGATTCAAGTCACAATATCTATTATAGCTTCATTATGAGTTCATATTTCTTTATGTCTTGCCTCTATGTCTAAAAGGAATCTAAGTAAAGAATAACACATAATTAACACATTCTTGTGTATAAAATCTTTCGGTGAAAATCACATTTAAGTAGATTTTGTCAATGTGTTTCGAACCAGCCAGTGTGGTTCATCATCAGAACAAGATGAGAAATCTGATCTAGGACCCAGTTTAAATAGAAAGGAAACTCCAACTAGCCGCTATGGAATAATGGCTAGTTTCACTAGAATAAGAAAATACAAAGACAAATTAATAGTTTATTTAATAATTAAAAGATTTGAATATAATAAAATATCTATATATAATTAATTAAATAAAATAAAAATAAAATAAAATAAATAAAAATAAATAAATAAATAAACAATATAAATAAAATAAAAATAAAAATAAATAAATAAAAAGTAAATAAAAAATGAGAAATAAAAATAAAATAAATAAATAATATAATATAATATTGATGATAAATCAATAAATGAATAAATACTAATAATAAATAATTAAATAATAATAATAATAAAGGAGGAAGAAACCATGGAATAGAGGAGAGGAAAGGATACGAGGGAGAACTAAAGGGAAGAAAACCAATAACTAAGAATGAAGGGCAGGGATCCAACATCTTCTAACACTCCACCCATCATCCCTATTAAGGTTGACTGACCTATTTTCAATTTCTAAGGCCTCCCTCAACTTTCGGTGGTGGAAATGGTCAATCCTTGCAATAACTTCCGCATCTTCAATGCAAATGTGATGCTTTGTATTATCTGCATGCTCTGCTAAGGTAGAGGAGTGAGATCTATTATGCTTAAGGTCAGCGGCATGTTCGAGAATTCTTTGATTGATGGATCGACCAGTTTCGCCGATGTAAGGTGTCCCACAGGAGCATGGAATCAAGTAAACACCCTTACCATCCTTAGGGAAGATAGGGTCCTTAACCGATCTAAGAAAACTTCGAATGGTGGGGAGGGGCCTGAATGTTGAGGGAACTTTATGTCTCCTTAGGATCCTAGTGATTTTATTAATCATTCCTTGGATAAAAGGAAGTTGAACTCCCGATAACCTATCACAATGATCCTTCTTAACCCTAGGACCATTTTCAGCTTTTTGAAAAGCTCTGAGACATTGAACCTTGTTATAACCATTTTTAAGGAAAACCTTAAGGAGATGAGCTTTCTTATCTTCAAGGTGGTGTTCATCAACAATTCTAAAAGCTCTAGTGGCTAGAGTACTAAGAACCCCTAACTTCTGAGCAGGGAAATGGTGAGAACCTGCATGTAAATACTACCCAGTGTGCATCGTCTTTTTAAAAACTTGATGAGTAAAATAACCTTCATCATTTCTAGAAATAAGAATATCAAGAAAGGGCAAGCTACCATCCACTTCGAATTCCATCTTGTTGGGTTTTCCAAATAGGGTTTTTGAGGGTCCTATCCTAACCTCCCTATTTTAGGTTACATAGGTGCTAGTACATTAATTTTTATAGCCTTCCTATTTGAACAAGACATATTAGATAGTTGTGAACAATTATATGTATAAAAATGATTCTCTTTATCAAATAGATCCCACTAGAAAGCTTCTAGTCATTAATAATGGGACTATAAGTAGTTAGGATTTAGTACCAATAATCTATTTAATGAGCAAGGAGGCTATGGAATGTTTTTGTTGAGTATTCTCATATTTGAAAATTTTCTTAGTTACAAGTAACAACACCTTAAGAGGTTAGCCAACATTGGTTTATTTGAACAAGACATATTAGATAGTAGTGGACATTATTTAATGTATAAAATGATTCTCTTTATTAAATATGGCCCACTTGAAAGTTTGCACTCATTAATAATGGGAGTATAAGTAGTTAGGATTTAGTACCAATAATCTATTTAATGAGTGAGGAGGCTATGGAATGTTTTTGTTGAGTATTGTCGTATTTGGAATTTTTTTTATTGACAAGTCACCACACCTTAAGAGGTTAGCAAACATTGATTTCCTTCTCATGACAATAATTAATAGAATAATATATTTCACATATTTCATCTTGTTTTTTCCTCTTCTATGTATAATTTTCCATATAACTACTTGTGTTTCAAGTCTAAGAGTTAAGGGACACTACAAGTGGAAAAAAATCTCTTTTCTAAGCTAACACATATTAAACTTTTAGAAAAAAAATAGATTATATGTATTCCAATGTTATTAAATAGCACAGATATCTACCATTTACAAGTAAATTATGCAATTAGGGAAGAATACACATAAAAATTATAATTCATGTCACTTAGTTTGGCACCATTGTAACCTTTGTTGGTACATATTCAAGTAATTTTATATTATAAAACTCTATATATGGAATTATTCCACATACCCTAACCATATGTCATAAGCCCTTTGATGCACCTAAAACCAAAATTACAAAAAAATATAGTCATCTTGTTTCTATAGTACTCCAAAAACAATACTTAAGTAGATCACCACCATGTGACAATAAATTAGATAACTTCTGGCAATGGGAATCATACATCCTCCTTAGTTTCAAGAAATATTTGGTCAAGTATTATTATTGAAAACCCTTCAGTATCTCAAAGAGTTATAGTACTTGATACTCCTATCCTTTTGAAACTAAAAACCAAAGCCTCTATAATATAATTCCTGCATATTTGAATATAGAATAAAATTTAGATCAATGCATTAAGATTCAATAGGGATTAATGCTCCCACAATGGACCAATGTAAAAAGAAAAAAGAAAAAAAAAAGTCCATGTCTTGTCAATACCATTGTGGGAGACTTATCTAAAAAGAATCCATATGTCATGCTAATCATGTGGGTATACTTCTTTATTAAGCCTTTTTCTATGGACTTGACACTATAGTGTTTGTGATATATCTCAAACACTCCTCTCAAACCACATGTTGTATTGAGCTAAGTTGGGGATAAGAACTTGTGGAAGGATTTGAAGTGGTCTCATGTCCCTTTCTCTCATAACATGTCAACCATGGAAGACCTACAAAGTTAATACTAGCAACTTCATTCCAATATTGACACCAAGAATTCTAAGCTTGATACCACAGTAAAAGAACTCCCATTAATTTATTTATTTTTGTTAATTGAGGCTAAACTATATTAATTCAAAAATAAAACATTACATATGCTATAGGCTAAGTAGGTGAGTTTCTCTTAACCAATCCCAACCTTTGTTGCCTTCATATTTGCGCATGTACGGGGCTGCCTCCATGGAGGAAACTAGCCCAGAAAAAACATCAGACAAAAGATTACAAAATGTGCCATAGCACCAGTGAAAGTAAAGGTTGTGTAATAATAACTAGCATAACAAAAAACTAATAAGAGCTGAGTTGTTGCGCAGTCATGGGTCTTCTGCATCATCCTTGATATTTGGATCTTCCTCCACGATGGGGCAGGCGTACTCTTGCGCAATGACTTCCTCTTTAGCAGTAGGTCGACAGGGAGGCATGGAAGAAGGAGTGCGGAGGATAGGAGCAACTGGGTACTCGGCATTTGGGACTCGCGTCCTGGTGCTTTCTGAGTCCATTATCCAAATGTTAATGTCTTCCCCCTCTGCCTCCTATGTCAGGAAAGGATCGGTTTTGTGGGAAAGGGGTTCTCCTGGTGAGAAATGATGGATTTCCTTGGCCCACTTCTGCCTTTTTTCATTTCATGAGTAGGGGCCTCCTCCTCCTGGTCGTGTGCAGGGCTCTGGAGGGCCTCCCTGGCATGACTCCCCGAAGAGAAGTCCTAAAAGGACTCTAGGCAGTTATCGTGCCCTTGCTGGTAACATCCAGGCAATGCACCTCTCTGGCCTCCTCTGATCATTCTTTGGCACAGTCTTGGATCCATGGAAAAGTGAAGAAGATGGTAGATGGAGGGCTGAATGGTATGGAGAACCAATTTTGACCAGAGACGGGGAGTGCGCAGTGAGGTGAAATTGGACAGGGAGGTGTGTTGGTGGAGGATGCACAATAGGGGGGGTTGGATAATGGGCAAGGAAAATGTAGCCGAGGTGAGACATGCATTCAGAGGGGTGTGCAGCTAGGGGATTCTATGCAATGCAGCTCCAGGGGGAGGCTGTGCAGCGAGCGAGGCATGCAAGAGGGATAAAGTTGAAACAGAAAAGTCAGAAGGAGCAGACTGTGAGTAGATTTTTTCAAAAGGGCCTCCCATTTTGTATGCCTCTGGTACATGTGAAGATGCTGAGCATTATTAAGACTCACTCGCAGCTGTATGCTACAACAGTTTTCATGAGGAAGCATGTACTTCGATTTATGGCAGAACATCATATCCATACAGAAGGTCATTCAAATGATTGCAGCTAAGAGGTACCCCTGAGGGGAGGTTATTGGCATTGTGTATCTTCATGATGCCTTGCCTCTGTCACCTAATGCAAATTATTGCAGGAGTGTGGATTTACTTCAAGTGAAGGCCTGCGTCATAGATCTTCATCATATCGAGCATGGGAGACATTGTTTTCATATGTTCTTCCACTCTCACCCACATTCAGGGAGAGAAATTCCTTTTGGATAATAGTTTCGCATTCTCTTCTTAAAGAATTGTCCTCAATCTGGGTGAGGTTGGAGTAGTGGAGCTCTCTGTGACTTTCCACACCCTTGTTGGCAAGGAGGTCCGCTACAATGTTCACTTTCCTACGTACATGGTGAAAATTTATTGCTCTGTGATTCTGTATCAGTTGTTCCAGGAGTTTGAGCCTGTTTGCAAGCCTCCAACTAGTGGATACCTTTGTGGAGATAGAGCCACGGAGTATTCGTGTAGCCACTTGTATGATGATTTACGAATCTCCCTCCATTTCCAGGGGAAAAAGGTTGAACTCAATGGCTCTAGAGATGCCCTAGATGAGTCCCTCAAGCTCTGCGGAGTTGTTGATGTCCCATCCCATATTTCCATAGAAGATTAGAAGGGGCTTGTCTTGGGAATTCCTGAAGATACCTATGAATCCTGCATTTCCGGGGATGCCTTTGGAGGCTCCGTCAAAGTTACATTTGAAAAAACCGTTTGGAGGTGGATTCCATTGATCAGGAGCGGCGGTTCTTCCTGCGTTCCCTAGGGGGTTGTCCAAGGGTTTTTTTATGCTCATTTTCTAGTTGCTCCATATGTTACACTCGACAATAGATGTCAGGATATATTCCTTACTCCGGGGAGTTATGGCAAGGGTTTCTATGAGGTTGTCATGTATCCTTGCCCAAATTTTCTCTTGATTAGATGCCTTGTCTTTAAATATCCTAGTGTTCCTTTCTTTCCATATGTTCCAGATAAGGAGGCCTAGAATCAAATACTAGAGTCTGTTCAGAAGGTTGCTAGATTATGGGTTTTTCGTCCACCTGCTGATGGTGTTGATGATGTTGCCTCTTTCTCTGTTGGTGTATTTACATAGAATTGTGATCCCATACCATAGAGGATTGGATGTAGGGAAAAGGTCCAGCAAGTGGTTGATAGTTTCAAGGTATTCCTGGCATAGAGGGCACCTTGAGGGTCCCACAAACCCTCGCTTCAATAGATTCTCCCATGTGATAATGTGTTTTTTACTAACTAGTCATAGAAAGGTGGCTACTTTGGGCTAGAGCTTGGTAGACCATATCTTCTTCCATATAAGATTAGAAGAATCTGGGTTTTGTTGTTGTAAAAGATTGTAGGCTTCCTTGGTGGAGTAGTTGCCACTTGGCATATGACCCCATCGAAGAATATCAGGTCCTAGTTGGGCTCTAATTTTTATTTTAGTTATTATTTCCTCCCAAATTTCTTTGTGATTTTCAGTTTTCCAATATTCTTGCCATCGGTCAGTATGAATCCAGCTCCTATAGCCCTATGTTGTGTCATTAGTCCATAAATATTATACACATTTCCATTGCCTTGCCTGTAATACTGTGCTCCACATGGGTCTGGGAGAAATTGAGGAGAGACTGGGTAGCTGCTGCCAGGAATCTTCCCAGAATATGGTTTGAGTACCATCACGCAGCTCGCAGAAGTTGTGAGTTTGTATCAACTATTTTTAAATACTGGTCTCTTTCCATATTTTGGATCCTCCTGGACCTATGTTGAATCTGATGAGGTCCTCCTTGGGCAAGTTTCTTGCATATTTGGTTTCCCATAGGTTTTCCTAAGGTGTGTGAGGGTTGGAGACCCATTTCCACCAGATACTGGCACCGATGATGTTGTTGTTGTGCTCTAGGTCTCGCAACCCTAGCCCACCATGACCTTTTGGCTTGCAGGCTTCTTTCCAATTAACTAATGCCCATTTATTTTTCCCTTTGGGTCCTCCATAAAGGAAAGTAATTTGTAGTTTGTCCAAAGCTTTGAGGACCCATTTTGGGGTTGTGAGAACTAGGAAGAGGTAGATGGGGAGAGATTGAAGAATCGCTTTGATGAGTACCATGCGACCTACTATGTTGAGAGAGCGGTGGGTCTAGTTGGATAGATTGGTTTCCATTATGTCTAGTAGCACTCGCCATGAGGAATAATTAATGGTTGTGTATGTGAGAGGAGCTCCAAGGTGTTTGGAGGGAAAGGAAGCTATGGAGAAGCCTAAAATGTGGGCGATGTTGCACTGGGTGATAGGGGAAGTATTGAAGAATAAGATTTGAGATTTATCAGGGTTGACCTCTATGCCAGAAGCTTCAAAGAAACAGTCTAGCAGAGATTTGAGGGATCGAACTTCCTAGACCAAGGGGTGTCCCATGATCATATTATCATCCACAAATTGTTGATGGGGAGTGGGAGGTAGATTTTGGAGGGGTACGCCTTGCAGAGTACCTAAATGGATAGAGCTTTTGAGCAGGCAGCCCAACCCTTCTACCATAATAATGAAAATGAAGGGCAAAAGGGGATCTCCTTGTCTGATACATCTTGAGGGACTGAAAGCTATTGAAGGTATGCCATTGACCAGAATGGAAAGAAAAGGGGAGGTTATAAGGCTCATTATCCAGATTACCCATGTGTGGCTGAGGCCAGAGGCTAGAAGGACATGTTTAATGTAGTCCCAATTGAGTTTGTCAAAAGCCTTGGACAAATCAATTTTGAGGAGAAATGTAGGTTTTTTGGAATTTTTGAGATAATGTATGACCTCGTGGGTTAAAATGATTCCATCAAGGATTTTCCTTCCTTCTACATAGCTTGTTTGCTCCGGGGATATGGTCAGGGGTAGGAGCTGCTTCAGTCTGTTAGCAATAACTTTGGAAATAATTTTATAAATGACATTGTAGAGTGTTATATGTCTGTACTTACTTGGCGTTGCAGCATCGTCTTCTTTTGGTATGAGAGTGAGGAAGGTGGCATTGAGAGTCGGAAGGAGCTAGTGAGTGGTGCACGATTCCTAAACTACATCCCAAACCTCTTCTTTGATGGTTTCCCAAAAGAAATGGAAGAAGTTGGTAGTGAATCCGTCAGGGCCAGGAGCTTTCCCTTCCTTTATTTTAAAGACTACTTGTTCCACCTCAGCTAGAGTGGTGGTTTTAAGCAGCATCTAGTTGTATTATTCCATGACCAGTTTGGTATGTGATTTTTCCTATAGCCTCATGCCTTGATGATTAGGTTCTTAGAGTATATCCCTAAAGTGGTTGTGCAGCTCCTCCGTGATATCCACTTTTTTTTCCAATCGCTCTCCATTTTGATTTTTGAGAATTGTGATTTTATTGTGCATCCCGTGCTGAATGGTGGAGCGATGAAAAACTTTTGTGTTTCTTTCTCCATCCTTGAGCCGGTAGATCATAGATTTTTGTTTCCACAGGATCTGTTCCTGGCATATTCTCTCTTCCATCTGGGTTGTTAATAATTTCTCTATGTTATCTGAATCTATCGAGCATCCCTCTGAGATGATTGTTTGTTGAAGCTTCTTCATTTTCTCTTCCAACTCTCTTTGATCTTTGAAGATGTTGCTGAAGGTGTTTTTGTTCCAAACCTTCAGTTTCTCTTTGAGAATCTTCAGCTTTGTCTGTAACTAATACATTTTTGTTCCTTGAGGTGGTGAAAGGAAGGACCACTAGTCTAAGACAATTTATTTGAACCCTGGATGTTTGAGACAACAGTGTTCAAAGAGGAATGGTTTGGGCATGGGCATACCTGGTCTTAACCATTGTAGATGTATTGGCCAGTGGTTAGAGCTGGCAGCTGGAACAATGGTAGCTACAAGATCACCCCCCAGATGTATAAAGTCTTTTGTGATGAGAAAAATGTCCAGTTTGGAGGCGATCTGATGAGTTTCTCCTATGCTATTGTTCCAGGTGAAGATGCCATTAGAAATTTGTAGATCTATGAGGTGATTTTCTAGGATGAAGTTCTTGAATCCATTGCTGTCCATGTCTAGGTGTTTCCTTCTGTCCTTTTTTTCCTGGCACCTAGAGTGGAAGAGATCGTTGTTTATTGACCTCAACAATGTTTTCTAGAAGCTCAGTTTTCTGCTGGAGATTGTGGGGAAAGTAGACGTTCGTTAGCAGTCCATGGATGGCGGTTCAAATTAAGTGAAAGTTGGCTTGAATGAAATGCCTATTGGCATGACAGTGCTCTAGGGTAATGATGTGGGGGTTCTAGATGATTGCAAGTCCTCCTAAAGCTCCATTGGAATCTACCACTATGTTTTGCAGCCTTTCCATATCCTTTTGAAGATTTTTGGTTAAGTCCCTATATTACTAGTATAGTTCCTTATTGTTGTTAGTGTAACCCCGTTATTGTTATTTTTATAGCCCTGTAACCCCAATATTTTTATTATTGTGCCCTTACATTATTATTGTTAGGTCGGCTAGGATTATATTATGACCCCATGGACTCTTATATATAGAAGGAGATTATGTCATTTTTATCATCCAAGAATTATTCATTTATGTAATATATTGGAGGTTTCCCCCTCGAAGTGGCCGATTTCTAAGGCATTGATCTCTCTTTTCTTCTATTTTTGGAGCTGGTTTCATAACATTTGGTATCAGAGCTTTGGATTCTATGGTTTCGCTACTCCAAATAGGTCATCGTGGAAGTTTCGCTCTAATTTTTTTTCTACGAAGATTCAGAAGCTCAATTTTTTATAGAGCGAAGCCAAAATCTTGAGGAACGTCATGAAACAATTTCAGATCTTGGTTCCCAATATTTTCAAAGATATGATCTGTGGAACTCATGGTTTTTTTCAGGCTCTTGAATTTAACCTGAAAAGATCATCATTGAATTTTTCTATAACTTTGTTTCTACGAAGGTTAAGAAGCTGAAATATCTACAGAGAGAAGCCAAAATCCAGAGGAATTTTTTGCAAAAATTTCAGATCTTGATTCGCAATATTTGTGGAGATATGATCTATGGAAGTTGGGGTTTTTTCAGGCTCTCGAATTTCATCTCAAAGAGGTGACCATGGGAAAAGTGTCACAACTCTCTCTCTGAGCATCAGATTGGAATTATGTAAAAAGTGGCTGCAAGTACACAAACTGTAGTTTCATATGTATTAAATTTTGAGTCGAAGGAAGAAACAATGACAAGTGGCACACCGTAGAAGTTCGCTCTACTAAACCAATCCTTAATTAGTTCTGTTATCCATCAGTAAATTTTTCTCATACCAAATGATGGCTAAAACATGTCTTTAGTCTTTAAGAAACAAATATCCTGCAAAATTTTTGACTTCTTGAAGCCTACTATTCCTTAACAGTGCTATTCCTTAAGCGTTGTTCCTTAAGTTGTTGTTCCCTAAGTGTTGTTCCCTAACAGTGTTGTTCCTTAAATGTTGTTCCCTTCAAAATACTATTGTTCCCTTAGAAGAAATCCACCAAGTTAGGCCTGTTGTTCCCTTTGAAAACTGTTTTCTAAAAACCCCTTGTTCCCTTTCATTTACTCTCGATTCCCTTAAAAATCCTTTTTAACCAAGAAATCCCTTTGAAATGGTTTAAAAAACCTGCTTTTTTCGCTCTATCGGAACTTGGAAAAACCATGAAAACCCACAAAAAATGCATAAAACCTCTGAAAAACCTTTTTTTCTGCCCCTTTTAGCGTTTATTCCCCTGAGGGCTTAAGTCTTTCCGCCCTTTCCATCATAAGACAAAGTGTTATAACCAAGCGCCTAATATTATACCCCTGACCCCTTTCTTTCCATCCCGGTCCTCTGCTCCCCCACAAAACTGCACCCCTACCTAATCCTTAGCCTCTCACCTTTTACCTTTATTCACCCCCTGAAGATGGATCTTGGCCATAGATCCATGAGATATAACGGCGGTTATTCACTCTGCCATCCCTCCCTTCCTTCCCTTCCTTTTTCTTATCCCCGCCTTATCACTCCATCCTGCAACCTCCACTGTAGATCTATATAGATCAACAGTTGTCGTTTATCCTGGCACCCAACCTTCCCTCTGGACCCACCTCCTACTAATCAACCCCCTCTCCTAATCCCCTCCTGACACCTGTCCCCCACTAACCCTCTCGCCGTGCAACTTTTCGTCGCGCCAGATCTCCACCGTCGAATCTATCCCTTCTCATTCGACGGTGCACATTGTATTTTGCACAGTTTTTTATGCCGAGGTTTAACTGCCCAAACACACATGAGACCGATGGTATTGTGGAGGACGCGTGGCACATTTTTATTGGATTGCATTTTTTTTATTGAAAAACATTTACCGCCTGAGGGTCATACGAAAACCATGGGTGGTTTTCCAAAACCACTTTCATTCAAATATTTGCACCAGGACTATTTGAAGCCCATTTTCTTCACAGTTTCCTCCATAAAAACCTTCTACACATTCATTTTCTCCATATGATCTTCCACCTCCGCCACCCTCTACATGCAGTTTTCCAACCCCACAGGGTTTATTAACATGTTTATTTGGTTTTTCAAGATTTCGATGGTAGTTCCACAGGCTAGATGCATTCTCCCGATTCATAACAAATTATGGCTAGAAGATGAGGGCCCTCATGGTCCAAACAAAGGCAAAAATCATGAAAAAGTGTAGTTGACAGGGTTTGTTTTCATAGATCTGACCAGTGCTCCATGAGCACTGTTATATTAAGAAACCCTCCCGCTTTGATGAAGCCTCCTAACCATAGTAAAGGGAAAGACGATGAAAACTTGAAGATCGAAGGTTAAAATGAGAATCAAATATAAAGAGATGGAAGAAAAAATATTAAAGAGTCAAAGGGGTTTAAATCCTGTTGTTTTAGTAATAAAGCACAGTTTAAAGACTGATAGCACAGGGTTAAGAGGAAGTCATCAAATACTTAAGGATAAAAGGCTAATACATGAAGATTGAACATAAAAGGCATAACCCGACAAAGATGACCTAAAAACAAAATGTTGTGGTTCCTATGTTTTGGCCAGATTGGCAAGACCAAAAGATAAGACAACATCAAACCACTTTGGGATCCTATTATCTAGCCCTTCTGGATACATAGAGGGATCTCTTTATAAATGTAAAGAATGATATATCTTTAAGGCTCAAAATGAGGTATTAGGCTAGGTATGAAGCATAAGGGTTTTGATTTTGTTTGTTTGGTTGGAGATCAATAAATGAGAAAGTTATGTGAAGTAGAAAAGGAGCTAAATAGAAAGGATGTTTCAGCATGGGAATATAGGTCAAGAGAAAGGTTAATCCATTGGGCTATGGAGTCATGGAAGGGGATTACTTTCATAACAACTATCCAAGGGTTTCCATAGGGCAAGTCATCTATACTAAAGGATCCTTTTAGATATATGGTGAGATGGAACATTAAGAATGGGTGAAAGAAAGAGACCAAAGTGCAACCTAAGATCAGGTCAAATGTCATTTAAATCCAGGCCTGCTTTTGACATATTTCGAAGGAAACTCTCATAAAAGACACAAAGGGTAGCTTAATATCAGGTCAGATGTCATGTAAATCGAGGCCTAATTTTAGCATACTCTTAAGGAAGACAATCCAGCAGTCCTCATAACCACTTTCAAAATAATAGAAAACATTCAAGATGAAACAGAGAGTAAGGCCTAAGATTAGAGAAGGACTTTTAACCTTCAATGCTTTTGACACTAACTCAAAGGGATCTTAGAAAGGCTAACTGTTGGAAAAGGAACCTAGTGAGATGAGGCTAACTCTAAACTCCCAGTTTCCCAATTCTTTCAGCTGAAACCAAACACGAACATCTAAGGAAATAACTATAGATTCATACATCAGTAAGCATGGACATGCCAACTTCTATACTGGTTAAATCATGTTGAATGATTCTTAGATCCACAGAGAGCAGAAAACATAAAGATAAAGATTTGACAGTGAGACTTAGGGTACTTCCAGCAGTATATCCTAATCTATGCTTGGTTTTCTTTATCTGAGAATAATGGACAGTATGATAAACATGAAAGGAAAAAATTACAATAACAATACATCACCAATAATATAGACCAGGATCCTGTGAATGGCCTTTTACAATTCAGACTTCTCTTCCCAGCCTACTATATTACAGACTACTCAACTACTTCCACTCAATAATAGTTCTAACAACTAATAGAATCCCAAAAACCAACAACAACTTTTCAATGAATACTTATAGGTGAGTGAGGAAGTGTAGTAGTAGATATGAACTTAAATGATCCATTAAGACAGAGGGGAGGAAGTATTCGAATTCCCACTCTACTTAATGGCTCTGCATTGACATATTAGTACTCTTTAGGCTAGTTCACAAGTCTTTGTCAGGTTGACAATAACCTCAGGTATGTTCTTTGAAGTACTCTTTGACTATAGGTACTTTTTTCTATCTTCTGAAATAAGTAAGGTGACTGAAGGTCTTCAGGTCTTCCCAGCTTCCATAATTGTTGTCCTGACAACTTTAGAAGCTTCTTTCAGTGTAATAACTTTAAAGGGCTCAAGGAGGCATGGAGAAAGCTGTAGCAATGTGTCCTTCTTAGGGAAAGGACATTCTGCTGATATGAGAGCAGTGATATAACTTGTTTATGTCCTCCAGGCTTCATTAAACCTTCTCAATCATTCTTATGGTCTTCAATCTGTATCTTCGTCCTTGAAACACTAGATTATAGCGTTAATCTTCAATAATAGGCTTTTTAATCCCTTTAATATGTCCCTGATACTCTTTGTTACTTTTGCTCTGTCCTGTCTGTGAATATTTTTTAATGGCACTGAAGGGTTTATGAGATCGTTTAACACTAATATTTTAATGAAAACATGCTTAGAATACCTTCTCAGGAATTTTCCTCTACTACTTTGGCTCTGAAACATGGCATTCTGCACTCTGTATTTCCCAGTCTGTGACTGTGAGACAGAGCAGATTCACACCCTTTAAAACCTGTAAAAACGCGATAAACATATTAAGAAATCCATGCGGGAGGGAGGATGGATTCTTTGGAGGCTTGTGGGGAATGAAAGAATTGAGATGGAAAAGGTGTATGCGGCAGAAAAAATGGTAAAAAACCAAGTTAGAAGGTAAAAAACAGTCTGATGGAGGTTTGGGATGTCATGAATTGTGAGTCGTTAGATTAGAATGGTAGACGGTGATCAATAGATGATATTCATCGATGGGGTTTTTTAGAAGGTTAGACGGATGAAAAATGAATGGAGGTAAGATTAAACATGGACTGTTGGATTGAAGAAATCGACGGTGGATATCATTTTATGGAGGCATTCGGGGGCATAGGTGAAAAACAAATGAATGAGGATGTGATGCAATGTGAGCCGTTAGATTGGATTAACCAACGGCCATGATTTAAAGGGAAATTGTGTTGTGGAGGGCGGTAAGTGTAAAACCGGCAGCAATTTTCGAACGGGGTTGGAGGTGGTAAGTGGTTTTCACTTTTGGAACGCAATCCTATCAGTGATCGACACATGGAAACACAAAACCGCTTATATCGCGCGATTTCAAAACTTTAACGTTCGGACGAAAAAATTGCACAATATGCTTCTCAGCCGTCGGATGGGAGGGCGGAAGATCTGACAGTGAAGGTTTAGCATGATAAAGGTAATATGCATGGGTGGAAAATGCCATCAGGTTTCCTACTGACCGTCAGATCTGAAGGGGTGAATGGTTAATATTACATCGGAGAGATGATTTGGGATCTGGTAGACAGTCACAAAAAGAGTGATGCGATTAGATCCTGGGTGTTGGATCTGTAGAATGGACGGCCAAGATTTGATCGGGGATCGCAAATCGAAGGAAGTGAAGGGATGGCACTTAAGACTTTGCGCGATGTGATTAAGTGCAGGTCGTTGGATCTGCGGGTGATCAACGGTCCAAATTTAGTCAGAAGTCACACAGGAAAAGGGCATCCAAATGGATGGGCACAATGCGATTTAACGTAGGCCATAGGATCTGATAAGATCGACGGCGGAGATTGAATCTGAGGTCGAGCGGAGAAAAAACCCATCGCATTGGAAAATAGGAAGAAACAAAGGGAACACATTAACAAAAACCTTCGATTGCAATTAGTGCCTGAGGGCTAATGCCTGGTTTTGGGCATCGAGTTATATTCGGGGAAAGGGGAATAAGGCCTAAATGTAAAAAAGAGTGTTTCAGGCCTAAATTTAGTGTTTTTTAAGCCAAATAAGGGGTTTCGTTAGATACAAAAGAGGATTTTTAAATGAAATCAAGGGCAGTATATGGCTTAAATGGGGGTTTAGGAGGATTTATAGGTTATATGGAGGGTTAAAGGGGAATTTTGAGAAGGGAATGAGGATGAAAAATGGAGTTCTTTTGTGAGTGAAAAAAGGGGAAATGGAGGCCTTTTGAAAGCAATTTCTTCACAAAACAGTAGGGTTATTTCATGGAAACAGCAATGAAGTTTCTTTAAAGGATAGAAAACACATGGAGGCTTCAAGCATGATAGGTTTACAAAGGAAATGTATCTCTTGAAGAATTAGAAACAATTCTAGCCACTTGTTTTCTATGTCAAAAATTTATAGGTGGCTAACACCAAAGAAAAGGGATATTTTGCAGGTTAAAATAGTCGGAATAAAGGGTTTAAAGACTAAAAGTGAAATAAAGGAACAACCAGCGAATTATCAAAGTTAAAAGGGCTAAACATGTAAAGTTTGAAGATTAAAAGAACTAAACCCTGCAGCTAAAGGTCAAACATGATTAAAGGTAATTAAAAGAACAGGCTTAAAGCACCAAGGCCTAATTCAATCAAAAAGGGGAAAAAGACAGATGACTAAAGAAAAAATCAGTTAACATAGTCAAAAGGAGGACTAAAGGGCCGAAGAAAGATCAAGAAAGGTAAGATCAGCCTTAAAAACAAAAAATCACAGTTAAATCAGACAGATGGATCAGTAAAATAAGCCTCCAAATGCCACATCAGTAAGGAAATTAAAGCCAAAACTACCACCTGCAGGCTTATTTCCTCAAAAGAATACACAATGAATGCACAGTCAGAGATATTTTCCTAAGACAGCTCAGAATTTATTGCCAGCCTACCAAGGGCCCCCAAAGTGAAACAAAAATAACTGAAGTTGATAAACTTTAATGTAATAATCAATTGGCAGAGTTAAAGCATCAGATGACTTCTCCATTTAGCCCTTCAAAGGCCAAGAAGCACTTACTCTACATTAATTGAACAAATGAACCCTTCTTTCACTCCACCTCCTCATTCTTCTATAAATACTTCTCTAGAAGACAGTATAAGGGTGGTCTTTGGATACTTGTTGAATGTTGTAGCTCTGTTAGGAATTGAAGATACATAAGTTGAGATGAGAAGTTTGAAGCTGTAAAGACCCATTGGACT
Organism: Pinus albicaulis; assembly: GCA_034641835.2. Classification (NCBI taxonomy): domain Eukaryota; kingdom Viridiplantae; phylum Streptophyta; class Pinopsida; order Pinales; family Pinaceae; genus Pinus; species Pinus albicaulis. The sequence continues at coordinate 78,234,528 of CM076584.1, read as the reverse complement.
TGAAGATTGTAACTGGTTTTAACATCAAATACAATAGCTGATTTATGGGATCCTGGTCTATGTCAATGGTGATGTTATTCTCACTATAATTGATATTTTTCTTCATGTTTTCATTCTGTCCACTTTTCTCTGATAAAGAAAAACAAATATAGATTAGGATTTACTTCTGAAGTACCCTAAATCTCACTGATAAATCTTTATCTTTGTGTTTTCTGCTAGTTGTGTATTTGAGTATAATTCAATAGAGTGTAATCAATCAAAGAATGTTGGTAAGCCCATATCTTGTTTGAGTAAAACTTGAGATATTGTTTTTGAATGTTATTTTCATTTGCATTCTAAGTAAAGTTAAACTAGGGAAGTCTATGGTTAGCCTTGTCCTCTAGTGTTTTCTCCAACAACTGTTTTGAAAGTTTCCCTTGAAAGTATGTTGAAAGAAGGATAGTTTAAAAGTACTTACCTAATCTTAGACTATTTTTATGTTCATCTTGAATGTTTTCCTTTGAATATGCTGAAACCAGGCTAAGTTAAAAGTCTTTACTTGATCTTAAGCTCTCTTTTTTTTATTGTATTATCTTGAAAGTATATCAAAAGCAGGCTGGTTTAAAAGTACTTACCTAATCATAGGTTACTTTTGTGTCTTCCCATTAAGAGCATGTCAAAATAAGGCTACTTTAAAAGTACTTACTTGATCTTAGGTTGTCCTTTGTTTTTCTCATGTGTTTTCTCCTTTCACCACTGTTAATGTTCAATTCCATAAAATCAACTTAAAGAGATCCTTTGACATAGATGACTTTCTCCATGGACCACTCTTAAAAATTTTTGTGCAATTAAATCCTCTTATGACTCCATAGCCCAATGGATTGATGTTGTTTCTGGATTATCTTGTCAGCTAACCCATTATGTCACTTACTCACACCTTCACCCTTCATAAAGACTTCCTTCATCTTCATGCTGTCCTGCCCAACCAAAACAAACAAAACCTTGTTCTTCATAACTAGCCTAAAATCATACTTAAGCATAAAGAAAAAATATCTTTGAAAACACATACATAGAGAGATCCCTCTTTGAATCTAGGATGGCTAGGTCCTCAAATTCCAAAGTGGTTTTGATGTAGGCTCTGTAGCGTTTGTATTTTCCAATCTTGCAAACTACGGAGACCTAACAGAGTGGCAACCATACTGGGGAGTTTTGAGTAAGGCCCTTAAAACAAACACTCAACATTCATTTAAGAATATCAGCTTTCTTCAAGCACAGCCAAGCATATTGGTGATCATGATAGGACTTGTTTGAGTCAGTGGAAATCTAAGTACTTCTTAGGATTCTAACAGACCCTTATTAATCCTTGGAGAAATCATCCAGTGAGCTATAGAGTAGACTCTGTTTGTCTCATCACCATAGCTAAGTGTTGAAACAGATATAGGACACTCTCACAACTATAGGACTGTAAAAAACTAAGAAAACCCAAAACATTTCAGATTGGTATTTGGACCAATTAGAGGTGGTGGAAAACATTTTACCTCCCCAAGCTAAAAATTTCCACCTGGTGACTCCACATTTTTTAATTGACGTAAAGACTCCACTGGGAAACCCATTTCTATCGTAACATCATACAAACTCAGTTAAGGAAACTTTGAGGGTTAAGTTTTCTTGTTAAAATTTCAGTTAACCTATTAAAAATTTTCATACTTGGTTAAACTTTTCTTATCATTTGGTCTGAAAACACAACATAGTGGCTTCTACAAGAATTTAAACTAGAGCTTTTCCTGACCCAAATCCTCCTGAGATATTTGATAATCTAGAAAATATCCTTAGGAAATCTCCTAAATCAAAGCATCCAACTGTTATCAGACAAATTCATAGAGCTAATTATGTCCCTGAAAACCTCTTAGCTCTACAAAATACACAATTTGACTTAAGAAACCTATCCAGAACTAAGTCACTTAGTGATAGAGATCAGATATACTTTGAGTCTCCATACTCACCCCAACATAGTTGTGAACATCCTGGTAGTAGAGAAACCACTCCACCTGACCTTCATTTCATTCATAACTTTGGTTTTTCTCATCTTAGATCTGCTCAAAAGTCTCTTACTGGTCCATCCACTTCTATCATCCATACTCCCACTATTAAAACTACTCCATTCCATCAACCCCCTCCTATCTTACATCCTCCACCTATAAACCCCCCATTTTTTCCACAACCTCCTATCATGGCAACATGGTATGCTCCCCTAGTCCTTCCTTTACCTTTAGTCAATCTACCACAGGACTATCAATCCAAGATTCCATTATATGATGCTAGTGGTTCTAATACTTCTTCACAACATGTGGACAAGATGAGTGACTATTTTGATAGAAATGAGATAGTTGACGAAACTATCAAACTCAGATTGTTTGCTCAAAGTTTAGGGGGAGAAGCAAGAAAATGGTTCAAAAACTTAACCCCTAACAGTATTAATGACCTCCAAACTCTCCATCAGTCATTCTTAAACAAATGGGAATTCAGAAAAAACCCTCTCCAAATACTTTTGGATTACAACAACCTCAAAAGAAACATTGGGGAAAGTGTTCAAAAATATTGCACTAGGTTAAATAGTGTTTATAATGCACTACCCCCAGATTTGAAACCTCCACAAGGCTTAGCTTTGGCCAAATTTCCTGAAGGATTTGATCCTGAAATGGCATATCAACTAAGAGAAAGAGATCCCTTGTCTTTGGAAGACATGTAGATGGGAGCTCTTGCTATGGAAGTAAATGTGATTGAAAAAAGAGTTAGGATGAGGAATGAAAAGAAAGTATCATTCAGGGAGGAAACTGCACCTTCCACATCTAGCTCAAAAATGAAAAGAATGATGGAGTAACTGATGAAGAAGATGAGCATACTTGAGAGAGCACAATGTAGAGAAAATCAATCAGCTCCCTAGAACAGAAATCAATCTCAAAATCAGAGTTAGAACTTTAGGAGAAATCAACCTCAAAACAGACAAAGAGAGGATGATCAACAAATCAGACCTCCTTTCCAAGAAAATTATGTAAATAAGGATGAAGAAACCAATTAAAAAACAAAGGATGACAACATAAACATGCTAGGAGTAAGCAATGAGGATTTTGTTTTCCTCCATGAAAGAAAACAAGGTCTATATACACCTTATGATGAGAGAAGAACATAAAGTGATTATTATGAACAAGACTCTGAAAATTCCATCATAGGATCACCTAAAAAATATGACTTGAGAAGTAAAAAGAATCAAAAAACTCCCACGAACAAAACCTCTGATAAATCTACCAAAAACAGCCCTAAAAATGTTTCCAAAAAGACAGCATAAATTCATAAAATAGTAGCTGTAAATTCTGATCCAAACAAAGGGAAAAACACCCAAGCCAATAAAAAATAGAGTGTTAACCCCAACAGCACTAGCATCTCAGCTAATTCTCCTGAAAAAACCATTTTACCTACTGTAAATACTAAAAATCAGCAAGTTGATTTTGCTGAACAAGGAGTGACTAACAAGGCTGAATCAAACATTTTAAAAAATCAAATTCCTTTTAGCCTAGAGAATGAATTTCCAAAATCAAAATCTCAGTCCCACTTACCGAGTTAGTCACTCAAAATGTATATGGAAGACAAATTTTGAAAGCTTTGAACATAGAAGATGTTCATGACACAGTTAACTTAAATGATGATACCCCAGAGCTCATTTTTGGACCAAAAATTGAAGGAAAATTTCAAGAAGGAACCACCCCTCCATTTTACATTAGTTTGAACATACATGATAAAATTTTACACAATGACATGCTTGATTCAGGAGCATCACACAACCTCATGCCCAAGGTAATAATGGAAAGATTAGGCTTAGAGGTGACCAGACCCTGCAAAGATTTATATTCATTTGATTCAAAAAGGGTGAGATGCGTAGGCCTAATAAAGGATCTGTGTGCTAAATTAACTGAAATACTAGCCAAGAGCTTAGTGATGGACATTGTAGTGGTTGATATACCCCCCAAATATGGCATGCTTCTTTCAAGGTCATGGGGTGCTAAGTTACAAGGTACTATGCAGATGGATATGACTTATGCCACCATCCCTGTCTTCAGTGAACGTAGAAGACTCTATAGAGAAACATGCATAAAATATATGGAGAGTAGCCAAGAAGGATCGAAAAAATCTCCTCTTTATTCCATACACACTGACCTTGACTCTTTCATCCTTTACAATGATGATATTCCTAAAGAGAAAGAGTTATTCAATGAAAAATCAGCAAATGAAATGGTCACTACACACCCAAACATAGTGGTAGATAATTATGAAGAAAAAATTAAGGAGAAAACTAAAAGGCAGTCTAATGATTCAGAAATTTACAAAAAACAGATTAAAGATCTTGAGGTCCAAAACAGTCATAAAAATAATACCAATCAAGAAAATCAAAAGATAAATCTTCAACAAATTGAAAATCTTGAAGAAAAAATAAAAAAATAACATAGTATAGACCCTTGTACAGAACAGAATAATGAAAAGGACAGAGAGGATAGCAATGAAATAAATGACAAATCTGAAAACAGTCCTCTTTGGAGCATGAATTTTGATGGGTCATGCACTAAAAATGATGCAGGAGCAGGCATATGGATACATAACACTGAAAAAAATCATGCTGAGGGGCATTACTATAGATTAAACTTTCAATGTACAAACAACATAGCTGAGTATGAAGCTCTCATTTTAGGTCTGCATTTATTGAAAAAATTAGGGGCCAAAAGGATAAAATTTCATGGGGATTCAGAGTTGATTATTAGGCAAGTAAATGGGGAGTAGAGTGCTAAACATCCCAGACTTAGAGCCTATAAAGATGATGCCATGGACTTGTTAAAAACTTTCGATGAATTTCAACTTATCTTTATCCCAAGAAACCAAAATGTCCTTGCCAATGGTTTAGCCTTTGCTGCTAGAACTTGTCTAACACCTTATGAAACCAAGAAATGAACCACCCAAGTCAAATTTAGACTAGCTGTCCTAGGTAATGAAAGATATTGGCAAGTTTTTGATCCAGATCTTGGGGGGAGGCCCCAAGATCTAAAAATTTGAAATGGATCTGACAAGATTTTCAAAACTAGAATTCCAGAAAAAAAAGAGAGAACAAAAATAAAATAAAACCACAAAGAAAATTATTTTATTAAAACAGAGAATAATTGTAGAAGCTACATTATGGTGGAAAATCTATCCTTTTACAAAGTGAGGCTTGTTATTTATAGCCTTTTTTTGAGATAGAATACCATAGGTGGATACCATGGGCCAATACCATGGGTATATACCACTTACAATACCATGGGTAAATCCCATGTGTGGATGAATACCATGGGTGGATACATAACATGGGTCACTTACAATACCATGGGCGAATAAATATCATGGGTGGATGAATACCATGGGTCGATGCCATTTACAATACCATGGGTAAATTCCATGGGTGGATGGATAACATGGGTGGATGAATACCATGGGTTGATGCCATTTTCCATTCGGATCATTCCTCCCTCCTTAAGAAGCAATGGTCCCCATTGCATGAAGTTCCTTCCTGAGAAGCATTTTTTTAATATGAAGAGCCATTGAAGAGAAGGGTTTTGTGTAGTTAACCCATAACTGTGATGAACGAAGATCCGAGGATAGAGACACCCTGTAATGCTTGTGACCAACTGTGATATTGACAGTGTGCAGCCTAGCAAATGGACTTAGATGAAGTGTGGGTTTGTGGATGAACCAAAACCATGACAAAAAAATATCCAAGGATAGGGATACCCTATAATGCTTGTGACCAATTGTGTTACTAACAGTGTGCGACCTAGCAAATGGACTTCAATGAAAATGATTTTGTGCAGCTGACCCATAACCGTGATGTTGATTGTTGATGAAATAACAGGTGCCTACATAGCTTGGGGTGGGAAGGAAAATTTCCAAATAACCCAAGCTGAATGTTGCTATACTAAAACTGATGAATGTGAAGCAGGTGCCTACTAAAGCGGGGTGGGAGGGCATGTCTCCAAAGGGAACCTGCTCAGAATGCTGCTCCAGATTTAAAATGAGCATAACTCAGCCAATATAGCTCAAAATATTTATTATAACCTGTTTTTGGAAATGGAATGATCATTATGCATATTCTTATGTGTTTGAAAGCACTATCTGGAGACTCTAAACTCTTAGATTCGCGTTGGAACTGTCTCGTCGTCACAAAATTTCTGAAAAAATAGTTGATTTTAAATCAACGATAACTCCCACATCTGGACTGCGATTCGACCAATTTTTTTTTTAACTTGGGTGATTTTTCAAGAGGAGCTCAGATCTATATCCATTTCTCTGAAATTTTTCACTAAAAATTGCAAAAGATGATAGGAGAGCCGCCGTCCATGAATTGTCGTCAAAAAAATTGCTTTAACATTGCTGATTTTGAATCAGCGATATCTCCCTCATCCGAACTCCAATTTGACCAATTTTTTTTGAATTTTAGTATTGTTTTGCAAGGAATCTAGATCTAGTCTTTGTTTTTTCAAATTTTTCACCAAAATTTTCAAATCTGATTTGAAAACATGCCGCCCATAAAAATTCATGGATTTTTCTGAATATTGCCGCAAAACATTGAAACTGAAATATGTTTCAAACACTCATTCCCTAACCTAAATCTAATAACACTGATCTAGATCTTGGGGGGATGCCCCAAGATCTAAAAAGTTGAAATGGAACTAACAATATTTTCAAAACTAGAATGCCAGAAAAAAAAAGAGAGAACACAAATAAAATAAAACCACAAATAAACTTGGTTTATTAAAATAGAGAATAACTGTAGAAGCTACATTGTGGTGGACAATCTGTCCTTTTACAAAGTGAGGCTTGTTATTTATAGCCTTTTTTTGAGATAGAATACCATAGGTGGATACCATGGGTCAATACCATGGGTAGATACCACTTACAATACCATGGGTAAATCACATGTGTGGATGAATGCCATGGGTGGATACATACCATGGGTCACTTACAATACCATGGGTGAATAAATATCATGGGTGGATGAATAACATGGGTCGATGCCATTTATAATACCATGGGTAAATTCCATGGGTGGATGGATAACATGGGTAGATGAATACCATGGGTTGATGCCATTTTTCATTCGGATCAGTTTTTCATGGAGATAAACAAATAGAAGACTTCCTACAGTCCAAAAATGAATTTGAAACACCAAAATTAGATTCAAAGTATGATGAAGACTGTCCTACTGAAGAAAACCCACTTACTAAAGAAGAAAAACCTCCAGATATTGCTGAAATAAATCTATTAACAAATGAAACCAAGCAGATGATAGAAAATAGCACAATTTTTAGAAAATAGCACCTATAAGTGCTTCAATCCAAAGACCAAAGCTTGCCTAAAGGACTGGTCTCTTTAGAGGAATTATTTGACTTGAATGATGCTACCAAAAAGCCAAAACTGGAACCCATAGAAACTGGAGTGGAAGAATGCAACATAGGCAGTGAGGAAAAGCCCAAAATGATCAGACTGTCAAAAACATTGCCAACTCACATTAAACTGAAATATATTGAGCTCTTTAAATTATTTTCTGATGTTTTTGCATAGAGTTATGAAGATATAAAGTCATATGATACAGAAATAATCTAGCATAATATACCCCTCAAAGAAAACTAGAAACCTTTTAAGAAAAAATTGCGCAGAATCAACCATGTTCAGTTACCTTTGGTAGAGAAAGAAATTAGGAAAATGTATGATGCTGGAATTATTTTCCATGTTATATACTCAGAGTGGGTGTCTAATCTTGTGTCTGTTAGGAAGAAAACAGGAGAAATAAGGCTTTTCATTGATTTTAGAAACTTAAACAAAGCCTCCTTAAAAGACAATTATCCCTTACCCAAAATGGATCATATCTTACAAAGGGTAGTTGGTTCTAGAAGAATTTTTTTGCTAGATGGTGACGCAACAATAGCACTGAAAGTCACCCAAAGGGGAGTTAGGTCAAATATTACATGGCTCGGTCAGCATTTCTCTTTGATGAACCTGGGTTTTCTCTCTACGTGGTCTATTTCTTCCTTCTGGATTTATTTGTCAATTTCAGAGAAATTGACAAACAAACATATATCCTCGGCTTTCAAATGTTATATTATATTTTCCGACTTGATATTTCTCCATCACCCTTATAACCAAGTTATAAGTACATATTAATACACTACGCATTTTTAAACAAATGAATTTACCACAGACCTTTGGTTCGGGCCCACATATGTGTCTATGGACCAATCAAATGTGTGCGTCTTCCTTTGTTAAATATCGTGTATCTCCACTACGCGAAGACCATCCGATGATCTTCTCTCGGATCAATGGCCTGTATACATTTCGCTCGGCGACCTCGTACTGGCGTTAACACGCGAAATGAATACGGAAAGGCGGTTTCTCCACGGTCAAATCTTGCCACACGTCGGTTCCTCTATGGAATCGCTCCCCCCTCCAAGAATACCGCCTCTGTACCAAGAGCGGTGCGAAATAGGGCAATCCGTCGTTGTAATTCCGCTAGTGGGTTTTCTACAGGCTCGACCACGGTTGCAAGTCTGGTTTATGACATTTGTTTATCTGCTCCGGTTGCTAACCCTAGGTTTGGTCTCGATTCCGACGTCAATGCAACAAACGAATTCATCTCTTTATTAAACGTGATTCACCATTACTGACAGGTTTCGCCTCCATATGAATTTCTTCACGGAATTTACCTAACCAAATTCAAGGAAATATATAGGGAGTGGCAGAATCGATACAAGGGTTCAACTCAGGAGTTATATATGCACAGAACTCAACCACTTCACAACCAAACGAAACCCTTTATAATTAACATTCAAGGAAATTAGATAATCAACAGAGCTGAATTCATTTAATTGGAAGCAATCGACAATGCACAGAGTTATTGCAAAAAATATCTATTCTTCCTCCCTCCTTTTTTTCTACATCCGGAGGATATAATTTATGCATATTACAATGTGGCTCTTCGGTTCCTCAGTGAGGACCGTTTTGGAAAATCAACAGTCCAATTACAATAATTCAATTAACTGAAATATGACAGCTAGACGAACTGAGCTATTCGACTTCCTATGACTCTAATTAATCCAAATAATACAATCAGCTAAGGTGTTGACACCTAGCTGTAACAATTCGAACGTTTTCAAACCCTCCTAGCCACAAGATGTGGACAAAACCTCCTACATTACTGGCTAGTGTCTAATGCCCCTGCATCATATGGCTTCTCAAGTTACAATCAAATATTGGTATATCCTGATGATCAACTTAAAACATCCTTTACTACACCTTGGGGTAATTTCATGTATTTTAAAATGCCTTTTGGTTTAATGAATGCTGGTGCTACATTTCAAAGAGCCATGGATATTGCATTTTCAGAAGAAATAGGTTACTTCATAGTAATTTAATTAGATGACATCACTGTCTATTCTAAAACAGATGAAGAAAACCTAAGACACTTGAGAAAATTCTTTGAAAAATGAAAAAAATTTGGACTATCCTTAATTCCAAAGAAAACATTGTTTGGTATCCAAGAAGGTAAACTTCTTGGGCATATCATATCTGAAGAAGGAATATGGATAGATCCAAAGAGAATTTATGGTATATTGCAAATCAACCATCTTAAAAACATCAAGGAACTTCAATCCTTCATTGGAAAGATTAATTTCTTGAGAAGGTTCATACCCAATCTAGTTGAACTCCTTAGAAACATGACAAACATGCTTAAAAGAGAGGAAGGAGTTAAATGGACCTTAGAAGCAAAGAAATCATTTGAGCTGGTAAAACAAGCACTTGCCAAAACACCAGTTCTCATTAGTCTTGATTTTACAAAGTATTTATTCATTTTTTCATTTGCATTAGAACACATAATAGCTGATGTCCTATTACAGAAAAACATGAATGGACAAGAGCAGTCAATTGCATTTTTCAGCAAGGCATTGAGAGACACACCTCTAAAGTATAACATAATGGAAAAACAAGCCTTTGGCTTAGTCAAAGCCTTAAATGACTTCAGAGTTTACATTTTTCATTCTCACATAATAGCATTTGTGCCTCATTCAGTTGTGAAAGACATATTGACCTAAGGTCTAGATGGAAAAAGAGGAAAGTGGATTGCTGTAATTTTAGAGTATGACTTAGAAATCAAACCCACTAAACTTATAAAAGGTCAAGGACTAGCTAAAATTCTGGTTAAATCCAACTTTCAAGATCTTGATATAAACATGTTTGATGCATTAGATGAACAAGAGGAGTTTTCAACTCCAATTATTGAAGATCATTTTCTGAATTCATCTTGGTATGCTGAAATTTTATATGTTTTGCTCAATCTTAATGTTCCTCCTGGTTTGTCTAAAACAAAGCCAAGATTTTTAAAATTGAAAGCTGTAAATTATTGCATTTTGGATAAATGTTTATATTGGAAAAATGCTAGTGGATTATTGCTTAAATGTTTGCCTGAGAATGATGTAGAAAAGATCAAGCATGAGTTTCATGAAGGAGAATGTGGAGGCCACCTCTACTGGAAGTCAACTGCTAATAAAATCCTTAGAGCTGGTTATTACTAGCCCACTCTCTTTCAAGATGTCCACAAAATGATTACTTCCTGCCACAAATGCCAAATTTTTTATTGCAAAAGAAAACTGCTTCCCTTACCTCTGCAACCAATCACTGTTGAAGCTCTTTTTCAGCAGTGGGGCCTAGACTTCATTGGGGAAATCCATCCTCCCTCATCTTCCCAACATAGATGGATCCTTACAGCAACAGACTATTTTACCAAGTGGATAGAAGCCATCCCCTCTAGGAATGACACAAACTCTGTTATCATTTCATTCCTTGAAAACCATATATTGTCCAGATTTGGCTGTCCTAGAAATATCATAACTGATAATGTTGCTGCATTTGGGTCTAAAAATATGGTAGAATTCTGTCATAGGTATCATATTATATTGACTCATTCCACAACTTATTACCCTCAAGGTAATGGGATGGCAAAGTCCTCAAATAAAAGTTTGGTAAACATTATCAAGAAGTTGCTAGAAGATAACATGAAATCATGGCACAATAAGCTAGTACATGCATTATGGGCAGATAGATTGATAGTTAAGAATTCAATTGGGATGTCTCCTTACCAGCTATTTTATGGAACATATGCAATATTTCTAACCAGTTTAGGAGTGACAGTCATAAATTTGATCCAAAAAGCACAGTCTGAAGATAATGATATGACAAGAAGAATAAATCATACAATACATCTACAACAAACCAAGGAGGAAGTATACATCAGAGCACAACAACTACAAGAAAACATCAAGAAGTTGTTTGACAAAAGAACCAAGGCAAGTGATTTCAAGATTGGTGATAAAGTTTTAAAATGGGATTCAAGAAGGGAAGATAAGGGAAAACATGGAAAATTTGATAACTTATGTCAAGGCCCTTATCTTATCCAATATTCCATTGGAAACAACGCATTGTTTTTGCAAGAATTGGATGGAGTTAAATACTTTGGAGGTCCTGTCAATGGCAGGATGCTCAAACATTACTTCTGTTAGCTGATATTTTAATTTTCAGAGCTTTATGTTCATTGTATATATCACTGTTTTTCAATTTAGAAAAATAAAAACACAAAAACAATAGAAAGAGAAAAGAGGGAAGAAATAAAACAAGAAAGGTACAACCCCATACCAAAAAAGGGAAATCTAAAAGTGTGCAAGCTTAAATGCCACTATGAAAAACAACACTGCTATTTTTAGTCATACAGCCTAATCATGACTAAGATTTAAATTTATTTATGATAAATTAGTAAATCAGATTAGCCAAACAATCAAATCTTGGCTTATCAGTAGATTAGATTAGGATATAAATAATGGCTCTAATCAGATCAAAATATGAGCCAAAAAGAAAGAAAAAAATTGGTTCTAATATGTTAAAAACTTGAACCAAGAAAAGAAGAAGACATCTCTAAAGAGATAAAAACCAGGGCGAAAAGAAATAATGAAGGATGTTTTTTTTTTTCAGATCTTAAGCCTTCACAGTTTTGCTTTAAATTTTTGCAAATAAATTCTATGTGCAGCTTGTACATACATCCATAGACACCATGGAAAATCAGACAATCTAATCCTGATTTGACAGTGTTTTAAAATTTCTATTTTAGAAGATAGAGAATAAAATTTGCCAGATAGTCTAATCCTGGAAGATAGTAGCTTAAGTAGAGAATTTATGGGTTCAACAGTCTAATTTGAACTCATGGAGGAAATAAGGGTAGATTTAGATTAGTTTTTCCTACTTTCAAAAAAAAAAATACTGATGTTGAAGGTCTGCAAGCCCAAATGAACCCTCTGAAGAAACAAATGTTAGGAAGTAGGCTGTGTAGGTAGTTGTTGGGGAAATAAATCATTCTGTTTCATGTAAGTACTGATTATCTTTTAAAAATAGCATGATCAAAGAAGAAGAAGGTTGTTAATGGATCAAGGCATAGGTCTGCATCCCAAAGATGAAATTCTGAAGTTCTTGACACCTCCAAGGAGCTGCCATCCCCAAGTGGAGCCACTATTAGCCATCAGTAAATGTGTTTCATACCAAATGATGGCTAAAATGGGTCTTTAGTCTTCAAGAAACAAATATCCTCCAAAATTTGTGACTTCTTGAAGCCTTTTTTTCCTTAACAATGTTGTTCCTTAAGTGTTGTTCCCTAAGCTATTGTTCCCTAACTTCTATTCCCTAAGTGTTGTTCCTTAAATGTTGTTCCCTTCTAAATACTATTGTTCCCTTAGAAGAAATCCACCAAGTTAGGCATGTTGTTCCCTTTGATTTTTTTTTTCTAAAAACCCTTTCTTCCCTTTCATTTACTCTCCATTCCCTTAAAATCCTTTTTCACCATGAAATCCCTTTCAAATGATTTAAAACCCCTGCTTTTTCGCTCTATCGAAACATGGAAAAACCATGAAAACCCACAAAAATGCATAAAACCTCTAAAAAACCTTTTTTTCCGCCCCTTTTAGCCTTTAGGCCCCTGAGGGCTTACGTATTTCCACCCTTTCCATCATAAGACCAAGTGCTATAACCAAGCGCCTAATCTTATAACCCTAACCCCTTTCTTTCTGCCCCGGTCGTCTACTCCCCCACAAAACCACACCCCTACCTAATCCTTAGCCCCTCACCTTTTACCTTTATTCACCCCCCGAGGATGGATCTTGGTTGTAGATCCATGAAATCTAACGGCGGTTATTCACTCCACCATCCCTCCCTTCCTTCCCTTCCTTTTTCTTATCCCTGCCTTATCACTCCATCCTGCAACCTCCACTGTAGATCTATATAGATCAATGGTCGTCGTTTTTCTTGGCACCCAACCTTCCCTCCAGACTCACCTGCCACTAATCAACCACTCTCCCAATCCCCTCCCGACACCTATCCCCCACTAACCCTCCCGCTGTGCAACTTTTTATCACGCCAGATCTCCACCGTCGAATCTATCCCTTCTTATCTGACAGTGTGCATTGTATTTCGTGTAATTTTATGTGCCGAGGTTTAACCGCCCGAACCCACGCGAGACCAGTGGTATTGTGGAGGACACGTGGCACATTTTTGTTGGATCGCGTTCGTTTTATTGAAAACCATTTACCGCCCAAGGGTCACGCGAAAACCACAGGTGGTTTTCCAAAACCACTTTCATTCAAATATTTGCGCCAAGACCATTTGAAGCCCATTTTCTTAGCTGTTTCCTCCATAAAATTCTTCTACACATTCATTTTCTCCATATTCTCTTCTACCTCCGCCACCCTCTACATGCAATTTTCCAACCCCACAGGGTTTATTAACATGTTTATTTGGTTTTTTTAGAATTCTATGGCGGTTCTACAAGCTAGAGGAATTCTCCCGATTCATAACGAAGTATGGCCAGAAGATGAGGGCCCTCATGGTCCAAAAAAAATAAAAAATCACGAAAAAGGGTAGCTAACATGGTTTGTTTTCCAAGATCTGACCAGTGCTCCATGAGCGTTGTTATATTAAGAAACCCTCCCGCCTTGATGAAGCCTCCTGACCACAGTAAAGGGAAAGACGATGAAAACTTGAAGATCGAAGGTTAAAATGAGAATCAAAGATAAAGAGATGGAAGCGCAAAGATTAAAGAGTCAAAGGGGTTTAAATCCTGCAGTTTTAGTAATAAAGCACAGTTTAAATATTGATAGCAGAGGGTTAAGAGGAAGTCATTAAATACTTAAGGATAAAAGGCTAATAGATGCAGATTGAACATAAAAGGCATAACCCGAAAAAGAGGACCTAAAAACCAAATAAAAGGGATATTTTGCAGGTTAAAATAGTCAGCATAAAGGGTTTAAAGACTAAAAGTGAAATAAAGGAACAACTAGTGAATTATCAAAGTTAAAAGGGTTAAACATATAAAGTTTGAAGATTAAAAGAACTAAACCCTACAGCTAAAGGTAAGGCATGATTAAAGGTAATTAAAAGAACAGGCTTAAAGCACCAAGGCCTAATTCAATCGAAAAGGGGCAAAAGACAGATGACTAAAGCCAAAATCATTTAACACAGTCAAAAGAAGGACTAAAGTGCCGAAAAAGGATCAAGAAAGGCATGATCAGCCTTAAAAACACAAAATCACAGTTAAATTAGTATTTTAAGGTATTAAGACAGATGGATCAGTAAAAGAAGCCTCCAAATACCACATTAGTAAGGCAATTAAAGCCAAAACTGCTACCTGTAGGCTTATTTCCTCGAAATAATACACAACAAATGCACAATTAGAGATGTTTGCCTAAGACATCTCAGAATTTATTGCCAGCCTACCAAGGGCCCCAAAAGTCAAACAAAAATAATTGAAGTTGATAAACTATAGTGTAATAATCAATTGGCAGAGTTAAAGCATCCAATGACTTCTCCATTTGGCCCTTCAAAGGCCGAGAAGCACTTACTCTGCATTAATTGAAAAAATGAACCCTTCTTTCACTCCACCTCCTCATTCTTCTATAAATACTTCTCTAGAAGACAGTATAAGGGTTGGTATTTGGATACTTGTTGAATGTAAATAGTTGTTGAAACATTTTGTAGCTCTGTTAGGAATTGAAGCTACATAAGCTAAGATGAAAAATTTGAAGCTATAAAGACCCACTGGACTTGAAGATTGTAACTGGTTTGAACATCAAATACAATAGCTGATTTATGGGATCTTGGTATATGTAAATGGTGATGTTATTCTCACTGTAATTTTTATTTTTCTTCATGTTTTTATTCTGTCCACTTTTCTTAGATAAAGAATAACAAATATAGATTAGGATTTACTTCTGAAGTACCCTAAATCTCACTGATAAATCTTTATCTTTATGTTTTGTGCTAATTGTGCATTTGAGGATAATTCAATGGAGTGTAATCAATCAAGGAATGTTGGTGAGCCTATGTCTTGTTTGAGTAAAACTTGAGATATTGTTTTTGAAAGTTATTTTCATTTGCATGCTAAGTAAAGTTAAACTAGGGAAGTCTATGGTTAGCCCTGTCCTTTAGTGTTTTTCCAACAACTATTTTGAAAGTTTCCCTTGAAAGTATGTTGAAAGCAGGCTAGTTTAAAAGTACTTACCTGATCTTAGACTATTTTTATGTTAATCTTGAATGTTTTCCTTTGAATATGCTGAAAGCAAGCTAATTTAAAAGTCTTTACTTGATCTTAAGCTCTTCTTCTTTTTTTTTTGTATTCTCTTGAAAATATATCAAAAGTAGGCTGGTTTAAAAGTACTTACCAGATCATTGGTTACTTTTGTGTCTTCCCATTAAGTGCATGTCAAAAGTAGGCTAGTTTAAAAGTACTTACCTGATCTTAGGTTGTCCTTTGTTTTTCTCATGTGTTTGCTTATTTCACCACTATTAATGTTTCATTCCATAAAATCAACTTAAAGAGATCCTTTGACATAGATGACTTGCCCCATGGACCACTCTTAAAACTTTCTATGCAATTAAATCCTCTTATGACTCCATAGCCCAATGGAATGATGTTTTTCCTTGCTTATCTTGTCAGCTAACCCATTCTGTCACTTACTCACACCTTCACCCTTCATATAGACTTCCTTCATCTTCATGTTATCTTGCCCAAAAAAAACAAACAAAACCTTGTTCTTCATAACTAGCCTAAAATCATACTTAAGCATAAAGAAATATCTTTGAAAACACATACATAGAGAGATCCCTCTTTGAATCTAGGATGGCTAGGTCCTTAGATTCCAAAGTGGTTTTGATGAAGGCTCTGCAACGTTTTTATTTTCCAATATTGCAAACTACAGAGACCTAACAAGTTCATTGTGGGAGATAGGGCATAACTTTTTCTTGAAGAATCCAAATCAGGTCAGACCTGTGGAATTTGAAAGAAGCTACTACACAACCAAATTTCAGATATTGAATATTCTAAATCAAAAAGATAATTCAGTTTCAATATAGACCTCATCAAAAGCAAGAAAAAGGTGTGTATTTCGTTTTCGAATTGCATAAGTCTTGTGTGAAAAATCAGTTTGAATTGATTCCAAGGGCATATTGTAGAATAGATATCAGTATTGGGTTCTAAAATTCCCCCTAAAAATAATTCAATGCCCATTAAGCCTTTAGAAGCCTCTACTATGACTCATGAAGATGAAGAATGGCAACATGACATATCAAAATTACAAGAGCAAGTGCACCAAATTTTTCTCTCGCAAAGAGCAACAAAAAATGAAATGGAAGTTTTGAAGAAAGGCGTGGAAGCTAAGATGGATGGTTTGAATAAAGGCATGGAATCTAAGATGGATGGCATGGAAGCTAAGATGGAGGGCATGGAAGCTAGCATGGAAGCTAAGATAGATTACATGGAAGAAAAAATGAAAGACAACATGGAAACCATGAAGAATGATCTAAAAGCAGACATGGAAGGTTTGACAAAGTTGTTACAATAAATGTTTCCTAATGGAAAAAATATAGTAGAGGAAACTCATGATGAGAACCAAATAAATGTGAATTTTGATTTCATAAACTCTAATGTTGGATGGAAGAACCACAATATTCCAAAGGTTGATATGAGGAAGTTTGATGGCAAGGATCTCGTAACATGGATACTACAAATGGAGAAATATTTTGATCTCAATAATGTGAAAAACACACAAAAGGTACGAATTACAACTTTACATTTACAACAAAATACATTTTTATGGTATCGATGGATTTGCTCCTGTAAAATTTTTTTCACTTGGTTAATTTTTACAGAGGAAATGATAGAAATTTATGAGGATACAAAGGGAAACACCTTCTTTAGCCAATTAATAAATCTCAAACAAAATGGTTCAGTGGTGGAGCACATTGAGGACTTCCAAAAATTGAATATAAGGGTAACTGATATTCCAGTGGAAAACAAGATTGATGTCTTCATAGGGAATTTAAATGATAACATCCAACATGAAGTTCCTATTTGGGAACTTGATTCATTAGAGAAGGAATTCAGATTGGAAAGAAAAATTGAAAGTAAAATTATGGCGACAAGGAAGCCTACTGCTCACATCTATAAAGATGGAAGTGTTTCTACTCCTAGATTTCCACAACCTACAAGGTTGACACCACAAAAATTAGAAGAAAAAATAGCAAAAGGGCTTTGCTACAGTTGTGATAGAAAATACACTAAAGGTCATATGTGTGCCGAGAAGAAATTATTTTACATAGGCTGTGAAGAGGAGGAAGAAAATGAACAATAAACTTCAAAAGAAGAGGATATACACTAAGAACCAACCCTAGAAGAAGAAGAAATGAGTTCGACCATATCATGTAATGCATTGGCAGGAATTACCACTCCTCAAACACTCAAGATAGAAGGACATATCAAGAAGAAAAAGGTAATATTGTTGATTGATTCGGGTAGTACCCATAATTTTATTCATTGTAAGGTAGCCAAGGAATTTAATTGTTTCCTATACCCAACACCAGAATGTCAAGTGATGGTTGAAAATGGAGGAACTATAAATTGCTCTGGAAAATTCCATAATATCAAGCTAACCATGGGAGAATATGTATTGAATATTCCAATGCTTTCCAGTCCAATGGGAGGTGTTGATGTTGTACTAGGAGTACAATGGTTACAATCTTTGGGGACAGTCACTTTTAATTTTCAGGAACTTTTCTTGAAATTTTTTTTGGAAGGAAAGGAAGTTGAATTATGGGGTATCGCAGAGAATATGGGAAAGATAATAAGCTCTAATGTCATGAAAAAGCTTATGAAGAAAGAAAAATAAGGTGTTATTGCACAATTATGCTCACTAGAAGTTCCAACATCAAATCATCTATTTCTCCAGATCTCCAAAAAGTCTCCAAAAAGTCTCAGAAAATCATTCCAAGGTGTTTGAAACTCCCAAAGTACTCCCACCTATTCGTGATCATGATCATGCTATTCATTTGATTCCAGGAAGTGTTCCTCCAAACATCAGGCCTTAGAAATATCCTTATATCTAAAAGAGCGAAATTGAACGTATGATTGTAGAAATGTTAGAGGCTGGTATAATTCAACCTAGTCAAAGTTCTTTCTTTGCTCCAGTAGTATTGGTGCACAAGAAGGATGGATCATGGCACATGTGTTTGGATTATAGGGAGCTCAATAATCTCACTATTAAAGATAAATTTCCCATTCCTGTGATTGATGAATTTTTGGATGTGGATGAATTACATGGAGCAATTTATTTTACCAAGTTGGATCTTTGTTCAGGATATCATCAAATTAGAATGAAGACTGAAGATATTATGAAAACATCATTTCAACTCATGAGGGTCATTATGAATTTTTGGTCATGCCTTTTGGCCTTACCAATGCACCTTCTTCATTTCAAGGGTTGATGAATTCCATTTTCAAACCCTTTGAAATTTTGTGAAAGTATTCACTAGTACATTTGGTCAAAATTCCAACACTTTTGACCAAATGTCGGAGATTTCCCCAATTTTTATCAATTTTTCAAATCTCATCCACAACTGTCGCTATACTGACGTTTGGAGACAAGCGTCAGTATTGCGACACTTAGAGATAAGTGTCGGTATTGCGATGTTAGGAGAAAAGCGTCGGTATTGCAACGGTTTGGAGAAAAGTGTTGGTCTTGCGACACTTAGAAATATGTGTCGATATTGTGATTTTTGGAGTAAAGCATTGGTATTGCGATAGTTTGGAGAAAAGTGTCAAACTTGCGATGTTACAGAGAGAACTATCGGTTTTTCGATAGTTAGGACAAGTGTCGGTATTGCGAAATTTGGGTCAAGTGTCGATATTGCGACAATTTGGAAACAAGTGTCAGTATTGCGACATTTAGGAGGCAAGCGTTAGTGTTTAGGAAAAATCTTAGGGTTTAGGGTTTAGGAAAAATGTTTGGGAGTTATATTTTAGGGTTTAGGAACAATGTGTTGGGTCATGTGATCGAGTTTATGGTTTAGGAACAATGTTTCAAGTCATATGAGGGTACCCAAGGAAACGCGTTCGGGCCGGTCGAGTTGGGTCTTGTCGGGTCGTGTCGTGTGAGGCCACCTAAGGAAACATGTTTGTACAGGTGGGGTCAAGTCTTGTGATGGCACTCAAGGAAAAACGTTCGGGTGGGTCAGATTGGGTCTGGTCGGGTCATGTCGTGTGAGGTTGGACAAGGAAACACATTCGTACGGGTCAGGTCGAGTCGTGTCATGATGGCACCCAAGGAAACATGTCCGGGTTAGGCCAGGTCGGTTTGTGTCGTATTGTAAGGGCACCCTAGGAAGCATGTTCGGGCAGGTTAGGTCAGGTCGGGTGATCAGGTCAGGTCGTGTCGTGTGAGGATGCCCAAGGAAATGCATTTGGATAGGTTAGGTCGGGTCGGGTCATATAAAAAATGTTGAGTTGTGACCACCCATGTTGCTTGTGCATG
Organism: Pinus albicaulis; assembly: GCA_034641835.2. Lineage (NCBI taxonomy): Eukaryota > Viridiplantae > Streptophyta > Pinopsida > Pinales > Pinaceae > Pinus > Pinus albicaulis. The sequence continues at coordinate 78,214,579 of CM076584.1, read as the reverse complement.
TTTGTGCGATGCCTTTTATGTTTTCTCCCTCGTGCACCCTTTTTTCAGGCAAGTCGGATCAGGTCGTGTGAGGGTGCCACAAGAAACTCGTTCAACTCAAATCGTGTGAGGGAGGTGATCGTATAAAAAATTCTATGTTGTGACTACCCATGTACCTTATGCACGTTCAGGTGACCCATTTTTCATTTTCTCCCTCATGCCTTCAACGTCGTTTAGGTTGGTTGGGTTGGGTTGGGTCATGTGATGGTGCCCAAGGAAATGCATTCAGGACGGGTCATGTTGGGTCGTGTTGTACCATGAGGGAAGCCAAGGAAACATGTTCGAGCGGGTTAGGTCAATTCAGGTCATGTGAGGGTGCCCAAGGAACATGTCCAACTGGGCCCGGTCGTGTCGGGCTGTGTCATGACTAGGGTACCCAGGGAAATGCATTCAGGTGGGTCAGGTTGAGTCATGTGATGCCACCCAAAGAAAACACGTCCGGGTCGAGTCAGGTCAGGTCGTGCCATATTGTGAGGGCACCCAGGGAAACACGTTCAGGTGGGTCGGGTCAGGTCCAGTTTCGTCAAGTCATGTCATGTGAGCACGCCCAAGGAAATGTGTTCAGGCGGGTTGGGTCGGGTTGGGTTGGGTCGTGTTAGGGTGGTCGTATAAAAAATGCTAAGTTGTGACTGCCTATTTTTCTTGTGCACGTTTATGCAATCCTTTTTCCGCTTTTTGATCCCTCGTGTGCCCTTAGTTTGGGCAGGTTGGGTCGTGCCATGTGAGGGTGCCACTAGAAACGTGTTCGAGTTGGATCGTCTAAAGGAGGTTGTATCAAAAATGCTAAGTTGTGACTCCCTATGTGCCTTGTGCATGTTCGTGTGACCTATTTGTCATTTTATCCCTCGTGCCTTCGACGTTCAGGTAGGTTGGGTCAGGTCGGGTTGTGTGATGGAGCCTAAGGAAACGCGTTCGGGTCAGGTCAGGTTGGGTAATGTCGTATTGTGAGGGCACCCAAGGAAATGCGTTTGGGCGGGTCAGGTCAAGTTGGGTCATGGCAGGCTACCTGGGGAATGTGTTTGGTCGGGTCAGGTTGGGTCGGGTTGTGTGAGGCCGCTCAAGGAAACGCATTTGGACGGGTTAGGTCAGGTTGGGTCATGTGATGGTGGTCATATAAAAAATGCTAAGTTGTGACCGCTCGTGTTGCTTTTGTACATTTTTTCGATCTGTTTTCCGTTTTCTCCCTAGTGCGTCCTTCGTTCAGGCGGGTCGGGTCATGTCGTGTGAGGGTGCCACAATAAACATGTTCGGGTTAGATCATGTGAGGGAGGTCGTATACAAAATTCTAAGTTGTGACCACTCGTGTGCCTTATGCACGTTCGTGAAAACCATTTGTCATTTTCTCCCTCATTCCTTCGACGTTCAAGCGAGCCGAGAGAGGTCATGTGATGGCACCCAAGGAAACGCATTCGATTTGGGTCATTTCAGGTCGTCATGTGAGGGCTCCCACGGAAACACATTCGGATAGGTATGGTCAAGTCCAGTCGGGTCGTGTGAGGGCAGCCAGGGAAATGTGTTCGGGTCGGTCGGGTTAGGTCGGGTCATGTGAGGGCACCCAGAGAAAGAATTCGGGTGTGTCGGGTCAGGTCGGGTCAGGTCATGTGAGGTTGTCCATATCAAAAATGCTAAGTTGTACTAACCTCCTATGTGCCTTGTACTGCATGTTCATGCAACCCATTTTCTATTTGCTCCCTCGTGCCTTCGACATTCAGGCCAGTCGATTCGGTTCGGGTCAAGTGGGGTCGGGTTGTGTGAGGGTGGTCATATCAAAAATGCTAAGTTGTGACTGCCCGTGTTGTGTCGGGTCAGGTCTGGTCATGTCATGTGAGGCTGTCCAAGGAAATGCATTCACGCGGGTCGGGTCGGGTCATGTCGTGTGAGGGCGTCGACCAGGAAAACGCATTTGGGTGGGTCGGGTGGGGGCTAGTGGGGTCGTGTGAGGGAACCTAAGGAAACATGTTCGGGCGGGTCAGGTTGGGTCATGCCGTGTGAGGACACCAAAGGAAACGCATTTAGGCGGGTCAGCATGGGTCGGGTTGGTTCGTGTGAGGGCGCCTAGGGAAACGCATTTGGGCAGGTCAGGTTGGGTCAGTTCTGGTCATGTGAGGGTGCCCAGGGAAACACATTCGAGTGGGTCAGGGCAGGTTGGGTTGGGTCATGTGAGGGTTGGAATCATGTGTTGTTTTTGGAATTGGAATAGGTATGCTATTGTGAACATTGCCTCAGCTCAAAACCTATTTAGAATAGACTTCCTCTGCAACTTACACCTAGCCATCTTTGTGATAGTACAATTTTTCCTCTCAACCAATACATTTTATTGTGGAGTGTAAGGTGTAGTATATTGTCTTTGGATCCCATGTAAAACACAAAATTTATTGAAATATTTTAAGTAGAATTCCCCACTAGTTTCATATCTAAGAGAGGCAATGTAACAACCTAACTATTTTTCTATTAATGCTTTGAACTTTTGAAATTCATGAAACATATCATATTTTAATTATAGAAAATATACCCACATTTTTCTACTAAAATAATCAACAAACGGAAGGAAGTACCTAGTAGCAGTGGTTGATATCATGTTCATTGGTCCACATATGTCTGAAAGTACCAACTGAAGGACCCTCTACGCTCTCCAAGATTGCCCTTCATAAAAATATGGTATTCAATGTGGCTTCCCTGCCTGACAAACTCTGCAAACTTTGTGGATCTTCTACAGAATTTTCGGAAGTAATCATGCTCAAAATCTTCCACACCTCTTCAAGTGCAGCTACCTGGAGCTTGACACCTGAATCCTCAACCCCTTCTAGCTTCTAAGTAGTTCAAAAATTAGGAGAAGTTTGGAAAGGTCCAACCTCCTCATCAAAACAACTTAATTGTTGAAGCTTACCCTATTCGTGTCAATGTCAATCAACCGATAAACCTTATAGTGTTTTTGTACCCTATAATCATTGTCTTTGTTGTACCCTTAAACCCCTAAACCCCTAACCCCTAAACACCTAAACCGTTAATGCTTAACCCATAACCCATTAATCCCTCACCCCTAACCCCTCAAATCCTTAACTGCTAAATTCCCTAAACGCTAAGCCCCTAATCCCTAATCCCTTAACCACTAAATCATTATTCACCTAACCCTTAACTACACCTAAATCCCCTAACCCCTAATCCCCCAATCCCTAATCCCTTAACCACTAACTCATTATTCCCCTAACCCCTAAATGTGCTTAAATCCCCTCCCTAGGACTCTCTTGTCAGGCTCTCTAGGAGTTTTAAAGGATCTCCAATGTGGATTAGGGCCTTGGAAAACAGTTGGCTCATTCATTAGCATTGCTTTTGGGAAATCAACAATGGAAAACATGCTCTTTTCTGGGAGGATGCTTGGGAACAAAACCCGAGACTGGATATGGAACACTACAGAGCCCTAAAAGAGAACTTGGAAGAGCATGAAAAAAAGAAATTCAAGGACTATTGGAAGTAGGACAATCCTATGAGATGGAGGGAGTGGGTAAATTTCATTGACATTCTACCTGAGCATCTCCCCAATTCCTTTAACACTCTCCTGCAAGAGCTTAGCAAAAGGCGGATATAAAAAGAGGAAAGCCATGACATTATAAGATGGGGAAACAATCCTTCAGGAACCTTTAGCATCAAGGAAGCCTACAACCAACTACAAAATCTAACTTACAACCAAGTGGACAAAAAATGGATGTCGGGTGTGGAGCCTGATTATCTTGTTTACTTTGTGTCACAGCATTGGACCCCTGTACCTTAAAAGGGGTGGCAATGCTGCCCGTAATTAATCCCTGTCGTGGGGGGTCCAGGGGGGGTGGGGGGCAGCACTTTTCGGAGAGCCCCCCCTGGCGGGGGGTTTCGGGGGCAGCGCCCCCGAAGCTAAAAACAGATGTAAAATTGCCTTGTAAAAGTATAGTAATTTCTAGTCAATCTAGGCCGTTCATAGGCAGATGATCTAACGATAGAAGTTATGTTTAGTTTATGGTTTTTTACCCTAGAAGTCAACCCCCTTGTATATATGAGGGTATTTTATTGTGGCTGTGTATTACGTGTGTATTCTCAGAGCAAGAAACATATAGGGATACTGTGAGAGAGAACAGAGGATATTACAACGGATCTGTTGTAGGTTTTGTCTCTTCAATTTTTGCTGGATAATAGAAAGGAATGACTGGCTATTCGGGGTCGACATAGCCCAAACTGGGTGAACCACATATATCTACATCTCTCTGGTTTTATGTGTTTTGTGTGCTTGTATTTTTTTTTCCGCATATTTTATGTGTTGCATTGCTCCATAATATATATTTTTCTAACAATTGGTATCGTAACCGAAGGTCTATTTGGCTGATAAACTTGCAGGAAAGAAGGGTTTCTGGTTTGAATGGGAGCAATGGAGGAAGATGGTAAATTTAGGGTTGAGAAATTTAACGACCAAAACTTCCCGTTGCGGAAGATGAAAATGGAAGATTATATTTATCAAAAAGATCTGTACCTACCATTGAGTAGAAAAAAAAAGAAGTTGGCGGCCATGACAAACACGGAATGGAACATTCTCGATAGAAAGGCACTCAGAACAATACGGTTGTGCCTTACGGCGTCAGTCGCCTTCAATATTTCGAAGGAAACAACAAAAAAAGGTTTGATGCAGATGTTGGCGAAACTATATAAAAAACCCTTGGCCTCAAACAAGGTATTTCTTATGAAACGATTATTTAATATGAAGATGTCGGAAGGTGGATCTGTTGCAAACCATTTAAATTATTTTAATACAGTTACCAGTCAGTTAAGTTCTATAGGGGTAAACTTTGATGATGAAGTTATGGCTCTTTTATTTCTATGCTCATTTCCAGAAAGCTGGAATGGTTTAGTTATGGCCATTAGTAACTCTATCTCTGGATCTAGTACTTTAAAGTTTGATGATGTTTTCGGTGCTATCCTTAGCGAGGAAATGTGACGGAAAAGATCTAGTGAGACATCAGGTAATGCTTTGAGTGCAAAGTCTATGGGAAGAAGAATGGAAAGAGGAAAGAGCTCGGGTTATCGCAGTAAATTAAGGAAAGGTAGATCCAAGTCCAAATCGGGGATAGTGTGCTGGAAATGCGGAAAGAGAGGACACTTAAAAAAAGATTGTAGATCTTGGAAGGGAAAAGAAGGAGATGCACAGCAACAAAACAATCATGAAGCAAATGTGACAGGTGATGTGTTACAAGATGCTTTGATTCTTTCTTTCAAAAATGTTACTGATTCTTGGGTTGTAGATTCAGGGGCTTCATTCCATTCCACACCTGATAAGAAATATTTTCATGACTATGTTCAAGGAGATTTTGGACAAGTTCATTTGGGTGATGATAAACCCTATAAAATTGTTGGAATGGGTAAAGTTCTTGTAAAACAACAGAATCGAAACCAATGGCTACTAAAGGAGGTAAGGCATGTTCTATATCTGAAGAAAAATCTGATTTCAATAGGGCAGTTAGGCAGTGAATATTTTGTGACAAATTTCACAGATAAAACTTGGAAGGTCACCAAAGGAGCGCTGGTAATAGCAAAAGGTGAAAAGGTTGGTACATTGTATTTATGCAATGGTATTTCTAACTCTGTTAATGCTTTAACTTCCAAAGGAGCAGATGCAGGATTATGGCATCATAGGCTCGGACACATGAGTGAGAAGGGAATGAAGATTCTTCACTCAAGAAATTTGTTTCTAGGTTCGAAGAATGTTGATTTGGATTTCTGTGAAAATTGCATTTATGGAAAACAAAAGAGAGTCAGATTTCTCAGAGTTGGGAAAGAAAAGAAGAGTGAAAAAATGGAGCTTGTGCATACAGATGTATGGGGACCTGCTCAGGTATAATCTCTTGGTGGCTCTCTTTATTATGTTACTTTTATTGATGATACAACTAGAAAAAACATGGATTTATTGTATTTAGAATAAATCTGATGTATTTGATACTTTCAAGAAATGGAAAGCTTTGGTTAAGATTTAGATAGGAAAGAAGTTGAAGTGTCTCAGATCAGACAATGGAGGTGAATATTGCAGCAAAGAGTTTGATAGGTATTTTTCAGAGCATGGAATTCGCAGAGAGAAGACAGTTCCAAGAACACCACAAGAAAATGGTGTGTCAGAAAGAATGAATAGAACAATCATGGAGCGTGCAAGGTGCATGAGATTGCATGCAGGATTTCCTTTACAATTTTGGGCTAATGCTATAGATACTGTTGTTTATCTAATAAACAAAGGGCCTTCAAGTTCCTTGGATGGTGGTATTCCAGAGGAAGCATGGACAGGTAAAAAGTTAAACTACTCTTTTTTAAAGCCTTTTGGCTGTGAGGCCTTTGTCCATATTAATAAAGAAAATAGAACAAAGCCTGAGGAAAAATCAAAGAAATGTACCTTTATTGGATATGGTGTTAATGATTTTCGATATCGCTTATATGATTATGAAAATCACAAAATAATTAGGAGCAGAGATGTAATATTCAATGAAAAGGTCTTGTATAAGAATCAGTTGCAAGAAAAGAAACAGGAAAAAGAAAGAAAGGAATACACAGTTCTTGATGAGATAACTAAAAAAGTAAAGGTGCCTGAAAATAATAATAATTAACAACCACAACAGCAACAAGCACCACCACAACAACAGGCACCTCAAACACCTGAAGGTGGTGTTAGAAGATCTACCAGGATAAGTAGACCCCCTGAACGATACTCTCCTTCATTATATTATTTATTGTTGACTGATTTTGGTGAAGCCGAATGTTATGAAGAAGCTATGCAGGTTGAAAGCAGGAACAAGTGGGAGCTAGCCATGGAAGAAGAGATGGACTCCTTAATGCATAGCCAGACTTGGGACTTAGTCAATTTGCCTGCAGGTAAAACTGCATTGCAAAATAAATGGGTTTACAAGCTGAAGGAAGAAGATGGAGGAAAATAGAGGCATAAATCTAGACTTGTGGTGAAGGGGTTTGCATAAAATAAAGGTATTTATTTTGATGAAATATTTTATCCTATTGTTAAAATGACTTCAATCAGAACTATTTTAAGTCTTGTAGCAGCGGAAGATTTACATCTTGAACAATTAGATGTAAAGACAACATTTCTCCATGGAGATTTGGAGGAAGAGATCTATATGGAGCAACCAGAAGGATATGAGGTCAAAGGGAAAGAAAAATTAGTGTGCAGGCTAAAGAAGAGCTTGTATGGATTAAAACAGGCTCCAAGGCAGTGGTATCTAAAATTTGACAAGTTTATGTTTGAACAAGGTTATACTAGATGTCACTCTGATCATTGTGTTTATCTAAAAAGGAAAAATGATGGCTGCTATATTATATTGTTATTGTATGTAGATGACATGCGTGTTGCAGGGTCTAACATGCACGAAATAAATATGCTCAAAAGAAAATTGGAAAATTCATTTGCAATGAAGGATTTTGGAGCTGCAAAACAAATCCTTGGTATGAGGATAGCTAGAGACAGGAAAAATCACAAAATAACACTGTCTCAGAATGAGTACATAGAAAAGGTGTTGAAAATATTTAATATGCAGAATGAAAAAACAGTTAGTACACCTTTTGCTAGCCATTTCAAACTTAGTAAGGAGATGTGCCCGAAGACCCAAGAAGACATGGATTATATGTCTAAAGTTCCATATGCATCAGCAGTTGGAAGCTTAATGTATGCAATGGTCTACACAAGGCCTGATATTGAACATGTAGTGGGAGTTGTAAGTAGGTACATGAATAATCCAGGAAAAGAACATTGGATGGTAGTAAAATGGATTCTCAAATATTTGACAGGTACCACAAATCAAGCATTATGATTTGGTGGTTCAAACATTGCTCTACAGGGATATGTTGATGCAGATATGGCAGGCGATAGAGATAACAGGAGGATCACTACAGGATATGTATTTACTGTAGGTGGAACAACAATCAGTTGGGTTTCAAAAAATCCAAAGTGTTGTTGCACTTTCAACAATAGAAGCATAGTATGTTGCTGCTACAAAGGCTAGTAAAGAAATAATTTGGTTACAAAGGTTTATGGATGAATTGGGTAAGAAGCATGATATGGGCACGCTATACAGTGATAGACAAAGTGCCATTCATCTTGCAAAGAACTCAACATTTCATTCCAGGACTAAACACATACATCTCAAGTACCATTTCATACGATCAGTATTGGAAGATGGAGAGTTGAAGCTAGAAAAGATACACACTAGCCAAAATCCTGCAGATATGCTAAAAAAGGTTGTAACCAGGGAGAAACTGAGAATGTGCTCAGTTTCAACTGGTCTTCGAGGATGACGATGAAGATGAGGAATAGCTAGTGTTTCGGGGAATTAACACCCTAGAGGTTGGTTGGGATACAACCTCCACAGAGCAGGGGCATGCTACTTAACAGAGACTCACACAACCATGCACGTTCAGAAAAACTAAATAGAGAAGAATGAGAGATTTACCCGTAGGTCCTACGTTTGAAGTAGATCCACGTGGGGTCCAAACCCCCTGCAACCGTCCTTCCTTCTTAACCTGAAATACAAGAAGAAACCAACACAAAGGACAGGTTGTACAGCATATATCTACTATAAATGTTAGTGAGATTCATATAAAACATTAAATAAATCATAATGAATGCTTGTATAACAAATACTCTCATACATAAAAGCATACACTAACACGTTTATTTCGGGAACAGCATGATACTTCTGTATTATAAATAGCACGTACAAAAGTAATCAAGTGGAGAGATCACCTGATCCTTCCAAGGCCTTCGCAGACCGTCGTCCGGATCCGTCCAGCCCTTGCCTCGCTAAGACTCCTTCCAAACGGGTGCATACGAGATAACATATAAAGGGATGTGTATCTCAAGGAAACAAGGGTTTCCTATAATGAACTGGGAAAGTGCAGGAGGCACGGGGAATCAGACTTGGATAGGGAATACCAACAGAGTATAATATCAATAATTCTCTCTCTCCTTAGGCCATACACATGAGGGCTTTTTATAGTCCCTCCAAGTAGTTTCAGCAGTTGGAAACAGTTGGCCACGGGCTGGGGTGGTTGAACTACCTGAGTAACCATCGACCTAGCGCGAAATTAGGGATTTTTTATATATATTTTTAATCATTTTAATTGCATACGCGGAAAAGTCTAGCTGAACTCGCGTATACACGCGGAAAAACACGGGCATAGTCGCGTATGAGGGATTTTACACTGTTTTTAAGTGAATTTGTCCAAGTCTGTAGGAATGGGTGCCCAAAAAGCCATAGAGAAATCATGAATCATGTCAAGGTGAGAAATGATGCTATAACAGATGCCCCCTAATATATGAGGTCAGAAGGGGTACATGATGGCCGAAATGTATTATGCACATGGAAAGAACTTCGCAAGGACAAGAGAGGACTTCACCAGATTTCAGCCTGCCAAAAACCAATGAAAGAAACCAGAGAGTCAACTCATGCTGAGGCGGGCATACCCATGCTCAGTCAAAAATACATCATATGGAAAGTACTGAAATAGATCCAACATGTATACAAGTATAGCTGAACTGAAAGTACACAATGAATCACCTGAGCATGGCTTTTTCATGACTATGTCCAAGGAGATTTTGGACAAGTTCGTTTGGGTGATGATAAACCCTGTAAAATTGTTGGAATGGGTAAAGTTCTTGTAAAACAACAGAATGGAAACCAATGGCTACTGAAGGAGGTAAGGCATGTTCCAGATCTGAAGAAAAATCTGATTTCAACAGGGCAGTTAGGCGGTGAAGGTTGTGTGACAACTTTCACAGATAAAACTTGGAAGGTCACCAAAGGAGCGTTGGTAATAGAAAAAGGTGAAAAGGTTGGTACATTGTATTTATGCAATGGTATTTCTAACTCTGTTAATGCTTTAACTTCCAAAGGAGCAGATGTAGCATTATGGCATCATAGGCTCAAACACATGAGTGAGAAGGGGATGAAGATTCTTCACTCAAGAAATTTGTTGCCAGGTTTGAAGAATGTTGATTTGGATTTCTGTGAAAATTGCATTTATGGAAAACAAAAGAGAGTCAGATTTCTCAAAGTTGGGAAAGAAAATAAGAGCGAAAAATTGGAGCTTGTGCATACAGATGTATGGGGACCTGCTTAGGTATCATCTCTCGGTGGCTCTCGTTATTATGTTACTTTTATTGATGATGCAAATAGAAAAACATGGATTTATTGTATTCAGAATAAATCTGATGTATTTGATACTTTCAAGAAATGGAAAGATTTGGTTGAGATTGAGACAGGAAAGAAGTTGAAGTGTCTCAGATCAGACAATGGAGGTGAGTATTGCAGCAAAGAGTTTGATAGGTACTGTTCAGAGCATGGAATTCGTAGAGAGAAGAAAGTTCCAAGAACACCACAAGAAAATGGTGTGTCAGAAAGGATGAACAGAACAATCATGGAGCGTGCAAGGTGCATGAGATTGCATGCGGGATTGCCTTTAAAATTTTGGGCAGATGCTGTAGATACTGTTGTTTATCTAATAAACAGAGGGCCTTCAAGTTCCTTGGATGGTGGTATTCCAGAGGAAGCATGGACAGGTAAAAAGGTAAACTACTCTTTTTTAAAGCCTTTTGGTTGTGAGGCCTTTGTCCATATTAATAAAGAAAATAGAACAAAGCTTAAGGCAAAATCAAAGAAATGTACCTTTATTGGATATGGTGTTAATGATTTTGGTTATCGCTTATATGATTATGAAAATCACAAAATCATTAGGAGCAGAGATGTAATATTCAATGAAAAGGTCTTGTATAAGAATCAGTTGCAGGAAAAGAAACAGGAAAAAGAAAGCAAGGAATACACGGTTCTTGATGAGATTTCTGAAAAAGTAAAGGTGCTTGAAAATAATAATAATCAACAACCACAGCAGCAACAACCACCACAACAGCAACAGGCACCTCAAACACCTGAAAGTGGTGTTAGAAGATCTACTAGGATAAGTAGACCCCTTGAACGATACTCTCCTTCATTATATTATTTATTGTTGACTGATTCTGGTGAACCTGAATGTTATGAAGAAGCAATGCAGGTTGAAAGTAGGAAGAAGTGGGAGCTAGCCATGGAAGAAGAGATGGACTCCTTAATGCATAACCATACTTGGGACTTAGTCAAGTTGCCTACAGGTAAAACTACATTGCAGAATAAATGGGTTTACAGGCTAAAGGAAGAAGATGGAGGAAAACAGAGGTACAAAGATAGACTTGTGGTGAAGGGGTTTGCACAAAAGAAAGGTATTGATTTTGATGAAATATTTTCTCCTGTTGTTAAGATGAATTCAATCAGAACTATCTTAAGTCTTGTAGCAGCGGAAGATTTACATCTTGAACAGTTAGATGTAAAGACAACATTTCTCCATGGAGATTTGGAGAAAGAGATATACATGCAGCAACCAGAAGGATATGAGGTAAAAGGGAAAGAAAAATTGGTGTGCAGGTTAAAGAAGAGCTTGTATGGCTTAAAACAGGCTCCAAGGCAGTGGTATCTAAAATTTGACAAGTTCATGTCTGAACAAGGTTATACTAGATGTCACTCTGATCATTGTGTTTATCTAAAAAGGAAAAATGATGGAAGCTATATTATATTGTTATTGTATGTAGATGACATGCTTGTTGCGGGATCTAACATGCAGGAAATAAATGTGCTCAAAAGAAAATTGGCAAATTCATTTGCAATGAAGGATTTGGGAGCTGCAAAACAAATCCTTGGTATGAGGATAACTAGAGACAGGAAAAATCGCAAATTAACACTGTCTCAGAATGAGTACATATAAAAGGTGTTGAAAAGATTTAATATGCAAAATGCAAAACCAGTTAGTACACCTTTTGCTATCCATTTCAAACTTAGTAAGGAGATGTGCCCAAAGACCCAAGAAGACATGGATTATATGTCTAAAGTTCCATATACATCAGCAGTTGGAAGCTTAATGTATGCAATGGTCTGCACAAGGCCTGATATTGCACATGCAGTGGGAGTTGTAAGCAGGTATATGAACAATCCAGGAAAAGAACATTGGATGGCAGTAAAATGGATTCTCAGATATTTGAGAGGTACCACAAATGAAGCATTATGCTTTGGTGGTTCAAACATTGCTCTACAGGGATATGTTGATGCAGATATGGCAGGTGACAGAGATAACAGGAGGAGCACTACAGGATATGTATTTACTGTAGGTGGAACAGCTGTCAGTTGGGTTCCAAAAATCCAAAGTGTTGTTGCACTTTCAACAACAGAAGCAGAGTATCTTGCTGCTACAGAGGCTAGTAAAGAAATGATTTTGTTACAAAGGTTTATGGAT